>VXBR01003799.1:1609793-1635091 GCA_013400215.1 Cisticola juncidis
AACCCCCCTTTTTTTCCGTAGGGAGAGAAAAAAAAAAAAAAAAAAAAAAAAAAGAGTTAGGAACTAAAGTTTTCTCTCGACCAGAAGGAGGGAGCCTCTAGCGTTCATACAGGAGAGGGGGGAAAGGAAAACAACCAGCCCATCCAAGGCTGGAGGACTCCTGAAAGCTGGGAACGGTGCAAGGGGCAGAAAACTAACGACAAATAACTTCATAGACTTTTTTTTTTTTTTTTTTTTTTTTTTTCTCCCGTCTCTTTCCCCTCGGCTNGTGCTGAGACAGGGGATGGGACATGATGTGTGTGGTACCCACAGACCCCGGCAGACCCCGGCTGAGGTTTGGCTGTGCCACCCTGCCAGGGCAGCTTTGCCCTCCCGCAGCAGCACCACCACCTCCATCAAATGAGTGTAACCAGAGAGAGCCGGGTGAGGGATTGTTGTGTTGGTTAATCGCTCGTTTGGTCTAATTAAAAATCATCAAGGAAGTGAAGGAAAGGTTTCCCAGGAACCCGAGCTGGCAGGGGTGCAGGAGGTGGGGAGGGAGCTGCTACCCCAGGGAGCTGCTCAGGACAGCCTTTAACCATTTCTCTTATTTTTGGGTCATGCATTTGACCTCAGGCTCTCACTTGTGTGCTGGCACTTATCCTGCCGCATCCCTGGTGTTTTCCAGGCAGGGAGAGCCCCCAGCAAGGCCACCCTTCCCTGCTGCTCCTCCCGGAGCTTCAGACTAACCCCAGCGCTGGGGAGTGAGCCTGGGCAAGGGCAGGTTCTCCAGGAATGTGTCCGGGCACATTCATGGGCACACTGAAGAAAGTGAAGCGGCTGTTTGCAANGCCGGAGCTGCAGACTCACTCAGCCTGGGCAAGGGCAGGTTCTCCAGGAATGTGTTCGGGCACATTCATGGGCACACTGAAGAAAGTGAAGCGGCTGTTTGCAAATTTTACTTTTATATGTGTGGTGTAAAAAGAAAGGGGAAAACAGACCTTGGACCTTCCTCCAGTTCTTTCATTAAAGCCTCAGTGGTGCCTCGGTGAGGCGAAATCAGGTGCCACCTCCCACCTTGCTGCTGGGGGGACTCTGCTGCCCATTATCACCCCATGGCACTGAATACAAAAATGTCACTTTTTGGCCCAAAATGGTGTCAATCACCCACCCAGGGGGCCAAGCTGCCCACAAAGGACACATCTCAAGTTCTCTCTGTCTTTCCCCTGAGCCTGGCAGAGGTGTGGGTGCCTAATTTAGACCCCTTGGATGCCTGCAGCAAGCGGAAAGAATCTTCACGTGGGAATTCTCCCCTAGCTGTGGGCACACTGCCCAGCCCGGCTCATGTCCACTGTGGGGCCAAGCATCCACCTTTCCCTCACCCTCCAGAGCCTGGCCCTGCCTCCAGGACCCCACAGATTCCAGCAGCTGCCTCCAGCCCCCCGCCCACATCCCCAAATCTGCTCATTCCTTGGGTTAAATTCCATCTTGCGTTCAAAGCAAGGAGGAAAAAAATAAACAAAAATTGAGACTTATCATTGTAACACCAAATTAAAAAAAAGAGGCTTTCTTGTACTTTCAGGGAAATTGAAATTATGGTTTTTGTATTTGCATTTACAAGACCCCTCAGGCTACTTACGTTTGCATTTTCATAACAAAAAGATTGTGCTGTTAATTGATGCAAGCCAGGGCACACAAATCTCAATCTTGGACAATTTCTTAAGGGTGCAGCAGCCACCACAATTGCCCAGTTCACATTTGACAATGGGTAAGTCAGCAGTGCCAAAATGCAGCTTTTGTGGCTTTGTCAATAATATGCAAGAGATTCATTGGTAATAATTAACTGTTTATTCATAAATGGAATTATCAAATACACCATGCAATAGTGCCATTCAAGATCTCAGCATTTCCTTTCAGTCAGACTTGAAATTCTCACTGTGGACTGAGGTTTTGCTTTATATAAATTGTTTGAACTAACTGAGTTTGTATTACTAATGATTTTTTCTCTGCGTTTTTGAAGAAGGGATGATTTTCACCACCTTCCCACCCCAGCTGGACCAAACCTCTGGTGAGCAAGGAATACACTGATATAATTTCAGGGAAGATCAAAAATTATTGTACCACTTGCTCTTTCCCAGATTTATTTCCCAGTCCAACAACTTGAAAAGAGAAATTGAGTTTTATTCATTGTCTTGTAATTTTAAGAGAATCATGTCTTTAAGGCTATTCCTGGAATGGACAAAATATCATTGTGTCAGTGGGACAGAACTATGACATGTCAAGAACTTAAAAATTGAGAGAAGGTTTTAGTTGTACCTTAGTCACTCACCATGAGCAGTCAACATGATCCTGGCCAAAGGATATCTGCCAAAAAAACACAAAAAAACCCAACCCAACCAAAAAACCATTGTAAAAATATTCTTGTATTTCCTTTTTTTATTTCTTCTCCATACAAGATGATGCTCAAGTGGGACAGTGAGGTCCGTTTTGAGGCAAGAGGATCCCAAACCTCTTGTCTGAGAACTTATGAGAGCTTGTGTTTCCACCAGATGCACAGGGTTGGTGTGGGGAGAGAGAAGGGAAGGGAGGAGTCTCCAGATTCTGCTCTGAAGCTCACAGAAGTAGTTTATCCCACACATTATTTAACGTAAAATAACCATTTGTTGGAGCAAGGAGTGAACCTGTAGCCTGCCCTGATGCTCCTGCTTACCCCACCCCGCTCCCCTTGGCCCAGCACAGCTTTAAGGTGTCCCTACATCGTGTTCCATCAGTCCAGCACTAGCTCTGGGGTGCAGAGACAGCTGGGCACCAGCACTGCCCTTGGCCAGCTCCTGGGGCTGCTCCTTGGCCAGGCAGGACGTGGCCCTGGAGCTCTGGGCTGCTCCACTTGCAAGTGTAGAGTATCCCAGAATCCTGGAATGGTTTGGGGTGGGAGGGATCTTCAAGATCATCTCATTCCCCATGGGCTGGGACACTTTCCACCAGCCCAGGTTGCTCGAAGCTCCATCCAGCCTGGCCTTGAGCATTTCCAGGAATCCAGGGGCAGCCACAGCTTCTCTGGGAAACCTGTGCCAGGGCCTCTCCACCCTCACAGGGAAGAATTTCTTCCTCATACCTCATGTAATCCTGTCAGTAACTCTGTCAGTTCAAAGCTATTCCTGCTTCTATCACTCAATGTCCTTGTCCAAAGTCCCACTCTGCTTCTCTTGGATCCCCTTTGGGTAGTCGGAAGGGTTCTAAAGTCTCCTTGCAGCCTTCTCTTCTCCAGGCTGCAACTCTTCTGCTCTTCCTGATGTGCTGCAAACACAGATGCTGTTTCAGAGCATCAGAGCATTTTGGTGCCTGAAGTGTGCCCAGTGGGATGCTCAGTTTGATGCACTGCCCATTTCCAAGCCCCCCCTTCCCCCTCAGACCTGCAGCCAGGTCTTCCTTGGGAACACGCTCTGCTTTTCTGTCACAGGGAGGATTTTGGCACCAGCCCTTCTGGGAGAGGGGACACACAGTGTGGGAGGACCAGGCCCTGCCTATTGTATTTCTTGGAGCTGCTAGTGACCATGGCTACAGCAATCCTAAAATAAGAAAGCGAGCTGATTGTTATCCGTTATCTGAGATTGTTCCCCACCGAAGGGGGAAATCGGAGCACAGTTACGTGCTGCACACCAGGTGGCCTGGACTGGAGTCATGAGGCAGAAATACCAGTAAACTTCTGAAAAGTCCAAAGCTCAACCACCACTACCCTGCTCAGGGGTATTTTTAGCATCACCAGCTGCTGCTGGTGGAGAAAACACCCTCAGAGGGGCTGGGAGTGGGGGCATTGCCCTGCTCACCCTGTGGCAGGAGGAGGTTGAGGGCAGGACACCTGTGGTGTCCCCTGCCCGTGTCCCCATGCTGGACACAGTCCCTGGCGCCAGGTTGTCCAACCTGCACAGTCAACACTGCCCTGTTAAATTTTTACAAAGGCTGGAGTTAGACCTGTCATTGCAGAGAAAGGCAAATAAAAGTGAAATCCAAAGGGGGCCCAGTTCTGCCCTCCCCAGTGCGGCTGGGAAGGATCAAGCCTCATAAACCTTCAGGTCATTAAAAAGAATTAGCTGATAAATGTCATCCTGATGCAGTTTGGTGCTGCTCAGGAAATTGGGGACCCAGGCTGGTGCAGGCCAGGGGGGTCAGCCCTCAGCACGTGCCTCAGTGACCCGAGGGTGGCACATTCTGTGGTCACAGAGCGTTCCTGGCATCACAAATCACTCAGGGTCAGCAAAATTCAATTTGCCGACAACTTAAAGTCCAGCCTGTTTTGAAACCAGCATTTGTATTCCTGCCAAGTTTCACAACCCTGATGTTTCTCCCTAATTTAATTTAGTTCCCCTAAATCTTTCCAGCTCTTGATATGATTGGAGGGTTTCAATTCACGTTATTACAAATACAAAAAAAAAAAAGGAAATAAATTCCAAATTACAATGATCACAACAAAAAGCTTGAAAATGTGAGCTCGAAATCTTATCCAAAAGATCAGAACACAGAAGCTGTAATAAAGGACATTATTTAAGATTTTCTAAAGACCAAATCCCATGATTTGAACGATCCTGATTTATAATTTGGGGACACTGGGGACTGGTAAACCTTGTGTACAGTCACGGTTGTGCCTTTTGCCTGCCACCTCTGTCTTTGAAAAAGAGAATAACAGCACCATCTACTGCCTTTCCTCAGCATTCGCTTGGAAATGCCAAACTCCAGCTCCATCAAGGCACCTCAGCAGGTCATAGCCCAGTATTGACAGAGAAACGAGCAAACTTGGACTGCAAAACCCAAAAATCAGCACTCTAAATTATTATTGACGCGTGCTAATTATTAAAAACTTCAGGCTTCAATAATAGACCTTCCCCAAAGGTGGTGGCACTGAAAACAGCATTTCAACAGCCCCGTATTTTCATGTATTCCCCCCAAATCCTTTCCCGTGTTTATTAGCGTAGCCTTGAAGGGCTGTCTGCAGAATTCCCAATTCCTACATCAACAGCAGCTCATGAAAGAGGTGGAACATCACCCTGGTTTCCAGCCTGGTAAAATCCGGGTCTGTGCTGGGGCTGGCCAGCTCCCAGGAGTTGGTTTGAAAGTCAAGAATGTGCCACGGTTTAATTACGCTGCTAAGCCGGGCCTAAATGAAAGGCCCGTTATAAAGAGCAGTCTCAGAGGAGAGGTCCACGCTCGGGTTTTTCTCCCCGAATTGATTACTGCTTAACTTGGGGTAGTTAACACGTTTGTAATGTCTGGTCCGGGCACTTCCCGGGTATTTGTTGCAGGATACAAACATTTGTGGTCTGTAAAGCAAACAGGCTCGCCGACATTTTTTCGGCTTGGATTTATTTCTGGTCGCAAACCGTCTCAATGACCTGGTTGAAAATGCTCCGCATCCAAGTGAAAAGTGAAAGAGAAATTAATATCTTTTTTTCCGCGTCTAGACCAAGCCATTTTTATGGGCCACCCCACAGCTTTTGGCATCACCTTCGAGGAGTGAAGCCCTGACGATGAACACGGTGCTGGTGGGGCAGAAGGAAAAGTGATGCTGAACATGCGGCTGTGCCTTCCCAAAGTGAGTCAAGACTCTGCTTTGATGGGATGGCACTGGAGGGATCTGTGTGTAACTGGGGAAGCAGGGAGAGGCTTTTGAAAGACATCACAAGCCAAAAAAACCCAAAAAAACCCCCAAAAACAAAAAAAAACAAAAAAAAAACCACAAAAAACCCCCAAAAACCCACCAAAACAACAACAAACAACAACAAAAAACCCAAAACAAACAAACAAACAAAAAACAACAACAACAACAAAAAAAAAGTAGACAGAAGGAAAAGTGATGCTGAACATGCGGCTGTGCCTTCCCAAAGTGAGTCAAGACTCTGCTTTGATGGGATGGCACTGGAGGGATCTGTGTGTGTTATTGGGGAAGCAGGGAGAGGCTTTTGAAAGACATCACAAGCCAAAAAAAACCCCAAAAAACCCCCAAAACAAAACAAACCAAAACAACAACAACAACAAAAAAACCAAACCAACCAACCAAACAAAAAAAAACAAAAACAAAAAAAAAAAAGTGGAGAAAGATTGGGGCTCAACAAGTGATGAAGCAGCACAAGAAAAAAGTGAAGCCAGTGGCCCCACATATGGGGACCCTCTGTCCATCCTGTCTTGCAGAATTATCCAACAAGAAATGGAGTTTCACCAGGGCAGAGCTCCAGCATCACTGCTTACGTGAGCTGCCAGGGCCAGGCCAGGTATTTGTATACAATGCACGAGTCCCTGGGCTTATCTGCTCCCAAGTCTCTCTATCTTGATAAGGCATTGTCCACCAGCCTCAAGAATTTCAATGTGTTTGCCAGGGCCAGGCTGGACCTTCCCCAAATATTTGCTCCAGCACACAGGCAGGGTTTGCTGTAACCCTGGTCATCCATCTGTGCCATGCAGTGCCAGGGGGATGTGAAGGGGATGCACAGCTCAGTTCTACCATGGAGGAACTTCCTGCCTCTGCACCAAAATAGGGAGAAAAGAGGTTTTTCAGGCACAGCCCTGCAATGCTCTGGCTGAGGAAGGTTGTGGCATGTGGTGACAAAATTTAATGGTTCCATGGTAGCAGCAGGAGGGGAGGGCAGGACCTGAGTGGGCTCTGAGTTCTGCACCAAGCCTTCAAGGGGCACAGCACACACACAAAATCTCACCAGCAGCCTTCAAAGCCTGCTCTTTGCTCCCATTTATCTTATCTAGTGCTCCACTGAAGCATGGATTTACATAATACACACCTAATATATTAATGTTGCTATTCATCGAGAGGATCTTGACACTGTTTTCTTTGAAAGTCTTGCCAGAAACGATCAGGCTCCTTAAAACACAAGAGGGTTTTAGAGCTCTGAAAAGGATTTTCTCTTCCATTTGTATTCTGAACCCTTTCACAGAGGCTGTTTGCTTCTGTGATAAGAGCCAGGCCCAAAAACTCAGGAGTGGTAGGATCCACAGTTTGGGTTAGTAATGCATTACAAAACTACAGCACTCCAGTTATTGACTCAGCACAAACCTGTTGTTTCACACCCCCTTTCTAGCTGCAATTCTTTTCCCCCTAAATTATCTTGCAACACAGCCTTTCAATACTCAAACCCTGTCACACTTGTCACACACATTTCCAGTTTAAAAACTTTTTCCTTTTCCCTCTAAGTGCACAAACCTCCCTTCTTGCTTCGGTTTTCTGCACCAGTTTAATTTTGCTTGGGACAGTGGATTTCCAAAGGCTGATGAAATGTCTGTAAAGAAGAAAAAACTGTTCAAGTTATGATATCAACCGTAATGCAGCTCAAATGACTTTACAAATGCTTACAAAGTTGCCTTGCAGACCACTAGAAGGAGGCTATTTTCCCTGTAAAGCCAAGCAGATTTCCTGGGATATATATCCAACCTAACTTTTCCTTTATTTTGAATGGGATGAAGAAATACTTGCTTTTACATGAATTTTTGGGCATAAATTATTCTTCCACCCAAAGGTGGACTAAGAAAAATGAAAGAAGCTCATTGCCCACTTTATTTTAAACAGTGACAATGATAAAACCTTGGAATACTTTTTTGAGTATTGGGTTAGTGGTTGATCTTTCTGCCTTCATGTCTTGCTTTGTGGTGCAGCTGAACACAAAGTACTGGGCTCAGTACTGGAGGAGATGAAATTAGGTGGCTTCAGCTATCCAGAGCTGGCATTAATGGTCCCTTCTGATCTTCAAAATCTGCAAATTTGCTCTGAATCAGGGATTATGAAACAGCAAAGAGTAAATCCCTTTAAAATTGGCAGTAAATGTCAGGGACTACACTTTAAACACACAAAGGCACAGGTTCACTGACTGTCATTGCCAAACAGCCCACAAATAACTCGAGTGCTCCATCATGGACCCTTTATCTCCTTTATCAGAATTGCCAACATCAAACACTGAATGTCAAAATCCTCCTGTTTCCAAACCATGAGACTATTTTGAAACACTGGGATTCAAAAATGAAAGAAGACACCTCCCCCTGCAAAAATGATGCATTTTGGGTTCTCCTTTTACCCACCCTCACTTGCCCACCTTTTCCCAGGCACCCTCCCACCTTTCCACCCTCCTGCCTTCAGCAAATCCTCACCCCACCAGCTGCTGGGAAAGTGGGGCAAAATGCTTGTGGGGAGAAATCCAACTGCAAAAGCACAAATCACACAAGTCTGAGAAGGAACTGTGTTCATTTGGGTTTGTTTTCATCTGTTCTTCAGAGACTTCCAGCCTGGGTGGCTCTGTGATTGTGTGTCCTTCTGTGGCACCCGACAAGCAGCCCAAAAAAGGCTGGTAGGTCACGACAGACATTAAGGATTTTACTCTTTTCTACTGTACTTGGGTGGAAAGCTCCTAGTAATGGCCCTCAAAGAGAAAAAATTAATCACAAAATGGTTTGGGTTGGAAGGGACTGTAAAGATCATCTTGTTCCAGCCCCTGCCATGGGCAGGGACATCTCCCACTGTCCCAAATTGCTCCAAGCCCTGTCCAGCCTGGCCTTGGACAATTCCAGGGATCCAGGAGCAGCCACAGCTTCTCTGGGCCCCTGTGCCAGGGCCTGCCCACCCTCACAGGGAACAATCCCTTGCTGCTATCCAATCTCCCCCTGCCCTCTGTCAGTGTGAAGCCAGTGCCCCTTGTCCTCTCCTTGTCCTTGTCCTTGTCCAAAGTCCCTCTCCAGCTCTCTTGGAGGCCCTTTAGGCATTGGGAGGGGCTCTAAGATCTGTTTGGAACCATCTCCAGGCTGAACACCCCAGGGTTCTGCAGCCCTCAGGTGATCTTTGTGCCTGGACTCACCCAGCAGCTCCAAGTCCCTTTATGGACACTCCACATAATTTTTCCTATTTCTTGACCCATTCCTGCTCATGTTTTCCATACTCAGCACCTCTGTGGCTGAGAAGCTGTTGTTCCCTGTATCACACACCCCACCTGAAGGCAAGAGAGGGAACAGACCAAAACAGAAAAGGAGCAAAGGAGAAACAGAACTTAAACTCACATGAAAAATAATTGCATAAAAGGGGAATCTTGCTTCCTAAAATAGGCTGGCTCCAGGCTGTAACACGAGACCCTTTTGCTGATGCCAGATGAGGAGAGTGAGCTCAACATGACCGCCTGCCCTTACAAGAACTCAGCCTGGACAACACAGAGCTCTCTCTGCTGTGGCTTAGGACCTTTGATTTCAGGAGAAAGCAATAAACAGCACCTTGCTTCAAAAGTTCCACGATCCATAGAAATTAAACTGGGCCAGTTCAAAAGGCTATTATTAATGTGCCTTCTTGTGCAGATATGATCTCAAGAAAAACACACATCTAGGACTAATAATAACAAATAATAGAGTTATTCATACAGCTGCTGCTTACACGATGGCAATTTCCCCATAATTGCAGGGAATGGGCACACAAACAGCAGTCTGTAGTGCCTCTGCCTACTCAGGGCTTGGGCTGAAGCTATTTCTTGTAGGTACATATACTTTGGGGAAGAGAAGTATTTCTAACTCCAGCAGAACCTCAGTAAAGCTCTCCTGCATCCCTGCTTGACGCTGTGTTCACACCGGGAAAACACAAGGAAAAGGAAAACAAAAGGACACAGAGGTGTTTCAGAGGGAGAATGGTTTCTGGGCAGTGGTGAGATATTGAGTCCTGAGAATCCTTTGCTTAGGTGGAGACAGAGTAAAAAAGGCTCAGGAGAGATGGCTGTAGTGTCACCTCCAGGGGCTGGACCTCAGCACCCTCCTCAGCAGTGCCAGGGCACAGGAAATGGTGCTGGCAATCACCCAGTGTTCATTAAGGTGTTAAGGTCACCAGCAGGGTGCAAACAGGGCAGGGAGGGAGCCTCGTGTGTCTCCTGTGGCTCCTGCACCTCCTGGCAGGTACCAGGGCCATGTAACCATCACCTGTCTGCTCCCCACACCTTTGTGTGACCCTTCCTGGCCCTCAGTGCCACTGCCCTGAGGCAGGGGTCAAGCACAGCTGCCTCTCCTGAGGAACCTGTTCATGGCCCTGGCTTGGCTGAGAGGTGATAAAAGCAAATAATCTGCTGCCCAAACTGGAGGTCTGGGGGGGATAATCCCACCTCCCACCCAGGAGAGCACAGATGGGTGACAGGGAGAGATGCTGGCACTCCCCCTCCTCATCCCACATCAGCAGGGAGACACCTGCAAGGTAAAAGAGGAGGAAAAATTGTCTCTCATGGTGCTTCTGCTCTCTCCCAAATCCCTTCAATGGCCTAGGGACAGTTTGGCTTATTCAGTAAACAAGGTGGATGATGCAAAGGTAATTCCCTCATCGGGAAATGTTTTCCAGCTCAGAGCAGCTGCATTTCCAGTCACCCCAGGCTGCACACCCTGGGGGACACCAAGGGACACCACACAAGCAGGCAGCAGCTTGTGCAGTGTGCTGTGTGTCCAGGCACCCACGGGGCTGGCAGCATTCAGAGGAAAACGAGGAGGGGTGAATGCATCCCTGCAGGCTTGAATGCACCTTGATTTGGGGCTGCTGCCTTTGCTCATCCCTCTCTCACATCATTTTCCTGTCCTGGCAGCCCAGCACTCAGCTGAGGTGGTGGAACAGACCTTGGAAGGGGCTGCACCAAGGTGAGATTGCAGCAGGAGGTGGGAAAACTCCACCTCCTCAGCCCTACGATTTCCCCCCTCATCCAGATGAGATCCTCATTTTTTAATCGAGTACCACTATAATTTCAGAGCCCAGGACTGCATTTGGGAGCCCAAATTCCCACCTTGGATGCCATCTAGTGCTGAGTGCTGAGAGCAGAGGAAATTCCCAAGGTGCCTAGAGCTGCCAGGAGGAAAATCATCTCCTCTCCTGTTCCAGGGGCTGCTGGCTTGTGCCAGACTTTATTTCCCAAGACCCTACTGAAAATCACCTGTGATTTGGGTTGATAAAATTTCTTTTGACCACTTCTTTATCTACTTTTTTTTTTTTTTTTTTTTCCGTCTATTACAGAAGAATTTCAGGAATAAGCAACCACATTTGCAGCACAGACTTAGGAGATGGGACACCTTTAAAAGGAAATATTTTCCTGGAGTCATCCAAAATCTGTTTGGATGGTTTTGGTTTCCTGGAGATGACCCAGCCAGCTGAAGGGCTGGGGTTGGTCCCATTGCCAGGTTACAGGGGCTGAGGATCCTTAGTCAAACCCAAGGTCCAGGCACTCTAGGGAAGAGGGCAGTGTATTTTTCCCAATTTCAGCACTATCAATGTGTTCATTCCCCAGTGCTGCTGGCTGGGAAGTTTATACTGGATATTAAAAAAAATATTTCTTCACCAGAAGTTTTATCAGGTGTTGGAATAGGCTGCCCAGGGCAGTGATGGAGTCACCATTCCTGGAGGGATTGAAAAGATGTGTAAATGTGGCACTTGGGGACACAGTTTGGTGATGACCTTGGTGGTCCTGGGCTAGTAGCTGGACTCAATGACCTCAAAGGGCTTTTCCAACCTAAACGATTCCATAATTTTACAATTTTTCCTTGTGATCTCTACAGAACGGCCACCCCACTGATGCCCACAACACATGCCAGTCCATAAAGCCCTTCCAGCACCCAGACTCAGTTCCCAAAAGCACCACGAGGCTCTTTGAGGTGGAAACCCTCCCTGCTCCTGCACAGCTCGGAGCTGGGAGCAGACACCTCCCATGCTCTGGTGCTCCCAGGGAGCAGCCCAGCTCTGGCTCACCCAGCCCAGGTCTCACCTCTGCACTGCAACGCAGACACATCCTCAGGGCACGTCTATCCACCCGCTCAGGCTGCTCTGGAGCTGGCAGGGAGCAAGTCAGGTCTGGTTTGGGAGCTGCTGACTGCTCTGGGGTGTGGAGCCAGCTGAATTTGCCTGGGCACTGCTGAAGCAGTTCCACGGCTCGGGGCCAGGGCAGGAGGCTGCACAGAGCTGCTCCTCCACGGCCTCCTGCTCCTCCACAGCTCCCCACGGCTCCCCAAAGGCTGTGGCACACTCCCACCACCCATCCTCCTGCTTTGCTCTGCTCCCATGGCACTTTGCCCTCCCAAAACCTGGAATGTCCCTGCTCCTGCAATGAGGCCATTCCAGCACCTCTGGGGTTCTCCTGCCCCATTTCAGGGGGACTGAGGGACTGAGCCTGCTCTGGGAGAAGCTGAAATGATTCACTTGCAGGCTTGCCTGCTGTTCTATTAACTCAGATTTTTTTTTTTTTTCATCTTCATCTTTTTTCAGTTTCAAGTGGGGCAATTTTGAGATCAAAGCCCTGCCCTGCTCTAATGGCCCCGTGTGAGCCCGGCCTTTAGAGGCACGGGAGGGAGGCAGAGACTGAGACAGCCTCAGCCAGCCTGAACCCACCCAAAGAGAAGGCAAAACTGGACCAAGTGTTGCTCTCACTCATCCCCATCCAAAGTTAATTTGCTTTAATGTGGGAAGAACATACCTGCTCTTGGTCAGGCCCTGCAGTGTATTTAAGAGAACTCACTGGATATTGCTGCCTGTGGAATAGCTGCACTTGCTCCTGGAGAGCAGGAGCAGCTGGAGAATGTCCTGGATGGACAAACAGAGGGCAGGAAAAAGGCAGGGCCCTGCTCCATCTCCCACCAGCAAGAGGGATGTTGGGCTATTGGAGCAGTGCTCAGCTGCAGTTTGTTTAAAAAAGATGTTGTGCACTCTCTATCTGGTTTCTTCAACATATAACCAACAATTTCATGTGTGCCCTTTCCTCCCCTGCTTCTGCAGGACAGGAGGATTTTAAATGGTGCTGTCGCTATCACAGAACCATAAAATAATTTAAGTTCAGTTTAAGTTGAATTAAAGACTATCTACTTCCAACCCCCTGCAATGCACAGGGACACCTTCCCCTGTCCCAGTTTGCTCAGAGCCCTGTCCAACCTGGCCTTGAACATTTCCAGGCATGGGGCATCCACCACCTCTCTGGGCAACCTGTGCCAGTGTTTTACCACCCACGTCATAAAAAGATTTCTTCCTTTTATCAAGTCTGAATCATTCCTCTTTTAATTTGTAACCACTACTCCTTGTCCTGTCACAACAGGCCCTGCTAAAATGACTTTCCTCTTCGATTTTTGAGGTTCCCATCTAAGGAGGAGCAGACCTCCCAGGCAGCTGGAGATGCTGGCAGATGTTGCCCAACATCATTCAACACATCAGGTACAGCAGAACCTGTACCTGGGCAAACTCTGAAGATTAACCTCAGGTGAACCTGCACAGAAGCATAGTGAGACTTCATTTTGGCTTAGACCTGTCTTGGTAAAGCTTGGCTTAAATTGTTGAGGAATTGTTCTATGATAAAATGAAGCCAAATCTGTCAGAGACAGGTGCATTTCTGCACAGCAATCCTGGGCAGGAAAACAACAGGGTATGGGCAGTCTCACCAGTTATATTGGAATGTAAGTGTGGTCTACAGGGCGTGGCTGAAATCCCCAGCCTGAGGGCACGGGAGAAGATCCTAAGGCTGTCCTAGCTGGACCAGAGTCAGCTCCCCCTTAGTACAGGGTCCCCAGGCTACCCCTGAGCACTGCCCTCTCCCTTGGCTGCTGGCTGAGGCCATCTGTGACAGCCCAGGAATCACTCTGAACCAGGAGCAAACCAGCCACCCCCAGACCTGAAATGAGCCCAGTCCTGTTCTCATGGACCTCTTCCATCGCTCCTCATTTACCAAAAAACACTCACCCTTTTTGTTCTCTCACATGAGCCAGTAGGCAGAAGCACCGTGCTGAAAGGGGTCTCTTTCCTGTTAGAAGCTGTATTTATTTGTGCTCAGTGTGTTTGATGTGTGTGCTGCTGATAAAACACAGGCTGTGGTTTCACAAATCAGTGCAACAGCCCTGATCACAGCCCCTCTGAGCAAAGGGCTGCTGCAGGCTGCATCTTTCCTTATCTCATCTTTCACACTTTACATTTCTTCATGTAAAGCGTTGATAATTAAAAATGCAGAAGGGGGTGACGATGAGGAGAGATTAAAGAACTTGAACAAAACAGTTGAAACAATAATAATTCCCACTACATTACAGGGAACAATGTCTTCTATTAGCTGACTGCTGTGCAACAGTGCTGAGGGATCCCAAGCTGTGGCTCAAAATCCCTCTGTGTTAGGTGACAAGAGCTGCTATAAAAAGCAGACAAACTCCCCACAGGATGCAAAAGGCAGCCCAGGCAGCTGTTTACATCTCCAGCTTTTCTGGCACAGATCCTTAATTTCTTCTTAGTTTTTTGCTGAATTCCAAAGATTTGAGGTGCTCTATTCTTTGAGCTACTCTGCATTTTATAAAAAAGAGATTTACATCAGATGATACATCAGTTAAAAATAACTGGGGAATATCAAGTAATCATAAGTACATGTCCCACAGGTTTGCATATCTTGAATACTGAAATGATTCTCACTAAGCAATGAGTCTCATTTTTGCCCTTGGAAATATCAACTCCTTCTGTTTTGATGGGGGTTTTGTTTTGGAAAGCTGTCTTAATAGACACTGCTCAGTGTTTATGTCAAAGAAGGCAGAGCAAAACCCTCTGCTTTGCAGCTGGAGTAGGATGGGATATGAGGTTACTGCTTGTGGGATTTTTTTCTTAGGATTCTGTGCTGGCTTTGGCTGAGGTGGAGTTAATTTTCTTCGTAGTAGTTAGGATGGAGCTGTGTTTTGGATTGTGCTGAAAACGGTGTTGATAATACAGAGCCTCATCCTTCACAAAAACAGGAAAGCAGTGGACTTCAAATGAAGGATAAGCAGCAAGGAATCCAGACTTTCAGCTATGAGTTCCACAAAAATAACCCCACAGGCTCCCTTCATTATGGCTCAAGAAGCACCAGGGCTGCCTTAAGAGTAAAAATTGCTCCTGCTGCACACAGAGACCCAAAAGCATCCCTGTACAAGAGCCCAAAACTGTGTTAAACTGCATAAGCAGCCATTAGCCAAAATCCCATCTACCATTCCCCACTTGTGTGGCTGCAATCGCTTTGGAAAGGAGAAAAAGCAGCACACACCATTTATTTATCATTTATTATTGTGAACACAATTCCTCAATGCAATTACACTCCTGGTAAAGAAATACTTCCTCCTAAACCTCCCCTGGTGTAGCATTGAACCATTTCTATGTGTCCTATCACTGGATATCAGAGAGAAGAGCTCAGCATTTTCCTCTCCATGTCCCAGGAAGTTGATCCCAAATGAGACAAGCTCAGCATCCTTAGCCATTTGTCCCAGGATGTGCCTTCCAGCTTTGTTACCCTCCTCTGGATGCATTCAAGGACCTTCAGAAGGAGCAGGATGGCTGGAAAAAAAATTATTCAGACAGGGCACTTTATAAACTGAGAACAGAGTCACAGCAAATATGGTCAAGTGAATGTAGAGCACGAGACAATTGAGATGTAACACACAGTGAGGAATTCAACAAATAAAAAAGCCCTCAATGTTAGGATGCATTAATTTGTTCAGCTAAACCCTCTGCTTCTACTCGCCCTAAGTAATTTAATGCCTAAATTTGCTCAGAATTTGAGATGCAGGCAGGGCAAGGAAAAGACATATCAAAGAGGTGAAAAGGATCAGAAGCAGCCTGTTTTTCCCACTATAACCTCTTGCATTCATCAGAGCCCAGGATCACACATGGGAGAGCCTTCAGCAGCCAGGTTTGCAGGTTATCCTACAAGACATGCTGCCAATCACTGTATCAATCACTGCTCTCTTGATTTTCGTCATGCTTGTATTCCAAACCAGACTTTCTCAGCAGAGAAACCCTCCAGGAGGGTTAAATGGTTTTCCAGCTGATCCTTGGCCACAGTTTCTTTCCACTCTGCTCAAAGCGAGGGCCAAATCCGAGCCTGGCTCTGCGCCCTCTGCTTTTAGAATTACGCGATAAGTTCCTTTTGTCTGGAAAACCCTTCAGATTTATCTCCCTCTCCTCCCAGGCAGAGATAAGAGCCAAATCCCAAGCACCTTCCCTGGACATGTGGGACTCAGATGGTGGGGGAGCACAGCAGGGCTCATTTCCATGCGCAGCCTTACCCAAAGTCATCTGCTGATTCCTCCTTGTTACACACCCCAGCCTGGTCCAGATATGTCACTGAGTGACTCAACCAGACCTCATTTTGTACTAATTAAGCTTTGTCACTGTGATTCCTGCACAGCAATACGTGCTGGTTCTCTCAGGGGAAGCCCACAGGATTCCACCTACATCTGCGCCTTCCAGATTTTCCCTCCTGGCCCAGCAAACTTGGCAAAAACATTTCGATTTCTCCTCAAGTGGGCTGTGAAAAATGAAGATTCTCATCTGAGAGCAGGTCTCCAAAGACTTGTGCAGAGGATACAAGCACAGCTCCCACGGCCACGCCAGCCCCAAGGCTCCCATCCCAGAGGGCATCCTCAGGCTGGGAGCATTCCATGGCCTCAGCAGAGCAGGAGGGATTAAACCAGGATGGCTGGCTGACAGAAATGATAAAACCAGATTAGGAGATCTAATCTCGAGGCAGCAGGAGCAACTGATGGGAAGGCCAGCTGTGAAAATCGCTTTCATTTACACAAGGAACGAGGATGGGCCAAAAATGCTACTGTAGGGTGATGTCTGGTATCACATGAGTTGGTTAGAAAATATTTGCAGGATTATTACAGTATAGCATGGCTCCAATCAATCAGTAAATTCCTGACACAACATGCACTGAAATCCATGGGAAAAGTCAACTGCATTCAGCAGGCATTGGAATAAAGAAGTGGAAAATTATCCTAATGCACAGGCTTGTAATAGGACACAAGTAAAACGATATCTCTGTTTATAAAAGCATCCATAGCAAGACTGTAAAATTAAAATTGATGCACAAACACACAATACAGCCTAAGCAAAATATGATATCCCTGACTGTCTAGCACTACTGCTGCACACATCTAGTTAGGGTGTCATAAGGCTGCTTCTTAGGAACACAAAATAGAGACAAAAGATTGTTATTTCTCATGGAGGAGGTTTGGGGCTGTTTGTTTTTAACATGGATGGTTAAATGTATGTTTATTTTCCCAATACACTGCTGGGTTAGTAGAGAAAGCATCAGAGAGAGGTTAACTCAGAAGCCTGGGAAACAGGGAAGACAGCCTGTATTATGTGTGGCCTGTGGTTTATCTTCTGATTGGTAAAATAAGAGAAATGTCCTTTTGGTGAGGATTCTTTGGCCCTAACTCACTGCGATTTTTCCATTGCAGTAGCACACATGGGTTGGAGGAGAATTTCCCTTAGGAATGCTGCAAGTTGGTGTCTGCACAGACATTTCAGAGGGCTTTGTACACAGACATTTTCAGAGGGTCAGGTTGCTGTGCTGTGAAGTGTTCCCCCACTTTAGCTGATGCATCATTCCTGCCCATGGAAGAGGCCTCACCTCCCTATGGGAGCACAGGAATTCCAGGCTCCATCGACGCCAGGGAAAGCCTGGGTGCACAAAATTCCTGAGGGGCAGCCGAGGGGCAACAACTGCTTGGACAATGGCAACTTGTGCTAAAGCCTTTAGCAATTATTCCTCATCAGAGCTGCTGGATAATTAAGGCTCCTCTCCAAATGAGTGCGGCAGCTCTCGCACGTTGCCTCCTGTGGCCGTGCCCAGCTCAGTGACCCACATGGACACAGCCTTGGATGAGCCTCCAGCTCAGCCACACTGAAATGCCCCTCATGGAACCCAAATCTGCTCTGTGGCAGCCTTTGGAGACCATTGCAGACGTGGCACTTCTCATCCTCAGAGATGATCCCACCAGGATGGATGTGCAATGAGGGGAACACACACTTTTCTACCAGTCAACAAAAATCTGAATTTCTGAGTGCACATCTCAATGCAAAAGCCCTTTTGGCTGATTTTCCATCTCTAGGAGGCTCTGCAATTTATCTCTGATTTAGTTGGATTTCAGGCTGATGCAACAGGAGGGGAAAATCTCTACTTCTCTTGTCAATAAACTTGCAAATAAATCGAGCCATCCTGTTGCCATGCCATCCTAATTCATGAGGCAAGATTTTCTCCCAGTTCCACCTCTCCTTGCTGTGCACAGGTCTAGGAATATATCAGAGACCATTCAATGAATGTCTGCAGCTGACACCCACTCCATCTTCATGCCACTGCAACCTACACACAGCTCTAGATTCCACTCCCCGGACACATTTTCTTGATTCATGTTCAAAATCTGAGTGAGTGAGATTTTATATTTGTCCAGACTTCTTTCCCTGCCTTGCTGGCTGCCACATGGTGGGAATACAGATGCACAAAACGTTTGGGAAGTTCCTGAGAGCCCACAGCCACAGTGTGAGCCCCTTCCCTCCTGGAAGGTGATCCCTCTGTCACTGGCTGTGGATATCCAAAGTTATTCAGGCTGCACTATCAAAAGTATATTCAGGGGGTGAGGGGGAGGGGGAAAGTGTTCAGCTGTCAGAAATGGATTTTTAATTTGATTTTTAATCAACCATCTTGCTAATGCTCCTGTGGTTTCCCACATCTCCTACCAAAACTCATTCCCATGATGGAACCTAAAATGCTTTTCTTAAAACCTGTAAGTTATTCTTATGCATGGAATCGCTCAATCTTTTTTCCCCAGTAGCTGATTTATTAAAAATACCTAATCTCAACTGGACCAGTTCCTCAAGAACTCACCCCAATGGCTTCTGAAGGAAGGGGAAGCCTCCATAAAATATCAGAGACAGAATTTCATAGCCATAACAGCAAGGCAAGCATCAAATCTAGGGGCATAATCACACCGAGTTCCTGATGATCCTTATAAGTGGGAGAATATTTAAAGTCATACATCTTCCAGATTTTTTTTTCAATTTAATAATATTTGAAAGAAGCCACTCAAGCCTCTCCAACCAAGATTTCTGATGCAAGAACTCCCCACCGCAGACCAAAAATAGCAGAATTATGAGCGTTAAAAGTGTCTAGCAAGGCTTTTTTATTTTAATTCATATTTGAGAAAGGTTTCTAGCAGCTGGGCAAAGTAAGAGCTGTATTCATAAAACCCTTGGCTATTTGCCACACAAATGGTGCTTTTATTGAGCGGGGGGCAGTGGGTGGGGGGGAAGGGGGAATGCGCCTATTCCGCATCAGGAATGTGTTTCTCCGATTCATAAATCCTCCTCCTCTCCCCCAGCTGACTAAAGGAAACCTTTCTCAGCTTGCCACAGTGATGAGAGAGGGCGAGAGCGATTCCCTGAGAGTGCCAGGGCCAGGCAGAGAGAGGCATTTCAGTTAAAACAACACGGTTATTAAAAACACACACACACAAACAGGACTATGTGCTGCAGCCCGGCCCGGGGACAGCAGCGGGGACAAATCTGTCAAAGGTACAGCCAACCCATCATACTCACAGCCTGCCACCGAGGGTAATGCCCTGCCATAAATACAGGCATTTTTCAGAACAGGTCTGAGAGTTTCCAGCCTAAAATGCCCTCCCAGACACAGGCGGGGAGGAGGAATGAGTTATGAGGATGGGGAACTGAAACCTAGACAGATTGAGGGCTAAATAAAAATAATATAATACCTAAGTTTACTTAAAAAATGGTGATTGAAGGTGATATGTTGACACAAGTGGAAATGGGAGCTAGAACTCCTGATTTCCCCCAGGCAAAGCTTTGTCCTGAGCTGCAGGTACCTCAAGGCACAAAAGATGTTCCTAAGATGCAGAGGAATATCAGCCCCATGGGTTGTTCTGGGCTTAGTGACTTCACAGCTCAGCCCTGATAAAAGTGGAGCTTTTGGGTTAATAAGAGAGGTCTGACTTTTGGCAGATTCCCAGGTGGGGAGCTTGAAAGCAAAAACAAAATAAAAGGCACTTAAACATCAGGGCTTGGCAGCAGCCAAGTGGAAGGTTTGGATGGGTTTTTCTGACTTTAGCTCAGCTCCATTTCTCCTACTTTGGGCACTCCAACCCTTAACTGCATGTAGCCCTTGAGAGCTTGCCCAGCATCCCACAGGGGCTGAGCCCAAATCCTGAGGTCCTGGCTGAGACACAAAGCAGGCACTGGACGTGCAGGGCCTGAGCTCACAGCATCCTTCCACCCCAGGCTGGAACATCTGCACTCCACAGCCCCGTCCAAAAAACAGATTCTGACACTTCAGTAAGCCTCACTTCAAGTATTTCTTCATCTCATGCCATCTGTGTGTGGTTTAATTTTAGCCCTATTCTTGTCCTGGCCATTGTGGAGGTGGAGAACACGCTGTTCCTCCCTGTTTGATACAGAAAATTCTTCAGACGGGGCAAAGTGGACTGAGGCTGCAAGGTCACAGATCTTTAAACAGGATTTCACATCAAGGTCAAAAAGGGCTGGATCTCTTTCACAGGTCTAAACTCTTCCTCAGTCTGTCCCTGGGACAGATGTTCATGGTGCAAAGTGAAGGGTGAGGATAAATTCCAGACTCCTCCTCAGCAGCCAGTGCTTTCCCAGTGCAGCTGGGATTATCTCATAGATTATGCCCAAAAAGAAAACACACTTGGCAAGCCACTGGACAAAATGCTACTACAAGCAGCTCACAGAGTCGCTGATTTTGCCCTCATCCTTCACTGGTGTCTTCCAGGATTTGCTGCTGAGGCTACAAAGATTCTGTAGGAACTTTACTGCCCACAGTTTGTTAAAAAATGAGGGTAAAACAGCATGAAAATAAAAAAAATACACCCTCACCTTTCTATACAGCTCACCTCATGCCCATATTGGGCTTCATATTTGTGGATAAAGCCTAAATGATTGATTGCATGATTGCACAAAAAGGACTAGTGCATAGAGAATCATAGAATTTTTAAAGTTGGAAAGGATCTCTAGGATCACAGAGCCCAACCACAACTATCTGCTTTAAAAATAAGCCCCCAACCAAAGCATCACACTAATCACAAGGCACATAAAAAGATAACAGGAATTCATTGCTGCTACATTCTAATGGGTTGAGGAATCCAATTACTCATTTGTGCTTTTAATAAAAATCTTATCCAGAAGTCTCATTCTCATGTAGGAGTAATCCTCTCAGAAATAATGTCCTCCTCTTGCTGCTGGTTAGGGTGTTGTGCACCCAGGGCTTGCACAGGCAGTCTCTCCTCAGCAGCCTCCTCGTGAAATGGGTGTTTATCATGTGCATGCTTCAAATGTCCTGTTTTCAAGGCAAGAAATACCACCCCACTCTCAACAGAGTTTCCAGCTCACATCCCCACCAGAGCATCACATGTTGCCACCCAGATTTTCAGCCAACACCAACAAGAGGCCATAATGGATTCTGGACCCACACCCATTACATTTTTTTTGAATAATGCTGCTTGTTCCATTATATTGCACTCACAAGATTGTATTTGAATAACCAATAATTTTAATAACCCCCAGAAAAGTTAATTTCCAACACTATAGCGCAAATGGTTCAACATCTGCTCTTGGCTGCTTCACGGGGTTTGATAAATGACATCACTTACATAATATAAATGGGAATTGCTTGGTTACAAGTCTAATGTGCATAAGCTGCCTCTGATGCATGTAGTTTCTCCAACATTCAAAAAAAACCCCATTTCACGTGTCACAGTTTACCCACTGCTGCGTTATCTCATTAACTATCTCCTCCCAAAACAGACTGGGAATGCAAATCCTACTGAAAATCCACAGATTTAGGGCACTTACAAGGATTGGATAGCATGTCCCAGGAGTTGAGCTTTTGTGTTAACACATGCACAGCATCCCTGGCAGTTTTTGGTCACATTGAACTGGAAAAATACAGAGACACGGGGTGTTGAGGTGCTGGACACAACTGGAGATGTTCAGCCACAAACCCTTCTGTAGGTTCACAGTGGTGACTGAAGCCACTGCTTCAACAGGCAGCACCCAGCTTTTCCTTGGTGCCCTCCCAGCCCTTCAGCATCCTGCTGCTTAGCCCTGCATTTCCAAAAAAAATTCCCTCTGAATATCCAGTGAAGGCAGCCTGGTGCCTGAGAGGAGCATCAGCAAAACGTGAGCATGAGCCAGACCCTCTGTGAGAACTGCAAGGGACCTGTGTTTCTGCCCAGGACTCCTGCATTTCCCCAAACGACTGCAAAAAAAATCCATGTTTTAGCACTCAGACCTAATTTGTCCTGTAAATCCAGCCCTGGCAGCAGACCAGGGAGAGGGAAGGGCCAGGTATTCCATGGCAGCTTTCCCTGTGCCATGGCACAATCCCTGTCTGTGCAGCCAGCTGGGATGGGGGTGCTCCTGGCTGGCACTGGGGTGAAACAAGAGGCACAGGCAGCAAAGCAAGAGAGAACAAGCCCTGGCAGGATGTATTTAATAAGCCCAAACCCAGAAAACCCGACTGCTAACTCGCAGTGTCTCAAAAAACAAGAGACAACCGGCCACAAAAGAACCAGAGGCATGTGGGGATGCCCTCCCCTAAAGAGAGACATACATCCTGCTGCTCAGACAAGGGATTTCTCAATGAGCAGGGAAAAAGAAAATAGAAAAAGAAAAAACTCTTGGAGACTGCAAACACCCAGCCTCCAGCTGGACCACACGCCATGCAGTCTACATTTGATTTGTGTTTTAAATGAGCTGCAACGCTACTACACAAAACAGATCATTCAAGAGATGAATGCAAGCAGGGAGAAGAGATTTCTACCCTGCTTCACAGTCAAATACCATTTTGTGTGTTCTGCACCAAAAATAAAAACGCTGCTTTGCCAGACACTGGAGTCTCCATCTCCTAGCAACACGCCCCACCCAGGCTCTTCCCCGAGACCCTTCAGCTCCTGCCTGCCAGCACAGCTCCCTTCCCCCGTGTCTGCAGTGAGGCACCCATGAGACAGATACACACACATATATATATAATCTTACAAGCCAGAGGGAAATGAAGTAAACCTTCTGCAGCCTGAGCCCTGGCACTGCTTTCCAGGAGTGTCCCAGGCTCTGCTCTCAGCTCTCACCCACAGTGGAGAGGGTGGAAGGCACTGACCCACCTGGGGACATCCTTGCTGCCAAGCAAAAGCCTGTCTGGGAGTCTCCTGCAAAGCCTGAGCCCCCAAAATATATCCTGTAAGCTCAAAACATGATTAATATAATAATGATTAATATAATAAATAATGATTAATTGGATGTTTTTAGTAGACAGCTTCTGTGTGTCAGCAGGCAGTGGAAACACGCATGACACCAGCCTGCTCTGAGATTTAGTGACCAGGAAACACAGAGGACAGCAGAACAGTGCATCTCCACACTGCAGCTCTTGTTAAACATATTAGTTTAACCATTAAACAAATACCACTCCAGTTCACACCTCTTTGAGTGGTGTTTCATTCAGGCAGAGCCAGGGCTTGCCGGGACTGGAAGGGGAGATCAAACAAACCCCAAAGACAGAGGAGAGCTGCCCAGAGCTTGCAGGGTGAAGGCTTGCACGGGCTGACAGCTTTGCAGCTGCCTGAAGAAGGCAGAGCTTTCTCAGGCGTTCCAGGAGGTTGTAGCTCTGCATCTTCTCCAAAGTTTACTGTTTGTAAAAGCTGTTTCTCTTCTGCCTTCACGTACATCAGTTGTTCTGGTTGAACAGAGATGGTTTCATTATGCTACAAACAGCTTTGTGTTACTGCAACCTTCCTGTTCTGCCCCCAGCTTGTTATTTTAGTTATTTATGTTATTGGATTTCTTGAATTAAGTTGCTGTTTTATTATTTATGATAGCACAGTTGCATAGGCTGGCCATTATTTTATCAGGGACCTTGTGTTTATACACACTGTTCCAGCTTCCCAAACAGCTCTTTATTACCTTGGAGCACAGATTGCATTTGTGACTGCCTTCTGCTACTTGGTGCAGCTGAATGAGAAACAAAAAGATATGAATTAACACCATTAAAACACTCTTTTCAGATGTGCTAGGTGCCAATTTTGCCAAGTCACGCTACTTTTTTGGGATGAGCATCCGTTCTTTTTTTTTTTTTTATGTGAGCAATACCTGGGGTCTGGACAAAGTTTATGTTCTGTGTTGGAGATGAAGGAGAATATCCTGCTTTCACTATTGAATCTTTTGGAATTCAGGCTGAAACTGCCCGTTGAGTGCACCAAGGCACAGCTGGGCCTCAGAGGGTGCATTTGGAGTCCTGCCCCTCACACCCAGCATCCCTCCTGTGGGCATTTGCTCTTTGTGCCAGCTCCCCTGGCTGGTGAACAGCGTCACCAAGAGCAGGGATCAACCCAAGGAAGCAGCACCAAAAGCAGGGCGTACCCCAAGGACAGTGCCACCCTCTGATGGGCACGGCCTGGGCAGGTGTGACATCCCTCACAGGCAGAGAATGGTGCCCCTCAAGGACAGCAGGACCCTCCACAGGGTGTCACTGCAAGGAGGGTGCCACCAGCACCTCTCTGAAGTGCCACACCCAGTCAGGCACAGCACAAGGAGGGTGCCCCAAAAGGAGGGTGCACTCTAAGGGCCATGTCCCCACATCAGGCAGGTGCACCCCCAAGGAGGGAGCAGTCTGAGGGTGGCACTGCCCCAAGGAGGGTGGCACTGCAGGTAGGGAGGGCAGTGCCACCAAAGGAGGTTGTCACCCCCTGGCAGGTGCATGGGAATTGAAGGTGTACACGGAGGACAGTGCCACCGGAGGACGATGTCCCTTGTGGCAGATGCTGCTCCCAGCAGGTGTCACCCCTGGCAGGTGGGTGGCAACAGAGAATGTACCCCGAGCACAGTGTCACTCGGAAAGGGTGTCACCCCCAGGCAGGTGCCTCTCTAAAAGGCTGTCACCTCCAAGTAGGTGTGTGGCAATAGAGAATGTACCCTGAATACAGTGTCACTCAGGGAGGGTGTCACCTCTGGCAGGTGCATGGCGATAGAGAATGTACCCCGAACACAGTGTCACTCGGGGAGAGTGTCACCCGCAGCAGGTGCCTTTCTAAAAGGCTGTCACCGCCAGCAGGTGGGTGGCAATAGAGCATGTACCCCGAGCACAGTGTCACTTGGAGAAGGTGTCACACCCCGGCAGANGTCGCTTGGATAGAGAATGTACCCCGAACACAGTGTCACTAGGGGAGAGTGTCACCCGCAGCAGGTGCCTTTCTAAAAGGCTGTCACCGCCAGCAGGTGGGTGGCAACAGAGAATGTACCCCGAGCACAGTGTCACTTGGAGAAGGTGTCACACCCCGGCAGGTGCGCGGCAATGGAGAAGACACCCCCCGAACACAGTGTCACCCGAGGAGGGCGTCCCCCGGGCGGTGCACGGCAATACATAATGCACCCCGAGCACAGTGTCCCCCGGGGCGGGTGTCCCCGGGCGGTGTCCCCGGGCGGTATCCCCGGGCGGTGTCCCCGGGCTGTCCCCCGGGCCGTGCCCCGCAGGTGCCCC
>VXBR01003799.1:1635182-1726936 GCA_013400215.1 Cisticola juncidis
GCTCGGAGGGGGTGATGGCGAGGCTGCATCCTGCCCTCGCTCCGGGAACGCGCTGCTCGCTGCTTTCCCTGCCGAGGGCGGCGGGTGTGCTCGGGGGCCGGCAGAGAGGGCTCCGTGCCCCCCGAGCATCGCCCCGCGGGGAGGGAGCGGTGGCCCGGGCAGGGATGGGCCGGCTGCGCGCTCACCTGGGGAGGGGAACGCTCCAGAGCCACCTCGGAGCACCTTGAAATGCCTAAAGGGCTGCGGGAGAGCTGGAGAGGGGCTTGGGAAGGGCGTTCGGGAATGGCTTCGTGCGGGCAGAGAGCAGGGTTGGATGAAATATTGGGGAGAAATTGCTCCCTGTGAGGGTGGTGAGGCCGCGGCACAGGGTGTGGCTGCCCCTGAATCCCTGGAAGTGCCCAAGTCCAGGCTGGACCGGGCTTGGAGCAACCTGGGACGGTGGGAGGTGTCCCTGCCCTGGCAGGGGGTGGGATGGGATGAGCTTTAAGGTCCCTTCCATCCCAAACCATTCCAGGATTGCAGGATGAGGGGATTGTGTCAGGCTGGGGCTCCACACAGGGATTCCTTGTCCAGTCGTGCCAGAGCAGCCAGCTCACATCCTGAGGGCTTTGCTTTACCTGGCGGTGAGCTTTCCAAATATTTGTATTTCTTTTTTCTGTGGATTCTGCCATTACGTGCAAATTTCACTTTTAAACAAGATACTGAAAAACCAGAAAACCAACAAATTTCGGTGTCTGAGCTGTGTTTCCCAGTAGGAAATGGGTTTAGCTGGAGGTGGGGGAGCAGCTGTCCCACTCAGTGTCCCCCCACCCCAATGGGATGTGGCTGGGCAGAGGGGTGCTGTGCCTGCCCTCAGTGCCTGGAGATTTAAAATAACCCCAAATTGACAGCAGATGAAAGAAACCCCCACAACCACTGCAGCTAAGTCCACCTGTGGCCATTAATCACGCCCCTAAAAATATATTGCTGTGTTTAATCCCAAACCACAAATTCACTGTCCGAAGAATTATCAGAATAAATACTTCTAACAGTAAGGACCATTTAAATCACTCGTGTGTACTAGCAGACCTCAAAACTGCTCCAAAGGCAGGTTTTTTACCTTGTAGACCAATTTAAACCTGCCAAAACAGCCTTTTTTTTTTTTTCCTTAACTAGCACAAATACCCCCTACCTTACATATGACCCGAGTTTGGTAAAAATGGACATTTTCCAAAGAAATATTTCAAATAACATAAAAGAGATTTCTTAGCTCAAAATTCTTTATAGGGGAGTAGTACCTTTTATTTGGTAATTTTCCTGTAATATTTTGCCTACAACTGGCAGGTGAAATTTGTGCTTGAGACTGGGAACTGAAATGAAGAAATGGAATCTCCCATTTATACAGAATTACAGCATTTTAGTTAAATGAGCTTTTGAAAAATTTGTATTCACATGAGAAAAGCAGAGCTATTTGTTGATTGATTCAAGCATTGTGTGTTGGGTATAATAATTGTTTTTTCAGGGAGAAGTCAGGAGCCATCAGTGACATTTCTTGTTGCTGGTCTGTTTTCTTCAAATTCTGCCTTGCAGAAGGTTTTGGTTTTGGTACTTTTTCCTGCCTTACTCGTCAAAGTTAAGAAATCATAATTTACAGTTGTTCAGGATTACTGCTATTAATGAAATAAGAAATGGCAATGAGAGGGAGGATTTAGTGACATAGGGCACAAACCAGAGCTTGAACTGGAGCTGAGTAGTCATTTTGAGGCACCAGAAGCCAGAGACAGGACAAAAAAGGTCCCTGACTGTCTGGTCACCAGGGAAGTGATCCTCCTAAAAACTGCCTGAACACTTCAAGGAACTGTTTTGTTTTAAACCCATTCAGTTTCTTGGTCTCATTTACAGAAAGTCCACACAAGGCACGGAGGGGAGCAGAGTTTGGCAGATGAGGGCAGGATTTTGGTGATAATACTGAAATTCCATCTGGAACTGTGATGAGGACACAGCATGTGTTAGAAGAGAGGAGGGTGGCAGGGGCTGATGTGGAGGATGGATTGGAGGTGTCATGTCAAGACATGAAGTTATGATGCAATATTTTTACCAAATAGAGCTGTTTTCCCTGTCCTGGGGGCCAAAGATCAGAGTAATTTGCAGAAACAGGACTGTGGAGAAGACTTGGAGTTCAGCAAAGCCTTGCAGGAAGGAGGAGGCATCTCCTACCCTGGGGGCTGGTGAGAACAAATGGTGTTTGCTGTGGGCACGTCCCTCCCTGTGGGTCCCCAAAGCTCTCCTGTGACCCCAGCCCTCACTCAGTGAGGTTCACAGGGGCTGAGCCTGCAGAGCTGCACTCAAAATCCAGCAGTGCCCAGATGTTTTTTCCCTGTGATGCCACCCACAGTATCCCTGGGGTCTTGGTGGCTCCTTTCCCTCACTTGTTTGCCACAAAGTGGCCGATTTGTGGTCCCTGAAGGACTGGCAGTGCTTGGGTTGTGTTTCTGTCGCTTCCATGGGCTCCAGTCGGGATCAGATCCCGTTTTTCCCATCCCAGGCTCTGGGGCATTGCTGCTGAGAGACAAACTCTGTGTCAGAGGGAAGATAAACTAAAGGAGACTGAGCAGATGAAGGGCAGGGAGAGGCTGATACAACACACAGCAAGTGGCACTGGGGCACAATTAATACAGCAGTGCTGAATATGTGCTTTGGGTGGATTTCATCTTCAACTTTGGGCTGAGATAAGGGCCAGCAGAGCTGATAGGGAAGGAGTTTCCTCACCCCTCCACAAGCTTCCACATTGCCCTGAAGCATTTACAAAAATGTTAACTGCTTGTGCTGCCTGAGCTGGCAGCATAAAGAAAATGATGTAAAAACCCCTCCTGTCAAGGGGTTTTCATTATTATCTGTGCTCATGGGGCAATAATCACTATTCCTCCTATTTTTTTTTTCCTTTTATAAAGATAAGTAAATGTCAGGAGTCTCCTTTCCACTTTTTTAAGCCAGGGAGGCAGTGAGAGGGAAGGAGGTGTCCTCACCACCAGCCAAGGCCACCACTGCCCACCTTTGGGGTGAGGATCCTCTCCCATGCCTGTGGGAGACCTGGGACCTGCCCCTCACTTTTGGGATGCTCCTGGGGTGACAGTGACCCTGTGAGCAGAGGGAGGGTTGTCCTTACTGCCCATTTCTAAATTCCTGCAGCTACAGAGAGCCCTCAAAGGCTTGAAAGTCTCTCACCACAATTTCCTAAATGTGTTCCCTCTTTGTCTCTCTCACCGAGTTCAAGGAGGCTTAGCAAGTCACTGGGGACAGAAACAATAATATCTCTGTATCTAATGCTTACTGTAAGCAAAAGATGGATTACAAAATAGGCTGTTTATTTTTAATTATTAATGTGTTTGTGCTAGCAAACCTTCGCAGAGTTACACATTGTTTGTCACGGATGGGAAAGGGGATGAACTATTTGGCAATAGTATTAAAAACAATAATTATTCATTCTGGGCATGGCCTTTTTTTTTTTTTTCCCTAGTGTATAATAAAAATTTTTCAAAGCATATGCTGAGGCGAGGCCAGAAAGCGTTGTCCTGAAACAAAGGGTGAGAGAAATCAGGGTTTTCCTCCTAGTTCAGTGCAAAAACTTTGCTTTACCTCCCTGCAGCACTGCCCTGCTCTCCCTTCCCCGAGGATTCACCAGGGAAAATGCCTCCCTGGACTATTTACAGCACTCTCCTTGTGCTACACCAGAGGAATTATCTGCCTCCTCCAGCCCTCAGCTAATCCCTAAATTGCATCTCTGCTGCAAAGCTGAGTTTATTTTCATTCCATCATCTCGTAGTTTTAAGTATTACGAGGAATAAAATGGACATGCAAAGTGGTGCTTTAATTTTCAAGGGCAGTAAAGTGTTTTATTTTTAGGATGCTCTTATTGAGGAAAGAATCTCTGGCAGGTCTTATCTGGTGGCTAATAATAGTGACCTGGTGTGCCCTGGGTGCTGCTGCCCTGCCCTTCTCATGCCTCCTGCTTACCCCGGGTGCTTCTGATCAGCTCATTAGGGCTGCCAAAATTACAGGCTCTAATAAGGTAATAACAAGGTTTGCTCACAATAATTAACTCCTTGCACCGCGTGTTGTTACTGGCAGGGTGACGTTGGTAATTAGAGAGCACAAATATTTACTGTAAGCAGGTTTTTTCTGTGCAGGCTTGAGGAAACCATGTGTGTCACCCTGTTGAGTATCACAATTAGAAAATATTGAGAAGGGGCAGCTCGTTCTGAGAACCCTTTTTGGGTGTAAACACCCCGTTTTCAAGCTTTTCTGCTGTCAACTTCAGTATAAATCTTGCTTCCTGGGAGCTTTTTCTTTTTTGTGTGGTCTGTTTATTGATAACAAATGGATCCCACGCTGAATTCGTTTCACATCATTAAGTACAATTCCCCCAGTGACAGTGGGGCTGCTCCTCCCAGTTTATGTTTTTTTCCTGAACACAGGAGATAAACATCAGCATCTCAATGCACCCAGTGCATTTTTGTGAAAAAAACCCATATGGAAGTGTGCAGCTTTCCTAAAAGCAGAGTTTGCAGTCCAGCACTGCTCCTGCAGCTTGTCATCAAAGCATGCTGGAGGAATTATAAATAGAAATTCATTTTAGTAATGCAAATCCTGCAGTCCTATTTTGGGCAGGGAAAATCCCCATACCAATTTTTTAAAACAGAAGTGTGATGGTCTAGTTTTAAGACTGGCTTTATGAGGGATTTTGTCTACCAGTGTGTTATGGTGGAGATTCTCCTCTGCCATTTAAATATATCTGTTTCTGATTAATCTAGCTTTTACATGCTATAAATCCTTGCAAATTAGCTGGGGGTATGACCTCCTCCAGCAACTCACTCTGTTTTATTTAGTGCAGTGGTTTTGGCAGATAAGTCCCCTCTCTTCTGCCTTTTATGACTCCACTGGGAAAACAGTGAAGAGACAAAAACTTTAAAATATTTCACGCCCTCATCTTTTTTTTTATTTCCCTTCAGAAGTGGCTTTTTTGCTTATAGTGCCCTCAACTTGCTTGTGTGAACCCTGCTGCACTGTTTGGTGACTTTGCAATGCTCTCTCTCTCTCTCTAATAGTTGGTGAACACCAGCTGACAGGGCACAAAGTGGCAGTGAAAATCCTGAACAGGCAGAAGATCCGCAGCCTGGACGTGGTGGGCAAGATCAAACGGGAAATTCAGAACCTGAAGCTCTTCCGGCACCCCCACATTATCAAGCTGTGAGTACCCTCCCTGCCACGTGTCCATCTGCTCCTCTGGGCACAAAAACCTCTCACACAGCTCCAGGAGATGGGCTGGAGCAGTAAAAATCATGTTTGGTCAAGTGGTTGTGTGTTAGGTGATCTTCTGGCACAGGTTTTCCAGAGGAGCTGTGCTTCCAGTCCTTGGGAGTGTTCAAGGCAAGGATGGATGGCTCTCCAAACAACCTGGGGTAGTGGAAGGTGTCCCTGCCCATGGCAGGGGTTGGGATTGGATGGGCTTTAATGTCCCTTCCAACCCAAACCATTCCATGATTCCATGAGCTGCAGCACGGTCGGGCTCTGAGAGCAAAACCTCAGCCTCCACTCAATAGGATTTATGTTTTAATGGACTGATTATCCAGAGCTTAAAAGAACATTTCAATCTTTTTGGAAATTTGTTATTCAGAGGTAAGTTTTGAAAGTCTCCACTTTGATGAACTCGAGTTGGGGTCGTAAATCAGCACCTGCACTGCAGCCTCTGGGATTCCTGCTCAATCCCCAGTTTGTGCAGCCAGCCCACATTAATGAGGCACTCGATAATATCTTTGGCATTCCTATAAAAGAAAGCTCTTGAATGGTAACTGCAAGGGTAAGTTGACATTTAGGTCAGCCTTAAAGCTGGCATGAGATATAGCAAATACCTGGGACTTAGAGGCAAGGGAAAACAAATTCTCTCTACAGTTAAATAACTAACCATGCAGCAACTGTTGACTTTAGAGTAACTTCACAGTTCTGTGGATTTATTGGAGAACAGATTGGTATTATTTCATGAAAAAAGCCCCAGCAAGAATCCTCAGCTGTGTGCCCAGCATCCTGTGAGTCAAACCCTGTTCACACATTTGTCAAAGCAATAAAAATTAAATCCAGTTTGACAATATCTGTGTCCTGTGATACATGTTGCATTCATGAAATACAGTGATAAAGATGTGAGGAGACCAGGGCACACAAACCTTTCAATGAGTTTTTAAATGTATATAAAAGAAATATGGGGGCAATTAACAGTAGCTTAGATGTCTGGGTCCAAAGCTCTTCAGAAAAATGAGGTTGATGCAATTGATCTTTATGGGAGTATCCCACATTCCCTTGCCAGCCTCTGAAAATTGCTGAAATCTCTTTGTTTCAAATTGCAGCCCTGTAAAAAATAATGAAAATTCATCTAAAAAAAAAAAAAAAGCAAACAACAACAAAACAATCTGAAATAAAAGAGAGGGAGGTCTCAGCTGGTGCTGCTGTGAATTCCTGGGGCTGCCTTGACCTCAGCTGATCACTGGCAGTTTATTCCAGCTGGGACACTGAAATGCCTTTGCAGGCATCATTTTGAAGGGAAATGGAGAATAAATGTGCAAGTTGAAGGTGATACTCTGGGCTTTCCCCCCCATTCTGGAAGGATTTTCCCCCATTCTAGAGAGATTCAATATTTGAAAAATAGCTTTAGGGGGTCTCATTTTTATTTCTGTACCTGTCCAGAGGAGCTCTGATGCCTTGAGCTCATTATCTTCTTTTTTCTTGACGTGAGGGACACCAGATGGATCCTCTCCTTGCCCCCAGCTAACCAGGACTTCATTTCTAAAGCTGCTGTTGCAGATCTTACCCAAAATGGAAATTTGAAAGTCAGGCAGTCCTAAATGTGATGAGATTGCCTGGCAGATATTTCAGAGGATTATTTAAAGGGCTGAAGGAAGATCATAGCTCTGGAAAAGAGGTCCTTTCACAGACAAGTGAAAGTTTATACTGGAAACAAGAGACAGCTTTTCAGAAGTGGAAAGCACTTACAACTGCAAGATCCAAACAAATTCCTATTGGAGGTGTTGATGTGGAATTAATAACCTTTAAAAAAGCCTTTCCCTGTCCTTAATTAGATATTTTTTCTACATCTGCTTGTGTTTTTGAAGGTACCAGGTCATCAGCACGCCGACAGACTTCTTCATGGTCATGGAGTACGTGTCGGGCGGGGAACTGTTCGATTACATCTGCAAGCACGGACGTGTAAGTGCCAGGCCCCAGTCAGCCAGGAGAGGGGAGAGGATGATGTTCAGGAGCAAAGTGGCTGCCCAAGGGAGCTCAGTTAAGGTTAAGGCCCAAAATAGAAGTTGCTTCTCAGCAGCCCCATCTGGGTGTCTCATACCAGCTCGCAGGACACTTGTGCGTGATTTCTCGCAGCCTTCTCTGGTGTATTTTGGGTCCTCAAACCAAAATTTCCAAGGGAACGTGTTGCTTAGGGCAAATATTTGAAAAACTGCCTTATTTTGGGGATTTTTAGCCCTGGGCTGGCTGTCAAAACCCCCACGGATCAGCAGCAAATTTATGGCATGGGAAGGGGAGACCACTTGGTGTGGTCTCTGCCCCAGTCATTCCCAGACCCCTCTCTTGGTTCCACGTCAGGTTCTTTGAAGACTTTTCAAGGACGTGGCTTATCTGAACAACATTTTCCAATGCCAGCAGCCCCAGTGGGTATAAATCACCTGAGGCTAGACTGGGTTGAGCCTGTGAAATGTGAGATTTTGGTTACAAGGAAAATCACTGGTGTCTGCCCCGTGGAGCAGCTGCAGGGCAGGGAGGTAAAAATGGGCCAAAGTGGAGATCCAGAATAAGGGTTCATGTGAAAGATCAGCCCATCACACATTCCCCCTCTGTGCTACAAAATCATTACATTCACAGCAAATTGGGTTAGTGTGGTGGTCAATGGAGATAACTCAGTTTCTTTTTTCTGTGTCCAGTTCTGATTTCTCACACATTTTACCCATCTAGATCTTTTCAGTGACTGATTTGGATCTTTTCTGAACTTCTACATCCATAAATTCAGCTTTTCATGAAGGGAGTCTTTTGGAATTCATCAGTAACAGTAATAATTGAAAGTGTGGTTTTTCTGATGCAGCTCATACAACTTTATAGCTATGCAGGTTATTAAAATCATCACAATATTCCAGCTTCACCTGTTGCTTCCAGAGGAAGTCCATGAAGAATTGCTCCCAGGAACATCCTCTGTGGTGTTTTGTGCAGCCTGGATCTGTACCAGTCCCATTGGGACAGCAGGCCATTCACTGTCTGATGGGTGCCACCTTTAAATTCTTGTTGACATCTCAGCTAAGCTGAGGTCTCGCCTTTCATCTCTGGGCTGTATCATTTTCAAACGCTGGCACAGTGTAAAATGCAAGGGTGAGAAACCTGCTTTATTGGCTGTTTCTGGTCTCAGGCAGGTTGGGATTTTCCCTCTGCTCTCTGGGGGGTTTTTGGCTCCTTGCTAAGCCCAGCTCTGTGTTCACACCAGCCCCAGCGCCGCTCACTCCGCTCTTCCCGCAGGTGGAGGAGGCAGAGGCTCGCCGCCTTTTCCAGCAGATCCTCTCTGCAGTGGATTACTGCCACAGGCACATGGTGGTGCACAGGGACCTGAAGCCAGAGAATGTGCTGCTGGATGCCCACATGAATGCCAAGATTGCTGATTTTGGTACGTGACCCCAGCAGCATTCCGGAGGCGCAGCCAGCGCCGCCCGAGCGTGGCCGTGCAGCAGAACAAAACCCTGAGCCTGCTGCCCCAACCTCCAGCAGCTGCTCCAGCTGGAAATCCCTGGGAACACTGCCCTTCCTGCAGCAGCAGGGAGTGCTTGGTGCAGGCTGCTCCTGTGCTGGCACTGGGAATGGAGCGGAGAAGTGATTTGTAAATCTCTGCTGTGTTTTAGTGTAATCACCCGATGTAAAATTTACCTGATTTATGTTTGAGGCAGGCCCGGTGCAGCTAATGCAGGGTGAGCTGGCTGTGTGAGTTTATTTTCGTGCATGTTCTCCCTCTGTTTGGCCATGTGCTCTTGGCCTCAGTTCATTTTCAATGAGCAGGAACAGGAGTCTCTTAAGTGGCATTAGGGATTGAAATCCATTAAAATACCCGGGCTACCAACCCTGTCCTGGTGAGTCCTTTCTAGCAATGTAAATCCTTCTGAAGATTTGCTCATTTCACAGCCCCACCCAATTACCAGATGAAGTAAATGCTCTGGGATGAATTATATCCCTTCTCCATGCTCTGGGATTTGCAACTCAGAGGAGCAAAATTAGCCTGGAGTGAATATTCCTTGGTTGAGTATGAAAAAACAACAACAACAAATGTAATAATTTTCCAATCAGTTCAGGGAAGTCTATCTAAATTATATCAACAGTTCCCTTCCAAATATCCCACTCCACTTCCCTTTCCTCTGGGGTCCAGCGTGTCTGGACCTTCAGCTCAAACATCAATGTGTAATAAATATTTTGTTTTTAGGACTGTCCAACATGATGTCAGATGGTGAATTCCTACGCACCAGCTGTGGCTCCCCAAATTATGCAGCCCCTGAAGTCATCTCTGGAAGGTAGGACATTCCATTTCTCATCAGAGTCTCTGGGAGCACATGGAGTTTAAATTTGTTCTTGGTACTGGAAACAGCTTTGCACATCCAGTAAAAGCAGCTGAACCTTTCCAACCTGGATTTTACGTTTGGGTGAATCTGTTGGCAAAGATCTGAAGGTTTTCCGGGTTATTTTACATCTCAATAGCTGTAATAACAAACTGAGCTTTGCTACAGGTGTTTACTTTGGAGGAGTTATTAATACCAGATGTTGACTGTTTATATTGCTAATTAAAGGGGGTGAAAATGACTCTTTAGATGCAAATACTGAGGTTCCAGGTGGAAGGGCTTTTCCAGGCCACCCCCTCTTCTCCTGCCCACACATAAGATAAAACACAGCGTTAATGAGGAAAACCATTCACTAACAAAAGAACCAGGAAGATCTTTAATCACTTCCCAGCACTTGTAATGAAAGTACTTGTCTTCTGGTTCCTTCAGCCTGGGGTTTTGGCTATGGCAGTAGGCTCAGCTTCAGAGCTTGGTTTAGAGCTGATTCATTGAATTGACAAACCTCTGTGGTTGCATCTCTCAGCACGAAACATCTGTACAGCACATGGAGTGTTGAACACACCCCACAAGGCTGAATTGGACTTCCATGTGTTGATACAGAAGTGTTGCCTCCTGTATTTTGCTGTCAGGAACAGAAATTACATAGAATGTACATTTTTCCCTAATTCTCTCTGTAATACCTTAGCAAAAATTGCAAATATAGATTTTCAAATTTTCAGTCCTCTGAATGGTCCTTTCAAACTGCCCATCTCATTATCTGCCCCCTATTTTTTTTTTTAATCTCCCTTTACCATGAGCTTTACTTTTCCTAATCCAGTATCTTTTTGCCTATGTCTGTAGCTTTTAAATAGAACATCTTGTTCAGAATGTGTTTGCCGTGATTACGATTATTTTATTCCTGTTTTCACCAGAGCAAGTGTTGGCAGAGCATCCTAGGAATTAGACTAGCATCCAAAACCCTGTTGTGACTACAGCTCTGTGTGTGAAAAGAAACTGAGTAAATCCTCATTGTCAAGAAGGGGACAAAGCCAGTAACTACTGGGATTCCCAAAAAATATTAGTAATGTTTCCATGTCAATGAAGGCCAGAAACATGTTTTTTCAATTTGTATAGGAGACAAGGCACATGGCAGATCAGCAAGAAGGATTTAGCCCCTGAGTGTTCCAGGGGTACAGGCAATGCAGCTTAGGAACAACAAAAGTAAGAGGGAAAACCAAAACCAAGCCCACAGGCTGCCCTTTTTCTCTGGCTGCAGCTGCATCCCTCCCTCATCACTCCCACCTATAGGCTCAGGGCTGCTTCTGCTCAGTGTGCCAAGCTGGCCTCTCCTCAGAGCTGCATTTGAGGGGCACAGGCACAATCCACCCTCCCTGCCTTGCTGGTGGGGGTGTGGGGCAGGGGGGAGCTGACTCCTGGCCCCTGCTGCCTTCCCTGCTAGAGCACAAAAGTATTAGAGCGTGGCAGCTCAGCTTTCAGAGCCATAAAAGTGCATCTCATGTGGGTTTAGGGGTCCAAAGGACTGTTCAGGCAGTGCACTTATCAAAAGAATCAGGTTTCTGATCTGTGGGAGCTGGGATGGAGGCAGGGCTGAGGGGACATCCAGCTGAGCCTCTGCCTTTCCAAAATGGCTTTGCTGCTGTCCCTGGCCTCAGCAAGGAAAGTCTCACCTTGGAGAAGCAGACCAAGTGTTTTGGGGGTGTTCAGAGATGGTCACATGCATGATTTCTACACTGATATGTCTGCAGTGATGCTTTTCAGGAGGAGCAAGTTCAGGATGCTGAGCTGTAGTTGCATTTCAACTTCTGTATTTCGGTCAGGCCTCACAGCCCAAGTGTTGCCTCCCAAAATCTCTGGGGAGGCATCAGCTGTAGCAAAAAGAGATGAGCAGGAGCAGCAAAACTGTATATTTGGGGTGTCCTGAGCTGGTGATGGCAGAGAGCACATTCAGCAGCCTGTGGGAAGTTTGAGCACTTGGATACCAGCACACCAAAAATAAACACTCAGAGATGGAATTATCTGTTACTGTTTGATCTGCCTTGGTCAATGAACAGGAATTTCTGGCTGAGCCCTCAGGCAGAGGAGCAAACAGGCAGGCAGGGCTCTTGGAAATGTGGGGTTTGGCTTTTTGCAGGGTGGGTTGTGCACAGGAGTGTGGGCAGCCAGTGCCAGCCCTGCCATTCATTTCCTTGAGCAATTTTGGTTGGGGCAGGTTTGGTTTGGGGGGAGCCACCTGAGCAGCCCTGGTGTGGGCTGGAGCTGTGTCCCTGGTGGAGGGTGACACAGAGCAGGGGGTGACACAGAGCCTGGACCCTGAGGAGAGGATGGAGGTGACACAGAACCTGCCCCCTGCCTGAGGAGAGGATGGGGGTGACACAGAGCCTGCACCCTGAGGAGAGGATGGAGGTGACACAGAGCCTGCCCTGTAACTGAGCAGAGGATGGTGGTGACACAGAGCAGGGGATGACACAGACTCTGCACCCTGAGGAGAGGGTGGAGGTGACACAGCCTGCACCCTGATGAGAGGATGGGGGTGACACAGAACCTGCACCCTGAGGAGAGGATGGGGGTGACACAGAGCCTGCACCCTGAGGAGAGGATGGAGGTGACACAGAACCTGCCCCCTGACTGAGGAGAGGATGGGGGTGACACAGAGCCTCACCCTCAGTGAGGAGACGGTGACACAGAACCTGCCCCCTGACTGAGGAGAGGATGATGGTGACAGCTTTCTCGTGCCCTTGTCCTCGTGCAGGCTCTATGCTGGCCCAGAGGTGGACATCTGGAGCTGTGGTGTCATCCTCTACGCCCTGCTGTGTGGCACTCTGCCCTTTGACGACGAGCACGTCCCCACCCTGTTCAAGAAGATCCGTGGGGGAGTGTTCTACATCCCTGAGTACCTCAACCGCTCCGTGGCCACGCTCCTCATGCACATGCTGCAGGTGGACCCCCTCAAGAGAGCCACCATCAAGGACATCAGGTCAGCCCAAGTGGGCTGGGGTGGGCTGGGGTGGGCTGGCTGCCTCTGGGGGTCCCTGGTGCCTGTCCTGGGGCTCACCTGCTGGGCAGGGTCAAAGTCAAAGATTCAAAGAGCAGCCCTGCATCCCTTCTGTGCTGGCAGGAAGTGCGTGATGATGGACATGATGAGGATTTTTTATATATATATTCTATATACAAATATTTAAAATTCTGTTTTATTGCGTTATAAAATAGCCTTAAAAATCTCTTAACAGCACTCACCAAACCAGCTATAGCATGCAATAATTCCAAGAACTTAATAGCCAACAGCAATTTTTCCTTACTTTATTTCAAGGCCACATCCCTGTGGGTACCAGATAAAGAGGGTAATCATTGTACTTACTGCATATCCAAAAGAAAAGGAGGAGAAACCCAGGAATTACGGACTTAATATGTAAAAATTGGATGTATTACATCTAGCTATGTGCTAAGCATAAACATAAATGTTACCAGGGCTTCCAGTAATTCTTGGGTTTTTAATGTGCTTTCAATGGACAGCCTTAATTTTACCCTTCAAGCAAACCCATGCAAGCTTCCTTTTTTATTTCTCAATTCCTTAGCATTAGAGGATTTAATTACACGTTAGAGAGGCAAGATTGCTGCAAATGCATAGAGCATGTGGACAAAGCACTGTATAAATTTTAGACAATCAATCATCATTCACCACGTTGTAAATTGGTGGGAATGGGGTAGGTTTGATGCTCTGTGTCTCCATGGGACACATGGGAATCCCAAAGGAATCTTGCAAGTCCTTACCTCAAAGCCTGGTGTGCAGAGCTCTGTTGCCGTCCCTGTGCTGGGTTTTGCTCCCAGCTCATCAGCTGAGCTTTATTCATGGCCAGCCATGGTTTCCTCACCTTACCTCTCACTCAGACCCCCCTGTGCCTCCCCAGGGAGCACGAGTGGTTCAAGGAGGAGCTTCCCAGCTACCTGTTCCCGGAGGACCCTTCCTACGACGCCACGGTGGTGGACGACGACGCGGTGCGCGAGGTGTGCGAGAAGTTCGAGTGCACGGAGTCGGAGGTGATGAACAGCCTGTACAGCGGGGACCCCCAGGACCAGCTGGCCGTGGCCTATCACCTGGTCATCGACAACCGCCGCATCATGAACCAGGCCAGCGAGTTCTACCTGGCCTCCAGCCCGCCCACGGGCTCCTTCATGGACGACAGCGCGCTGCACATCCCGCCGGGCGTCAAGCCGCACCCCGAGCGAATGCCGCCGCTGGTGGCCGACAGCCCCAAGGCCCGCTGCCCCCTGGACGCCCTCAACACCACCAAGCCCAAGCCCCTGACTGTCAAAAAGGCCAAGTGGCACCTGGGCATCCGCAGCCAGAGCAAGCCCTACGACATCATGGCCGAGGTGTATCGGGCGATGAAGCAGCTGGACTTCGAGTGGAAGGTAGGGAGTGCTGGGGTGTCATCTTGTTTTTCAAGACTCTTCTAAGCTTTCTGATTTACCTTTCATATTGGAGTCAGAATTCCTACTTTCCCACACTTTCTGCTATGAACAGTAGCTTTGTTTTGCTAACTGCCCTTCATTGTTTAAATATTTTTAGGTAAGAGGAGAAAGTTGATTGACAGTTGGCTTGACCAGTGTGGTTTGAGAGGTGGGATTCCATCCTCCAATCCACAGGCACCTTGGGAAATGTATAAAATTGAGTTTTGTGAATAAACCCAGCCCTTTTCCTGCTTTGCTCATCACCTTGTCCTCATGCAGTTCTTTTGTGTCGAATTGGGACACTGGTGCCCCTTTATCCCAGAAGCTCAGGGAGGTTTGTGAGTGTGGTTACAGCCTCAGCTGTTTCCAGATCAATGCCCCCACCTTGCATCATCCCTTGTTTGGGCAAACTCACTGAGTTAAGGTGCCAGCTGCGTGTTTGGTGTTTATTTATGGCGTGGAATAAGGGGTTTCTCTCTGAGTGCTCCAAGACTTCAGCTGGAAAGATGATTCTGCCTCGTTTAACTGCAGGGATAAGAGGAGCTGTTCACATTTCTAATTTTAGTGGCTAATTCCTTGCGAGGTCATCTCGAGTGCTCCTGAGCAGGGGAACTCTGATTATTTCTGCCTGGTCCTGTCAGGACTGAAGTGGCACAGGACAAATTGTCCTAAAGGATGCCCAGATGAGGGGCAGGGGGCCTTGGGTGCAGGGTTTGTACCATTGGTGTGGTGGTCTCTTCCTTGATGGAGGTGCAACAGTGCTCACAGACCAGATGTGTTTTCAGACACTTGTTGCTTCCAATTCAGGGCTCAGCTTCTTGATTTAAACCCAGATGTTTTAGTTGAGAGTACTCACTGCAGGTATTTCTCCAGGGCTGTGCAACATTTAGTCAGTCTTTTTCAAAGCTGGAGTGATAAATCCCTAAGTCAGCCCTGGATCTCTGCTGCTGTGCTTGACTCCCCAAATCCTGGTGCAGCCCCTGAGGTGAGCTCTCCTGGCTCGTGGCCTTTGGCAGCAGCATCATGTGAGCCAGGTAAGGAGAATTTCAGCCCAGATCTTCATCACCAGAGGAGCTCCCTCTTCCCTCCAGGTCCCAGGTGTTGTACTGTGTGAATTTCATTGTGCTGCTTCTTTAAAACCTCCTGACTCCTCATTTTTGATAATATAGCGTCTTTAAAGCCAAGTAGCTTCCAGAAACCCCATTTCCCTGCAGGAAGCAGGAGATGGGCCATGGCCAGGTGCATTTGCCCACACCAGCCAGACATTTGTTAGCTGCATGGTTTTACAGGCAGTGAACAAACCTGCAGTATTTCTGGTACAGCCTCAAAAACCAACTCATCCCAACATCTCTGTGTAGGCAGTGGAGCTTATTTCATCCAAGGAGGTTTCACAATAGCTTTTCCCACCCTAAGAATAGCTTCAGATGTGACTCTTCATCAGAGTTAACTCTCCCATCCACGCAGTTGCTTCATAAATATAGAGCAGAGAAAAGATCTCATTGTAAATGAGGTGCAGCAGATTGTGAGGTGGGAAGCAGCAACGGGAAATACTCAGCTTGAGGCTGATCCACGAGCAGTGGGTTTAGCTGTGCTGGTGGGAGAGGCTGCTCTGCCCAGCATGATTTCATGGGCACTGTCCATGTATGTGGGCTCATGAGTGGACTTTTTTGGTTCATATGGCCACGGCTGCTGGTGAGAGAGCAGCAAACATCACTTTTGTGCCTGGCAGATGGGTCCCTGCAGCTTCCTCCGCCAGCAGCTGGTGAATCAGACCCTTAAGAAGAATATTTAAAGACAGGAGGAAATGAAGCCATTTGCTTATTTTATAGACATTGTCCTTTGAGAAACTGCTTTTTCCCAGAAGATGTCTTGCTGGTATGTAGAGGAACTGAGCAAAGAGGTGTTCCCCTTGCTTAGGGCAGTTTCCCTTGCAGGTGGTGAATGCCTACCACCTGCGGGTGCGCCGCAAGAACCCCGTCACCGGCAACTACGTCAAGATGAGCCTGCAGCTCTACCAGGTGGACAACCGCAGCTACCTGCTGGACTTCAAAAGCATCGACGGTGAGTAGGGGCAGAAGGATTTTAGAGAGCGAGGTCATGATTTATTGATAGCAGGTTTTGTCCTGTGCTGGTCTTGTAGGCCTTGAATTAATAAGAAAGTAGCAATTGTAATAATTTAGTGTTCCTTCTCATGGATGCTGAAGATGTGTAACAACTTGTTAGGCCTTCTCATGGATGTAGAAAACAATGCTATTCATAAGGTAGAACGAAAGGCAAACTATATGCCAAAAAACATGGACCAATGAACAATCATTTAATGTATATGTATATGTACTTTTAGCCAATCACTTTTAGCCAATCACCAGCTGTTTAGCTGTGCTTGCTTTCCTCTCTGTAACCTGGAAAACCTAGGAATCATGGAGGGGTTACCTTACTTTTTATTCAACTATTTTCAGCCATTCTTCCACTCCTTCCCACAAAGGGCTTGGAACAAATATTGCCTCATGTGCCTAAAGAGATGTTGAGAGCCACACAGACCTTTGGAGCTGTAAGAAGTGATGGAGGTCACTCATAGCAAGTGCTCCTTACGCTGTCCCTTCAGTGGTGCTCTCCCCAGGGCTGTGCTGTTACCTTGTTCCTTTCCCTTTTCTCCTCTTCCTGGGAATGATGGGTGAATATACACAGACACTTGCACATGGTGTCTGTGCACTGTATTCTCTTCTGATCACTGTGATCAGAGCAGAATAAAAGTTGAAGACAAGTAATAAACAGGGAGATCAAACCTAATCATATTGATGCTTGTTTGATACTTGGCTCCTTCCTTGCAACAAGTAGGAGATGGACAGCACTTGGAAAGGCAAGGCTGGAAGTCTGAGAACCACCCTCAGCATTTTGAGGTGCATTTACCTCCTGTATTTACCTCAGGTAAACACCTGAGCATTTAGGTGTTTACCTAAGCGTGTTGTCATTTCAGCAGGAGCGCTTCCGAGCCATTCATCTCCACTGCCATTCCCATTCCACTACCACAGCTGCTGAACTAACCCTGCTTTTTCTCTTTTCTTCCCTTTTTCTTTCCCCTTTGGCCTCTCCAGACGAGGTGATGGAGCAGAGGTCTGGCTCCTCCACGCCGCAGCGCTCCTGCTCGGCCGCGGGGCTGCAGCGGCCGCGGCTCAGCATCGACGCAGCGGGCGAGTGCCCGTCACTGACGGGCTCCCTCAGCGGCTCCTTCGTGGGCAGCATCCCCTCGGTGCCCCCGCGCCTGGGCAGCCACACCATGGACTTCTTCGAGATGTGTGCCAGCCTCATCATGGCCCTGGCCCGCTGAGGGGCTGCCCTGAGGATCTGCGCCCACTCGTCCATCCCGCCTCTCTCCGGCTTCCTCGTTCTTCCTCCTCCTCCTCTCACCCGTGGCACAGAGCCAAGCCCAGACCCAAAATGTGCCCCCCTCTAGCAAGGCACCGAGGAAATCGACTTCATTTCTCTCCTTGTGCCTGGTGAAATGTATCTGATGCCCTCTTTTGTTTTAATTTCCCTGTGAACCCTGTGGGTAATGTTGAGGCTGTAAAGTAAGGAAGGTATCACTGAGTTTTTGGAAAACCCCCTCCCTCCTGGTTCATCCTGAGGTGATAGAGGCATAGCCAAGCTTGATGTTCCCCTGATGCTGTGCAGAGCAGGGGCAGGATGGGCTGAGCCAGGGCAGCGGGGTTGACCAGGAGCTCTGTGAAATGGACTGGAGGGTGAGGAGGCAGCTCTGCAGTGTTCACACCCAGGCACAGGCCTGTCCAACACTTTTCTCCCCAAAGCAGCAGCTGCTGGGATGCTCCTGCACTAGTGCAATATGACCTCCCTCCCTTCTCCTTTTCCCTCTGCTAAAGGTGGGGAGGGAAGGTGGGATGTGCAAAGCTCCTGCTGCACACCTCCTTTGTGGGGAGGCCTCCCCATGTGCAGCCTTGCAGAGGTGTCCCTAAGGTGCTTTATTTCCTCCCAGAGCTCTGGGCAGCACGCTCTGAGCTGAAGGCAGATTGCCTTTTCCCCACCCTATCATTGCCACATCCCACCCCTGCCTCACCAGAGGCTCCAGGGGCTCAATCCCAAGCAGGGTTCAGGTGAGCAGAGGATCTGAATCACCCCCCTGAAATCCCAGCGCTTCCCCCGAGGGTTGGCATCCCCTCAACGGGCAGGAGCCGCCAGCAGCGCACAGCTCCGGAGCACTCACCTGTCACCTTTCCCCTAGGAGGCTGTGCCTGCTGTCACCTCCCCAGAATCACTGCCAAATCTGCCTTTCCTGCTGCTGGACACTCACTGCCCCTGCCCAAGGGCTCTCCCGTCCTGCTGCTGCCCTCTGCACCGTGACCTTCGCCGCGCCGCTGACCAGGCAGGCACATCCCGACTCGGAATTTTACTGTTCCTTTGCTACTGGCTATCTGAAGGATGGGATTTTAATTTTTAAGATGAACCGTGGGGATTTTTAAGGTTAAATTCTTGTTACCCAAGGGTAAGCCCTTAATGCATGTGTGACTTCTTTGTTTAAAAGGGTTATTATTTTTTATTACACGGGGTTAATCTAATGGGCAGCGTTGGCATCTCCTTGGCTTTTACACGGTATTTAATTCCATTTACTTGATTATGAAGTAATAGTCTAATCAAGTAACAAATGCTTTATGAAAGCTTTGCCAAAAAAATCCTGGGGGGGGGGTTTGGGTTTGTTCTGGGGTTTTTTTGGTGTTCTGTTTTTAAGAAACAAAGCAAAGAATTTCTGCTGGTCCCAGTTATGCAGTCATTCAACTTGAAAAAAAATTTAATCTGTCTTTTTGATAGCTTCTTATGACCCTTTGAAGATTTTTCCTAGGTTGTTTTTTTTTGTACCGTTGCACTTTAATTTATATTTTCTGAAAGTTTGTATGAGAAGCAAGGACAAGAACAACACATTAAGCCTTTTTTACTGATCGTTTAAGGTAATCAAGACAAACACAGGATATTTTTGCCATCTACTGGCAGTTAAATGGATCTTTTCAACTTGAAGTCCTTTTTTTTAAAAAAAGAACCACAAAATTGCCTTACTTTTGTTACAGATTGTGCTTGGTCCTCACTAATGTGACTTTACAGCTCCAATTTTTCCAGAAGACGCACAAAGTAGAAAGCTTCCAAAAAAAAAAAGAAAAAAAGGAAAAAAAAAAGAGTTTTGCTGTTAAAATCCAGCACAGCAGTGGTTGGACTGTAAGCCACAGCAGAACAGCTCTGTTTTTAAAAGAAATACTGGAAATATTTGTAGTGCTCCTAGGTTTTGTAATGAGCCTTTTATTATATTATGCTTACTAAACAAATACTCTGGGGTGGAGGATGGCTTTGGTGCTGTGCCTGGTGGCTGCCAGGTGATTTGTGTCCCCAGTGCTGTGTTGTGAGTTTGGATGGAGAATCCAAACTCCTGCATGCAAAAAAAAAAAAAAAAAAAAAAAAGAAAAAAAAACCAAACCCCACCCCAGAGTCAAAGCTGAGGAGCACCCAGCCCTTCAGCAGCTTTTGGATCAAGGCTGAGGTGAGCAAAGAGCCCTGAATGGTTTGGGGTGATGGAGATAAACCCCTTTGCAAAGGAGCAGCTGGACGGACAGGCATTCATTTCCATCCTGGAAACAGCAGTGAGTGAAATGTGTTTGAAATGTTAAAGGCTTTTCAAATCTTCACTCCCAACTGAGCATCTTGCCAAAACCCTGACAGCACCTGTAGCCCCCTTGCTAAGGGGCTGGTGTGTCACAGTCTGGGGCTCAGGAGCAGGAAGATGTTCTGATGTCTTTTTTTAAATTGACTCTTGTCCTCTGGGATTTCCTACCCAGCAGAATTAACAGTATTAGGCAGCAGCAGATGCCCTTGGGAGGAAATATTTGCTTCCTGGAGGTGGGTGGGATTTCTGGGTTGTAGAATGAGCCCCTTGTGGCATTTGGCATCTTCTCAGACCCGTGCAAGTGTTAACTGCTGTGTGGATCTGCAAAACCTGTCCTGCCTGGAGGGAATCAGAGTTAACTCAGCTAAAACCTCTCCTGCCTGGAGGGAATCAGAGTTAACTCAGCTTTCCATATGGAGAGGCACAAAGAGATGAAGCCCTTCCCTGCTCAGGGTCAGCAGAGGCAGTGGAGGGAGCAGGAGGGGTGGAAGCAGCTCCTCAGTGACCTCAGGTCCATCACAGCCTTACCCAAATCCGTGCTGCACTTTGAAACATTCTGAGGACTTTCACTTCTTTATATTAATTTATTTTACCTTCCAACAGGCTGTGTTCTGTTTCCCAGCTGCAGAGGAGCTGCTGACCTCCAGTTATATTTTCCAGAGGAAGAGTTTATAACTTTGACACTGTTACACTGTGGTCAGCTCGTTTTTGAGTTTTGCTGGTACATGCACAAGCGTCGGGAAAAGCAGGGTAGACAATATTTGAACTACAGAAACTTGAATTTACTCCAAGTGCAATTTTTCAGAAGCCACTGGACAGCTGTGCTTTGCAAGCCACAAACTCACCCAAATTTTGCTTCAGCCCGAGTGGGAGAGAGACAAAATACAAAGGATAAAGAGTTCAGATAGGCTCCAGCAGAAACCTCCAGCTCCTGGATGAGTTAATTCAGAAATCCTTGTGCTGTTCTTGTTGGAAGCTATATATATGTAACTGTTATATATGCACACATGCATATATATAAAATGTAAGTGGCATCCCTGTTGTTGGCCTCTCAGCTTTAATCTTCCAGCAGGGCAGGTGTGTGCCCTGAACACTGCCACCACTCAGTAACCCCAGCCTCTGAGAGGACCTGGACAAAGGGGATGCTGTTTTTACACCCTCATTTAAGTGTGAAGCCCATGAGTAGCTTAGCTGACCCCATCAGGCTCAGCATGGCCTTGGCCAGGGGTGGCAGGGGAGGTGACATCAGGAGCTGTGAGAATCCTGCCCTTCCACCCCCCTGGCCAAAGCCCTGCTGCAAATGGGGTTTGGGGCAGGTTTATCTTCAGGAGCTGGAGCTGAGCAGGTAAAGGCAGCAGGATATTTTATTTTTCCCCCTTTAAGGGGTCAGAAATGCATCTTCAGCTGTGTGTCCAGTTCAGCATTTCACGAGGTGTGTACAAGCACGGGGGAATATTTGGGCAGCGTTGTAAAAACTGATTAGTGCGTGTTACATGTACAGTTCTGTGTGTGACTGTAGTGGCATTGGTGTTGGAATAGATGAGGTTTGAACAAAATAACCCCTCTGTCTACTCCTTTTCATTTCACTGCTCCTCACTGTCCCCCTGCAGGAGGAGAGGGAGCTGTGTGCAGGAGGTGAACTTGTGCTGCTGCTGGAAGTGGCAGCTTCGTTTCACGAGGTGCACAATTTCCCCAGCTCGTGCAGGATCCCCCCTCTGAGACACGCAGGACGTGTTTCTGAATACTTGAAGCACCATTTGTTGTGCAATTATTTGGCTTCACCCTTTTATTAGCTGAGAGGAGAGAGGGAAGAAGAATTGCACATCTGGATGAGCCAAACCAACCCCCCTGCTTGAGCTCCTGCTGTTTCTTTCCTGGAAAGTTTAAGGAGCTGGTTTTGTTCCAGGTATATGAGGTACCTTGCTAGAGTCACCTTGCTTAAGGTCTTACTTTGGTATGGGCTTTTCATTTAGTGCTTTCCTTTGGCTTCCTTAGCCCTCCCCTCATATATCCCTTTTTCATCATTCACTTATTTAAAAAAAAAAAATGCAACAGCTTCTTGTAATTCTGAGTTCCCAGTCTGCCTCCTGGCCATGGAGTTAATGATTCAGAGGTACCTCACTCCCAGGCCTGAGAGCTGGGCTGGCTTTCAGAGTTCCCACATGACACCTGCTGATGGAACAGTGACTTTTGCAGAGAGCACACCTGGTATTCGAGGCACAGATCTTTGCTCGGTTTTAATCGTCAAAATTAGGAGAACTGGACTATGAATCAGAGCTCTGCCTGCAAGCACAAGTACACTTTTGGTGTTAGAAAAAGTCTGTTTTTAACAAAAGCCTTGAAGTTCCTGCTGAAGCTGCCTTAATTTAAAAATCAAAGTTTATTTGTAAGACTCATCTCTGATTTTTTTTTTCAAGTTTAGAAATAGTTTATTTATCATCATCTCACAAAGCTGTGAAGTAGATCCTGTAGCCATGGTAATATTTATTCTTGTTGCTGAAAGCATGTTCATGTGTTCTGTATCATGTTATATTCACGTGGTTTGTACCTCAATGCATTTGTTTTGTTTTTTTTTTCTTTTAGAGCACAAAGCAAAACTGAATCCCAGGATTTCTGTGGTGTCCGTGGCCCAGAATCTTTGGCCAGACAAGCCTCAGCTCAATGAGAGAGGTGAACTGGACTTGTCCACTGCAATTCTTAAATCCATACTCTAAGGAGTATTTATAATTTATAGTATTATGCATTTATGATTTTAAGAAGAAGATGCTGAACTTTAAAAAGTTGTGAGTAGAAGCATCCCTTCAAACATATCATAAACATAAAGCTTAGAAAAGACCCCCTGAGCTCTATAAACACTCCATCCTTCTCAATATTTTCTATTTTGTCATCTGAGGAGCTGGAGAGGGTTTTGTTTTCCAGTTCATGGCTGTGGTACTTTCTGTTGTGGAAGGGCACAGAGCCCTGGTTCAGTTTTGTCCTTTGTGCATTAGATAATCACAACGAAGCCTTTTTCCTTCCATTTATGGTGTGGAAAGTGTTTCTCGGTGTACTGCACTGCATGTGATAGCTGTCTCCATGGTTGACATTTGCACTTTAATAAACTCAGAGATGAAAAGAGATAAAAACAGCAAATCCTTGGGATTTCCTTACTGCACAGTCCCTTTCTGCAGGCTGGGGTTGGCTGGTGGAGTTTCCCTCTGGAGTTCCTTGCACATCCCAGCTGTGGGAGCACAGACGCCCTCAGGGCTTGGGTGGGTGCAAAGGGGCAGGGGGTGGAGTTAAAATTTCTACCTGAGTAATTTAAACAACTTCCCCAACTCAAAATCCATGTATTTACATGTGCTGACTCAGATCTTGACTCCTTACAGCAAGGAGTGAAGAGAGAGAGAAGTATTTTAAAGACCTCATGCAAAAATAACCTTGTAGTGCAGAAGAAGTGTTGGAGACAAAACTGGGCACCTGTTTCCTCTGTGCCTGTGATGCAGGAGGATCTAACTCCAGTTCAAGCACTGCAGGGAGTGCTCCAGATTTGTCCCCATCCTGTCCCCTTTTTACACAATTTCACCCTCAGACTCATCAACTCACAGCTGTCACCATGATTATTTCCCCTTTGAGGAGAAACGTGGAGGAACAGGGCCTAGCACTCACATGGGAATTAATTTAAGTTTTGATGTGGTTAGGATGTACCAATAAAAACTATAAAAGAGGAAAAAAAAAAAAAAAGGATGAGTTTAATTTCCTGACCGCTCTCTTGACCTAAATATAGCCAACCTGTGGTTTAATTGAGGAAATCTAAGTTGCTGTATCTAAAGAATTTTTGTGTTATCCGGAGTCAGCCCACAGCAAGCTCTTTTCTTCTTTGCATGCACTGGAATGTGTCCATAAGAAAAAAAACATTTCTAAGGGTATTGCAAGGCATCCTTGCACTAAATCAGCTGCCTCTGGCAGTGCAGAAGTTTGTGTTTCACAGGGATTTGGGGCACAACCCCACAAGGGCCGTGCGTCACCGCACCGGAGTTGGGGCCACATCACGTCTGTCACAGGATACAGGGGGAGAATCCTAAAAATCCTTCCTTTAAAATAAGGAAAACTTGTTAAATCACTTCCTTGGGAGGCAAAAAAAGAGCCTGCACACGTGGCTAATACAGGATTTGCCCATGGTGCTTACAGAGGGGGTGATGAACAGACCTCATGAGTTGTGAAGGAGTGCTGGCAGAGGAGGAGGAGGAAGAACTGGAGGAAGGGCGTGTTTTCTTCAAGGTTTTAATCCTAGGGTTTTTTTTTGGGAAAAAAAAATAAAATCCAAAACCTGTGGAGAAACCGTCTCCAGCACTTCCCTGGGGCCGATTCCCTGCAAAGGGATGGAGGTGAAGGGCTCAGAGCACGTCCCAGCCTGTGCCAAAGCCAAACACTCCAGCTCCCCAAACTCTCCCTCTCCACCAGAAAAATCCAAATATTTGGGCTGGCAGAGCTGCAAAGCTGCGCATGCTTACAGGGGACTGCTTTATTTATTTATATTTTTTCTGCAAGGATGGATGCAGGCCAATGCACTTAATAGTAACCACATGGTAAAATAAATAAGAATGCCTGTATAGACTTAAAAGTAAATGTTAAATATTTGCTCTGGTTTTTTTTACTGATGTCTCCTATGCCAGCTTTGAAATGGCCCCGTGGCAAAGAGCGCTTTTATTTTTCTTAAGCCTGGAACATTTAATAATTTCTAATTAAAACATCTTACATTTTTAGGATATTTATGAGCAAGCTGATATGGGCTCCTAAAATGTGCCAGGAAGGGGTAAAAGCTGTATACTACAGTCAGATTTAAAGTTTTTTTTCTTTCAAAGCCATGTAAAAACTTTATCCACATTTTTTTAGCTTTTGAAAAGGCATCTGGTGAATACATGGAGGAGAAGCCAATAGCAATTTATATTTCTCTTCCTACATTTAGGAGCATTTTTTGGAAAATAAGTAATCATCCTCCAGACCCACAGTGGAGAGAGAACAGCCTGAACACAGGGGCAACTGTTGGGTAATTCCCTGTTGCTGCGAGTCCTTGGGAGCCAGGAGTCAGCCTTTACATATCTGGGATGCCTAAGTTAGCTTACAAAAATAAAGTAATTTTTGACTGAATGCTTTATTTACTCTTTTTTCCTATTTTTTTCTGCAAAGAAATGAGTCAACTTTTCCACTGTTTTATATATTTAACACAGCAAGAGTGGTGATACACACTGCTTCTCCCAATTCTTTAAAGACCAAAACCAGTCCAAATTTATATGGTTTGCTTTTTAAAGAGCTAATCTCTTGGGGAAACTTGCAATTCTGACAGCAATGAGACTGAGCAACTGAACTGCACTATTTTTATTCCTAAAATATAGAAATGTAATGGCTGTTTCAGAGCTGACCAAGAAGGTACTCCAAAAAGTTAGAAATAATGAAAGTAATTAATAATCAGTGAAGACATGCTCTAAATCCAGGGAAAATAATAAAAAAATGAAATATAAAGTAAAATAAAAAAATAAAATAAAATAAAATAAAATAAAATAAAATAAAATAAAGAAGGAAACATCTCTTGCACATTAAACAGAGTAAAAAAACCCGGCTTTATTTACATTCCCATCATCACCCCACAGCTGACCAACATGGGCTGTCACGGATGCAGGGAGCACAAAAGAGACCTTCAGGGATGCTCCAGGGGAGAGCAGCTCTCAGGGCAGTCAGTACTGTCTGTGTCAAAGAGAAAAAGAAGAAATTTTCCCAGCAAGGGCCACCTGAGTGAGAGGAGGCTGATTTTATGAATTATGCATGAGCATGCAAGGCAGTGTTGCAGCAGGGAATTTGAGGTTGAGTTTTGGCAAGGCAAGGCACACCGAGTGGGCCATGTTTGCAGCAGATGTGGATTAATGTGGCAGATCTGAAGGCAAGTCAGGAATCTCCAATTTATACAAGTCATGGCTGGACAGGGCTTTTTTTAGCTGCAGTTGGACTGGAAACTTGTCCAGTGGCAGAGCAAAACTGGAAACAGCAATTTCATATTTAATACCTGTTTACATTAACTCCCCCCGCCTTCAGAAGCTTTAAATATGTTCCTCCAGCTATCTCCACACAGGAAAGAGCGGAAAACACCCCTCACAATAAATAAATTAAAAAAAAATCTGAGTTTACCTGAAGTTCAAATCCTCCACCAGAACGTACCCATCTGAGGGAGGAGGAGAGAGGAAGGGAATCAGTAAATCGTGAGACCTAGTGCTTCAGGGGGCAGTTTGTCACCTCGAGCTGGGGTGGTTCAGGGGCAGTTTGTCACCCTGAGTTGGGGCAGTTCAGGGGGGGTTTGTCACCCCGAGCTGGGGTGGTTCAGGGGCAGTTTGTCACCCCGAGCTGGGGCAGTTTGTCACCCCGAGCCAGGGCAGTTTGGGGGGCAGTTTGTCAACCTGAGCTGGGGCGGTTTGTCACCCTGAGCCAGGGCAGTTCGGGGGTGGTTTGTCACCCCGAGCTGGGGCAGTTTGCCACCCCAAGCTGGGACGGTTCGGGGGCAGTTTGTCACCCTGAGCTGGGGTGATTTGGGGGTCAGTTTGTCACCCCGAGCTGGGGCGGTTCAAGGACAGTTTGTCACCCTGAGCCGGGGCGGTTTGGGGGCAGTTTGTCACCCCAAGCTTGGGCGGTTCGGGGTGGTTTGTCACCCCGAGCTGAAGTGGTTTGTCACCCCAAGGTGGGATGGTTTGTCACCCCAAGCTGGGGTGGTTTGGGGGCAGTTTGTCACCCCGAGCTGGGGCAGTTTGTCACCCTGAGCCGGGGCAGTTCGGGGGCGGTTTGTCACCTCGAGCCGGGGCAGTTTGGGGTTGGTTTGTCACCCCGAGCCGGGGCGGTTCGAGGACAGTTTGTCACCCCGAGCTGGGGCGGTTAGAGGACAGTTCCAGGGACTCACATCGTCCCCGGGCGTTGCGGCAGATGACAGCGTGGCCCTGCGCAGCCTCGATGACCTCCAGGCGCTCCCCGGCCGTCAGCGGGAGGTCGGCGCGGCGCTGGCTGGGCACGGAGCGCTGGGCCGTGGCCGTGGCCAGCACACGGATCTCCCGGTGGTACTGCGGGCAGGGAGGGACAGCAGTTACTCTGTCTGAGGGGACAGATTTCAGCGTGGGTTGTCACAGAATCACAGAATCAAGTGATGGAAGAGACGTTCAAGATCATCGAGTCCAACTCATGGCCTAACACCTCAGCTAGACCATGGCACCAAGTGCCACATCCAGGCCTGTTCTGAACACATCCTGATGCCTTGAGTTTTAACTTCCATGATTTTCAGATTCTGTGCTGCCTAGGGGTGCAGTTCTGAGATTCATTTTAAATGCTAATAAGCTCTCTTCACAGAGCAGGGACACAAAATAAATCCTTTTACTGCTGAAGACCAAGGACAACTTTCAGGCCCAACAGCACTAACAAGGGTGGGCTGAAGGGAGGAACAAGAAGGATGGGACCTGACAATCTGGAGCTGTAATTGGACAATGAACCCCAAAATGCAAATAGACCAAAACTTATCAAAGTGTGAGACCTTGTGACAGGTCATCCATTTTGTGACCATTCTAAGTCCACCTGGGTGTAGCCCTGGCCAGGTCCTGTCCTGCCCAAGGAGTACCCTAAACGGCTTTCAATAAATATCTAATTTATTCTTTAGTTCTGTCTAGCCTCTGTTTCAGATCAGCCTTCCCAAGGCATCATCCAGGGATGGTGACTCCACCACCTCTCTGGGCAGACCATTCCCATAATTTATCACGCTTTCTGTAAAAAACTTTTCCTTAATATCCAACCTGTATTTCCATTGGTGAAGCTTTAGACTGTGTCCTCTTGTTCTGCCTGGAGAAAGAGACCAACCCCACCTGACCACAGCCACCTCTCAGGAGAGAGTGTAGAGAGTGATAAGGTACTCTGAGTCTCCTTTTCTCCAGGCTGAACACCCCCAGCTCCCTCAGTTGTTCCTCACAGGGTTTGTGTTCCCAGCCCCTCACCAGCCTCGCTGCCTCCTTTGGATGGATTTGAGCATCTCAATGTCCTTCCTTGTTGTTGTGAGGCTGTGGGGAAAAGGAGGGAGAAAAACCCCAGCCATGCCCCAGATGGAGATCCAGATTAGGGGAAAGGCAACAGGTGGGGCTGATGCCTTGAAGTGGCTTCCTAAAACAGAGGCTAAACAAATCTAAGAGAATAAAAGTGGGTATTTAATAAAGGCCTTCAATAGGCTCACCTTGGGCAGTCAGAAGCCTCCCAGAGGCTACACCCAAGGTGGACAAAGGTCACAAGTTTTTAAGACAATTACAAGTTTGGTGCATTTACATACCAGGGGTTAATCCTGCAATTAGGGCTTCAGGTAATGAAGTCATTTACCCCCAGTTTGTTCCCTCTCAATTCACTTTTTTTTCATGCTTTTTGGGACCTGAGGCAGTAGGGCATCCTTGATTATCAGGTCTAGAGGGATTGTTTTGTCTGACCAAAATGAGAAGACTGTGACTAACACTCTAAGTGGAATTTGGAGTTATGCAGTACAGGATTTGAAAAATATAAAAGCTAAATCCTAAGGCATCAGGACAACTTTCCCAGCACAGCTGAGGACCAAGAAGGTTCCACCAGGTGTCTTTTAAGCAAACCACAGAGCTGCTTTTCTCTTTTGGAAACCCCAGATGAGGCAAGAAGGCAACAGGTCAGAGGACAACTTCCCCAGCATAGCTGAGGACCAACAACTTGTGAATTTAAACAAGTCAAGAGCTGCTTCCCTCCCCTGACACAGTGGGAAGACACGCACCATGAATGTCTCTCTGAAGAGCTTCTCTTCTTTGTCCATCTCTTTTCTCTTCTCTTCATTGCCCTTCTTGAATTTGAAGATATTTCTGCAACAAGAGAGACACACACACTCCTGCACTTCTGAGCTCCATTAAAATAACCCCTGGCACATCTGAAATTGCAACCCAGAGCCTAATTCCAGCCTTGTCTGCAAGGAACCCTTGGAATAGCAAAGCACACTGTTCATATCTCTGTTTCTCAGAAAAGGGTGAATAGACAACTCAAATTTGTTAGTGAGGCACAACTTGAGCCATTTTGTACCTCCATTTGGGATAATTTTTTTTTTTTTGGTCTGTAAGCAGTGTGGGAACAAATAAACTCTATTGAGTGTTTTAAATCAGCCTTGTTTTTATGCAAGTCAACAATTCACTTTTCCCCCTAGCAGTTTGTCTCCTTCTGGTTTTATTTACACTCAGAAATAAAGGGTCCCCAGATAACTCTCATCCCGAGTCATTTATGGAAGTGGGCTTTGACACAGCTCTCCAGATGTTCTCTGGGTTTTTTAGCACATGGAGGAGAAAGTCTCCCAAGCAGACATTTATATGGCACTGTAAAGAGGAAAACAAGTTCTTATAGCCCACTTAAAGGGAGTGGGACATTCCCTGCATATGGGGATGCCGCTCTTTCTGATACACAAAATTACAGCTGCAGCATTCATTTTAAAACTAAGACATGAAATAAACACCAAACAAAAAAATCTCCCACCCATTTGTAATAAATTATTCATCCTTGGCTCATTTTGATGCACTTAAAGAAGAAGGGGAAAAAGAGCTGAAATTAGAGACTTCTAAGCTGTGAAGAGATTCCTCCTTGGACCTGTGATCTCTGAGGGAAACTTGAAATTGCATGGACTCTCTGATGGTTTGGAAAGTTGTACCTGTGACTTTGCACAGCACAAGCAGTGGTGTTTGAGCAGCTCCATGCAGGAACTCTGTGGTGAGAACCTGCAAAATGGGTCTCTGATTTACATTTGAGGTCCCAGTATTAGGTCATGAAAAAGGTCATTGTGGTGCACATTTTATGATCTAAGAGAGAAAGGAAATCTCCACTTCCATGTGAATTTTTGCAGCACTGGTAACAAAATAATAATAATAAAAAAAAATTCTTCTATGCACAAATGGGACAGCAAGAGTCAATGCAATCAGACCAAATAATCAATACTTTAAGATGAAAAGCTCTTGCCAAAATCATAAGAATTATAGAATCACAGAATGAGTTTCTCCACGCCCCATCCAGTCTGGTCTTGGACACTTCCAGGGATCCAGGGGCAGCCACAGCTTTCTCTGGGCAACCTGTGCTGGGGCCTTCCCATCCTCACAGCCAGGAATTCCTTCCTAAAATCTAATCTAAACCTACTAAAATAGTAAAATATATATAGCAAGTAACAACTTCTTGTCTCAGCTCTGTGGAAAGTCATGACAAGAGTTCAGGCTAAGACCTCTGGGTATCCCCCCTTGCCCTCAGATCAGATCCAAGAGTTTGTTTCACCCTTGAGGTATTTTCTGCAAAGATTCCTGAAATCTGGCCTCAAAGGGAAAGGACCCTGGACTATGAACAACCACAAAATGTCTGTGCAATCAGGGACATCCTGAAACCACTCAGAGATGTGCAAAGTCAGACAGAACGGGAACACAGAATGGAAATCAAGACCTTTCCACGCCGTCCATGCTTTTCCTTTTGTCCTTGTACTCCTTCACCGCCCGCAGCCTTGGCATCCGGACTCTGTGCCTCTCCTCCTTCCCCCTGAGAGGAGCAGACACGCAGGAATTCAGGTTTTCCCCAGCAGATCGTGCCCCCTCCCCAGGCCCGTGGTTCTCCTCCCTCTCCCCCCCAGGAATGCAGACACACGTGCAGTGATTTACACGCGCAGCCACCGCAATCTCCTGGCAGCACCACACCAGCACACGCTGCTCCTATTAAAAGCAATTTTTCTGACAAGGAGCCTGCCAGGACCAGGCTGATGATCAGGTCTGGGAGATGGAGCTTTCCTTCCTTAGAAAAAGACCTGATTTTTCATGTGTTCCAGGGAGCTGCCCTCTCCCTTTCACGTCTCTGGTGCTAACCGGGTAACAGCGAGGGAATATCCTGCCAAATTAAACACACACAGGGAGGGCACCTGGACTGTCTCCAGAGGACTGAATCCCAACCAGCTCGTGGCCCTCAGTGGGTTACAGCATCAGGAACAGGTTTGTGCCAGGAGGAAAATCTCCCTGGGTTGAGGACACCCCCAGGACAGGGCACCCTCCTCACCTGGTCTCTGTCTGCCCCACCTCGACATCGTCATACACGTTGTCCTCCTGGGAGACAGCTGCTGTCAACCAAAATGCAGGACAGAAAAGGATTAGGAATGTCACTCTGAGCCTGGTGCTCCAAATAATCCATTGCAGAGGACAATTTGGGCTTCTGCTCATTGCTGAACCCAAAGGGGCCGAGGAAATGCAAAAGGACCCTCGGGGCTCCCAAACCCACCAAAGGTCCAGCTCCCAAACACCCACCAAAGGTCCAGTACAGTGAGTGATGCCTGGGTTGGTTAGCTGTGTTTATGGGCAGCTTTCTGCATGGGTTTGGCCATCCAGCTCCATGGAGGGAGCAGGAGCAGCAGCAAAGCCCCAGCTCTGCACTGCAGGCAGCCCAGGCAGGGTTCCCAGCACAAGGACTTGGGTAGGTTCACTCCACACCTCCTCCAGGCTGAGGCTGTGCCCACCCCATTTTTGTAAAAAATGAGCTTGACCCTCCAGCAGGCAGGCATAAAGGGCTTTAAAAGAGCTGCTAGAGTGCCCTGTGCCAGCCTGGGAGCAGGGGTCCTGCAGGGACTGCTTCCCACATTACCTTCCTGGAGATCTCCAGATCTGCAGCTGGAATGCTCTTCTTTAAACAAAACCACCCCAAAATTAGCAAAACCCCCACCCTCAAATGAAACAAAAATCTCTGTCAGGTCTCCAAAGCCCCTGCTGCCACAACACGTGATTTTCAGAAAGGCACAGTGCTCCAAGCTGATTGTACAAAAGCATTTGCCTCTCGGGACACACACAAATCCCCAGGAGTCAGGTACAGGTATGGGCTTACCTAAATTTGGTACTGAAATGGAAACCAGTCTGTGGACAGAAAAAAAGGTTTTTAGAAACAAACCTGCACATCAGCAACGCCCAAAAAGCTGTGAGGAGCCCCAAAAAGCTGTCAGAGGTGCTGCTGAGGTGACAGAGACAGGTCGAGGTGCATGGGCTCTGTGGCACCAACAGCATTTCCCAAAATGATATCCCTTGCTTAAATAAGCATTTCCATCCTGACAGCAACAAGAGCCATGTGTTCATCAAGCAGGAAAGGTCTACACTGCATCCAAAGAACAGCCCAAACTCCTGCTCCCTTCCCAGGGGGTTGCTGGACATTTGGAATTTTTAGTCAGTAATAATTCCTTCATTCAACTCTGCAAACATCAGGGGCTGTTCAGGAATTCAAATATGACAATGTCTGTATATATCTAAGATGATCTCAGGAGCTTTAAGGGTTCTTTGAGACAGGAGAATGGCACAAAGCCTGGTGGGTCTTTCCCTATAATGATATTTATATTTGAGGGAGCCACTGCAGGGCATCTCGTGTGAAAAAGGTTTGTAAGGAAAACAAACCTTCCTGACACAAAAGAGGCAAGGTTCAACCTGGAATTTCCAAAGAAATGAGAAAAGGCAGCATTTTCCTGGAGTTCAGGCACCGTGCACAGGGTGAGGCAGCAGTGGAGCACAGGCTCTGCACACTTGAGGAAAAGGCAATTTCCTGGAAACTTACTGATGGTTTTGAATATTAGAGTACCCAGAAAGGCACTCTAGGAAGTTTTACAATATTCTCTACCCTGTTAGAATGAAAACTCACTGCTGAACTCCTTCAGCAGATGCTCTTGCCAGCTTGGCTCTGAGTGGGACTTGGAATAAAACCCCACATCAGCAAGGCCGTCCCTGATCCTGGCTCACAGGTCAAGGCAGCAGGAATCAGCTTTCTGCATTCCCTCGTGCACCTTGTGTCATGCTGAGGGATCAGAAAGGTGCCAAAACCTGCCTGTGTAAACCTGGAAACTGCAGCAGGACCATGGAGATTCCTGCTGCCAGAGATTTCACAGAGGCTGCACAGATGGACCACTGGCCACATGTGTCATAGTAACTCCTAGTGAGTTGATAGAAGCACTTTTGGCTTAAGTTTCCCTAAAAATGCTGTGTTCCTTACTCCTAGACCTCCTGCTCTCAAATAATTGCCAGGAGAAATGTTCAGGTTTGAAGGGGGAAGGGCTGGGACCACCAACATTTTCTTACCTTAGGTTGTCCTTGAGCTTGAAATTGTTCAGCCTCAACTTTTCTATCTTAAACAGGTTTCCAAATCTCTTCTGTTTTTCTCTTCTGTCCAAAACAGAAACAGGTTTTAAATCAAAAGAGGCACGAGGTGCAGAAGCAGCCCCAGAGCTCCTGAGGAAGAGAAAGGAAGGGCAGCAGACCCTGGACCTCAGCTCAGAAGAATTTAAGTTAGCAGCATCCTGTGGATGACAGATTCACTGGGATAAGCACCAGCACAGCAAAAGGTGCTTAATTATTAAGTCCAAGCTCATATTTTTGCTTAGCCTTAAACTTTTCTGTGTTAATTGAAATTTTTCTCCTCTGACCCAACAACTAAAGGGGGGGCAAGGTTTCTTTGGAGTGAAAATTCCTGAGGAAAGGGCAGCATTACCCCAAAGCATTACAGTGACCATTAAAGGAGACATCAGGGGCACCTCTGAGCCACCCTGCATCACACATTTCTGCTGTGTGTGTGTCCTTGAGGAGGACTGCTCATGGCACACACTTCTCTCTGAAGTTTACTAAGGGTTGCAAATCTATGCAGCAGTTTTCTTGTAAAGTATCTGCAAGAACCAGGATCCTCCCCTGGGGGCCATTACCCCTGCACAAGGACCATTAAAACCCCTTTATGTGTCTCAGCACACTTAATCCTGCCCGTGGGATCAATAGGGAGATCACAGAAGGGCTGGTTTGGGGATTGACCTCTGAAACCTGTGAATTGGGTCCCAAAAGGTCTGGAAATTCCTTTGCAGCCCCAGCAAGATGCACTGCTCCCTTTGTGCATCAGCAAGAGGGTTTGATTTCTGCATCCATGTGCAGGGGGTGAGGAAGAGGCACGGATGGGCTTCCCAGGGGGTGGGGATGTGCATGATCCATCTGGGAATGTGCTCCCCTCTGCATGGAGGAGGAGCTGCTGTACCCCCAGCACGCCACTCCCACGGACAATTTGCAGAGAAATGACACTTCCATCTTTCCATAACCATCCTGTCACCTCCAGAGGTTCAGCTCCCCCCTTTTTCCTCCCTCTGTGTCACACACAGGCTCTACATCCACAGGGAAGCTGGGCTGGGATCCAGAGGCAGGGCAGTGCAAGCCTCCCATCCATGAGGGAAAAGCAGATGCAGAGTGAGGAACAACACCTTGTCATTCCTGCCACGCTGCCCCTCAGCACAGCCACCAGCTGCTCCCCAAGCACTTCTGTGCCTTTCCCAAAGGCTCTCTCTTTTCCCAAAGGTCTCTATTTTCCTTACAAAGGCACCTTTTTACTGCACGAGGGTGGGGAAGCACACAAAACACATCTACACTCCAGGTTACACCTCTTAATCCTTTGGGAAGCCCAGGGACCCGAGGGTGCAAAACTCACTGGTTTTATAACACACCCCGTGGAAGCAAATATCCTGAGAGGCCACATAGAAAAGAGCAGGTTGCCAGTTAGTTACAGCACATCAGGTTCTTCCCCAGCCTTCTGTGATCTCAAATGTGGGCATTTTGTCCTGTTTTCATGGGGGTAATTTGTCCCCTGAGTGTCACCTCTTTTGGCACACACGAAAAAGGTGCCACTTCTCAGCTAGAGCTGAGCAACACCTTTAATCAAGAGAAGGCAAGTGAGACTGTCCTGTGGGCTCCATGCAGGAAGAGGTCTGGGAGGGCAGGATTTCCAAAGGATGGAGGTGTTACAGGAAGAAAAATCCCCCTCATTGCTTTGGGATTTAATTTTGGTAACGACTTTTTGCTCTGTAAGTGTTAGCCAAAGGGGAAAGAGGGAGGAAGAAGGGAACAAACCCACCCACACAACAACTTTGCTGCAGTTGAGTCAGGATAAAAAACAAAAAAAAAAGACTTCCAGCCAGCACCTGGTATGTGAGATCGAGGTTGAACAGTCAGAATTTTAAAATACAGGCTAAGAAATTGCAACTTACTCTGGTTTTGCTGGGTTATCACCCCCAATCTCAATATCTTCATATGCTTCCTCGTTGCTGTTTCCTGAAACTTAAAACCAAGGTAACCACTAAGACAAGCAGCAACCAGGTGAGGTTTGCAGGACAAACTGCACCCAGGCCTTTTACATTTTAACTCTTAAGAGGCTTCAGGGCTGCTTAAATGAATCCCAGGTTAGACATGTACACTGCTCCCCACTGGTTCTAATGGGAATTCAGAGAAACCCGGCCAGGAGGAGACACTGTGGATGCTGAAAGTGAAACAAAACCATTCCCAGCATCTCCCAGGGACCAGCCCAGACTAAAAGCAGCCTCTGTTTGAGCTTCCCCACTTACTGCTGTCTGAAGTGAAGGAACTTGAGGCGTCTGAGCCGTGGCTGCTGGAAGACACAAGTGTGACATGGTGGGGTTTGCTGCAGGAGAGGTTTTCAGTGACATTTCATAGACACAGGCACTGCCAGGTCACACTCACAGTCTGTCCTGCAGCTCCTCAATGTCATCATAGATGTCCTCTGCTGCCTGCAGACACTGCCAAGGGCTTGGGTCCAAGGCTGCTCCTTCTGCCCTTGGAGCACCAACACCATGCCCTGGAAATGAGAAAGGACCTTTGCTCCAGGAGCTCCTCTGAAACTCCTCTCTCAGAGAAAGGGACAACTGTTGAGGGTGACACAACAAATAAGAGCCTGCAGATGTATTTTCCATTCCAGGAGTCCAGGAAACTCTCAGCTCTGAGACACTTTAAGAAACAAAAGTGAACAATTTTCAAAGCTTTTAGCTTTTAAAAGTCACAAAAATATTTTATGTCTTAAAAACTCAAAATGTCTGTCATTTTTTTTCAGTTGTGGCAGCTCTGACCCAAATCTTCCTCACCTAAAAGCATCCAGGAGATTATTCTTGGATCTCCAGAGAAGTGATTGGAGGGAAAGCTTGGCATGGTTGGTGGAAATGTTAAGATCCAAATAATGAACCAGTCCATTGGAATACACCTGTAAATCAACATCTTGGAAAGGACCCAAGGAGGAGGAGGAGCATCCCTGAGATGGATTTCACTGGGGGCTGGAATCAAGCCTGGGAGCTGCACCTCATGAGGTTAGAAACAGGTTATTACTGGAGAACTCTTAAGTGGCAGTGTTAAAATCCTAAATTTGATTGAAGAGGGTTGGAGCAATGCAGAAATACAGCCACACAAATAAAAGCAGAGTGTTTGTAAATGAACATGGGGAGTGTGCAAGGCCAGGCTGGGCAGGGCTTGAAGCAGCTTGAGCTGGGGTTAGAATTGTTGCTAAAATAGTGCAAAATGTGCCTGCCCATGGCAGGGGGTAGAATGAGAGTATCTCTAAGGTCCCTCCAACCCAAACCATTCTGATTCATGCAGTAGATCTTGCTGGACACAGGCACCACCTCAATATGGTCCAGCTAAAGACCAAAACTTCTGCAAAACATCCAATTTCAGAGAATTAGAAAAGCAGGCAGGGGTAGACCAAACAATTCTCCAAATTAGCCTCTCTGTTGAAGCAGGAGGCTCACCAGGAGTACTTTGGAAAAAGAAAATCCCAACAGAAATTACCTCCAGCTGTTGGAAGGCCAAGCAAACCAGCAAGATCTTTTACAGAAATAGACACCAACCAAACCAGAAAATTATTATGAGGTGATTTAAAATAATATAAAAAAGAGAAGAAATACCTGAGAACCACACCAATAAAAATAACCACGCTCACAGTCAATTTACACTTTCTCCTTCACCCTCCTGCTCTGCCCAGCAAAGCTCCTTTTGTCTCTTTCATCTCTGAAATGCTGCCATATCACACCAGGCTTGCAGAGCCTTTGCAGAATAGTGAGCCCATGAACATTTATGGCTGAAGTTGCACATATCTGCTTACAGAGGGGATGTGATCTGGTTTAATTGAGCAGATGAGGTGCCTGTCAGCAGCTCTGGTCACTGCCTCAGGATATCCTGAGAGGAAGAGCCCAAAGTCAGCCTGGCACCACGAGGGGATGGAGCAAGGAGCCATCATCCACCTCAGTGAGGGACAGACTCTCATCCTCCTCATGTGTGTATTTCTGTCCCAGGCCTTAGCCAGCCCCTTTCCTGAGACTCCATAAATTACAGGGAGCAGAGGAGATGGATTTCAGCTCTCAGGGATAAGGGCAATCTGCTAGGAAAACAAACACCTCGGCCGGAGCTGTGCAGATGGTTAACCAACTGAGGAAGCTATTTGCACAGCCAAAATAAATGGTTCAGACCAGAATACAAACGCTCAGGCAACCTTTTGCCCCGGTTTAACTGAACTGGTTCAAGAGTTGCATCCAAATTTAACGTTATTTCCCATATGGAAGAGACATTTGGGCAGCAGATGGGGCTGGGGCTTGAGGAAACGCTCAGTGGAGCAATGAGATACTCACAGTGCTCTGCTCTGTCTTTTGCCAGCCCTGGTGGGGTTGGGTACGTTGCAGTTTGGGGTCTGGTCACATCCTGCTGCCCTTGCAGGACCTCCAGCCCACCTCTGCCATCTGCCCTGGCACGGCTGGTGGGACACATGTACTCATTTCCACCTGCCTGGGACCAAGAAGCATTTAGGTTGATCAATGAAGCCCTTAGAAACAGCTTTCTAATATAAATCTTTATTATACATCTGTTCATCCACAAGAATGTAAGTTATCTGTGGGCTTAAAACAGTTTCACACCCTTCTCCATCAACATTTCAGGCTGGAGCAGTTGAGTGATGAACAAGAAAAAGAGGAGGTGGAACCCCCCTGGGATTAAAGGCTCAAGTTTTAATTGTTTTCCCAAAGAGAGGGAGGACAGGACAAGAGACATCCTAGAATATCTAATTAAATTAATCTCAAGGATACAATACCTCTAAAGTTTTGTTCTCTTCCAGTTTTGTTCTTTCATGGCTTGGTTTTCCCTCTTTTTCATCCTTTATTAGAGCTCCTTCTGGACTGAAATGTTCAGAAATGGGAGAGAGCTCAGCACACTTCAGCAAAGCCACAAACACCTTGCCTCATGACAGTGCCCAAATTAGGAGTTTATTTTCCCTCTGAATGAGGGGGATGCCCAAATGGCCACCAGTAAAGTAAGGGCAAACCCAAATCTAAATGGTTTAGTGGCTACTCAAGGATACTATAAATCATTCTTGGGAGAGAGACAAATTAATGTGATTGTTTCCTCAAAGCAGGGAAGGACAAAACAGATCCATGTGTGGTGGCTCACACGATGTCCCTCTCACCACACCGCACTGAGATTTTGGGAAGAACAAACAGCAACAGGATGCAGGACTTGATACCTTTTTTTTTTTCCCAGCATGATTTCCCACAAAAGTGACCCTTTTTTATCACATAACTCTTCCATCACCACCAAAAAACCCAGCCTTCAGACAGTGACCATAAATACACACCACAAGGAGCAAAAAGTGGGACATTTGTAGGGTGAAATTCAGAATGGGTCTTGCCTTGCCTTGGCTTAGAACCAGGTTCCCCCCCTTTGAGAGCCTCCTAACTCTCCCTGCTCACACTGCTCAGGTTTCTGGAGGAATAAACAGTGCAATCTTTCACAGTCTCCCCTCCAGATAGGCTTTAGAATGAAAACAATCTTGGAAACCATGAGTGCTGGCATAGAAAAGCATCATCCACGCTGTCTTGGTCATGAAATAAACGACATTTCTTTCTATTTACTGAGTGTTACAATATTGAATTCCTAACCCAGATCAGTTGTGGGGCTAGAAGAAGTTTGAGAGAGAGGAGAGGAAATTACCTGGATTTGGCAAAGGGAGAAGTCTTCTGTTTCTAGAATAAAGAAGAGGAAAACCTTCAGCCACTGTGCTTTTCTCAGCAGTCAAGCTTTCACACAAGGCCTCAACTGTCAAGTAGCATTTAAAGAAATACTTCTTCAGAAAGCCCAGAAGTATTTTATGTTTGGAATAGTCATCAGACAAGGATATTTCATCTCCTTTGCAGGACAGGGGATACACACATTGATGAACTATACAGGGATAATAATAATAAAAAAAAAAGAGTGCTAGGGTTGGCCCAGTGAAGCTACTGGTCATTGAACATTTCATTTTTTTTTCTCCAAAAACTCACGTTCTTGGTGTTGGTGCTTCACACTTGGTCTACCACCAACGTCCATCCTGTTGGTGTTATCACTTCCTCACATTTCTGCAGAGGAAATCGAGGGAACTGACACTTCCCACTGGTGTGTTTGGGAATCTCATTAGTCTTTGTGTCCTCTCTGCAATTCCTCATTTATTTTGTGAGAGACTTCACAGACAAAACACAGAGAAATTCTTGGCAGGTAAGAAACACGGATATTGGAAGTTTTCAAGACACTTACCTTGTGTTTTTGAGGCTCTGCCTTGGGTACTAGGAAAGATATTTATGAACAGGTATTAATTTTCAGTCCATGGTAAAGTCACTGCACTTTCAGGGGTAAAAACTCAGCTTCACTTGGGGTGCTCACATTCACCATGGACATTCACCATGTCCTGCAGCTCCTCCCCTCTGCTATTTGGGCATTGCAGCCCCAAGCCTGACTGGGCACAGTTTTCAGGGATCTGTGGAATCCTGGGGGGCTGTGGCAATCCACCCCAGAGGAGCTGCTTGGCTCCTTTCCCATTGGGAGAAAAAATCCATGCACGTGGCAGAAATAACCTCCCCCAAAGAGGCAACACTGGGAAATGTAAAAGCAGAGCAGTGGCACCTTTGATAGACAAAATTATACTGGGAAAAAAAATACTGATGGACCTGGAAAAGTCTTGCAGGCTGTGCCCTTCTGTTCCCAGGAAGATGCTGAGGTTTGCCTCACTATCTTCTTTATTCTCCTCATAATGTCTTATGATATTCCCCACTGAGTTTTACTATAAGCATCATCTTACCCCCACAATTTTAACTTTTTTTTTGTCATTGCCCCAGAGTCCTCACACTGCACAGAGGGCCAGGACAGTCATACTTGTTCTCCCAGACCACTGTGCAGCTGCTTTTCTCAACAAAAACCTGCATTATTTCCTATTTTAAAGGCTTTTTTCCCCCAGCTGGCATGTAATTCACCTCACAGTCCTGCCTTTCAAAGTACCTTCAATGACACACAAGGTTGTGGTGTCCCCAGGCTGATTCAGGTACATCGGGGTTTCTTCATAATTATTCTGCTCTTCAAGTTGAGCACTGAGAAGATAAAAAAGAGAGAAAAGATTTTTTTTTTCTCCTGTCCCTTTTAGTAGCATGAAAAAAAAATATAATTCATCTTAAGGACAAGGAAATCAAGTGCTTTGATAGTGAGCCTACAAAAAAGCAAAGTGAAATCAGGAATTCCTGGGAGGGAGAGGAGACCTGTGGCAGATGCAGGGCTCAGCTGAACCTTCCCCCTGAATTTATGCTCCCACTGCATGTCCTTTGGGGGGCCAGGCTGCATTTAGAGGGCTCAAAGCAGGGTTACAGCCTCCTGCCTACAGCAATCCCTCAAGTGGAAACAGAACAAAAAAATAAAAACAAAACAAAACACAAAAAAAAAACCCCAAGGAAATCGGAGCGCAGCATTTTCCAAGCCTACTCAGGTACTTTGAAACTGATAACAATTCCCAGTGGCACTGCTTGGCACGTGGCTTCTCCTGGAAGGGAAGAAAAGGGAAAGCAGAGATAGCAGAGGGGATGTTTAAAGGTCCTGCTGCTGAGCTGACCCAGCCACCCACTCTGTGCCAGCACCGTGGGTGACACGTGCCAGCCACAGGACAGGGACAGCACCACAGCCCCAGCACCCACAGCCTCAGTGCTGGGCTCCAGAGTCCAGCTCCATCTCCCCATCCTCCTCTGTCCTTCCCTCCTCCAGAAATCCACCTTGGTGCCTTTTGAGAAGAGGTGCAGGGGGAGAACCCAGCATTCCTGAATTACCCAGCCTCAGTGCTGGGCTCCCCAGCCCAGCTCCATCTCCCCGTCCTCCTCTGTCCTTCCCTCCTCCAGAAATCCACCTTGGTGCCTTTTGAGAAGAGGTGCAGGGGGAGAACCCAGCATTCCTGAATTACCCAGGTGAATCTGTCAGCCCTCCCCTCTGCCCACAGCGTGGAGCTTTTGGTATTTTAGGAAAACCCAGCATTCCTGAATTACCCAGCCTCAGTGCTGGGCTCCAAAATCCAGCTCCCATCTTCCCATCCTCCTCTGTCCTTCCTTCCTCCAGAAATCCACCTTGGTGCCTTTTGAGAAGAGGTGCAGGGGGAGAACCCAGCATTCCTGAATTACCCAGGTGAATCTGTCAGCCTTCCCCTCTGCCCACAGCGCGGAGCTTTTGGCATTTTAGGAATGTGGCAGGAACAGCAGAGGCACAAGACACAGCTTGTAGCACATGTGGGGGACAGGGTAAGGTGGGGAAAGAGCACCACAAAGAATCCAAGCAGAAACTTCTCTCTTCTAACTGAAAGTGTGCAGAAAACATCAGGGAGGGTCTGTTTTTCCTGGAATCACCCTGCTGTCCCAACTCAGCCTCAGCAGGGGAAGGACTAAGGGCAAACCAGGACAGAGGAACAAGGAACTCAAGGTGCACTTTGGCAGCAGTGAAATCAGAGCAAGAAACAACCCCTGAAGCCAAGCTGAAGGCTGTGCTGATAGCAGGGGCTGCCCCTTTGGAACTCTGGATGCTGAAAATATCAGGATTTCTGCTTTGACAGGCAGTGACCCTCAGGAGGGCACTGACTTTGACCTGAGGCCTGACTGACTCAGCTTCCAGAACAGCACTGGGAGTGTGTGTGTGTGGTTTGTATAGAAATGTGTAATGGCACAGGGTGAAATACTTAGAGTTTGGGGCTTAGAGATATGGAATATAGTTATATATATATATATATATATATGGGACAGTATGGAGGGATTTGGGTGTTCTTCACTTTCTTCTCCTTCGTATGGTGTTTGGGTGATCTTCTCTAATTGATTAGTGAAGGCCCGCACTGCAGACATTGAGTGATCTTTAATTGGGTTCTAAATAAAATAACTTAGGTGTGAGGTTTTAATTGGTTTTGTTTATGGTTTAGAAGTCCTTGAAATGAGTTAGAGTAGCCATTTCCTTGCCTTCTCAGACAGGGCTCACACCTGGTGAGAATGTAACTTAGATAATAAATAATAAACACCCAAGTCTGAACGAGGCACCACCATGTCTAGAGTCTTCTGTCCAGACCTAGCAAGAACTGGCAACCTGCACTCCCCAAAATCTTTTGCCAAGCAATCATATTTATAAGTCTTCTCTGTCCCATCTTTCCCAACATTTCCCCTGTTCTGTTGAACAAGTAAGATACTAGAAATTTATTATTCATTATTTTCTGCACACACTGAAGTATACAGGGTACTGCTACTATAGCTACGATTCTTACTATTAAAACAATCAAGCTTATTTTCTAGATTTTTTTTCTCTTCCCTGCCATAGGTCTCTCTGACCTGTGGACCTTTGGCATCCCTTAATTTGCTCAGGGCATTGTTCAATCAAGAGGGATCTTCCCTTTAGCTCACTCTTGTCTTTCCAGTTGTTCAGTAACTCAGTTGGCATCTCATATATCAAAACTTGCCTTCATTTCTATTTCACTTACAGGTTTCATATCCTCAAAATCTTTTGCCAAGCACTCATATTTATGAGGTTTTCCTGTTCAGTCTTTCCCAACACCCTGCAGCCCCCCAGCACTGGGGACTCTGCTTTGCTGGTCCCCCTGCCTGTTTAACCCCACAAAAGCAATCAGAGCTCAGGAACAGCCAGCACAGGGAGCTACATCAGGGTCTCTAAGAGACCAAACTTCACCCCAGGTGAGCCTTCGAGGAGGGGAATTCCTGTCCCCACACTGCTGTTATTTTGCTTTTATGCCAGAGTTATTTCATTAATTTCCCCTGTTATCAGGCAGTTAATATTTAACAAGTGACCTACTGTAAAGGCCGTATCACAAGTGTTGGAGCAGGACAGCAGATCCTGCAGCATTGCTAGAACAGCTTCTTGCAGTGCAGCTTTGGAGGAGGTCATTTTTTGACCAGCTCTCTTCTGACAAGTACAGGTTAACTTTTAACACCAGCCCACGCTGGCAGGAGCACCTCATGATGTCAAGAACCACTTGCTGTGGAGAGCTGGAGGAGTTGTTTGGGCACAGAAAGTATTTTAAGAATTCCCCTCTCTTTGCTGTGGTTCAGCTGCTCCATTTTCCCTTTTCACAGCTATAACAAAACATGTGTATGAATATTTTCCTCCACTTTTGCTGTCCTTGTTGTACAAACCCCAGGCTGCTGCACGACCACTCATGGCAAGTCAGAGACCAGAAAAAGTCAGGATCTCCCTGCGTACAGAAGAATTGTGTCTGCAAGATTTTTGAGCTGTTTCAGACAAACTCAAGTGATTTTGGACCTCAATAAAAACCTCAGTTCAGCCTGTGGAGGCAGCTGAAGGGCTGGGATGGTGAGGGAGGCCAGTGGCCCCTGTGCCCTGGCTGCACAAACACAGCATCACAGAATCTGCAGGAGTACAAATTCCTTTGCTGCTGGCAAAGAAACCCCCAACACCTGCTGGTTATGCCAGGGCTCTGTTTCAGCAACAGTTTTCAAAAGCATTTCTTTTCTAAAAACACAAAGCTTGAGTACACAGCAAACAGGAAGCAAAAAACACACGGGGGTGACGACTGTGCAGCTAAAGCAGTGGCAGTGTTCTACTTCCAGCAGCTAAACCAGACCTAAAGACACAAGGTTATATTTCTCCATGAGGCTTTAGGAGCACACAGGAGGAAAGAGGGGTGAAGATTTTTCTGTTAGAACAGGGTTATCCCAGCCAGCTTTGAGCTCACACAACCACAGAATCCTAGAATGGCTTGGGTTGGAAGGAACCTTAAAGATGATCCAGTTCCAAACCCTCCCTCTCCCACACAGCTTCCACTAGACCAGGTTGCTCAGGGTCCCATCCAAGCTGGCCTTGCACACTCCCACTTTCCTGGACACCCCCTGGAGCCAGCTGCTGCCTCCAGGAGTGGGAAATTCCCTCCAGGGTGTTGGGGAAACGGGATGGGGATGTTCCCATCAGTGTGAGCCACCCCTCACCTCTCCCCAGGCTCACCTTTCCGGGGTCAGGTAATCCTCTTCTCCAGCAGCTGCACACAAAGACACAGAGGGTTAGTGTTGGAAGGCAAACCCATGGCCCCACAGAGCACAGGGCAGGAGTGGCAGGGATGGCCCTTCCTGGCTGCACACAAAGGCAGGAGTGACACAGCACTGCCAGCACAAACTGGGGACGTGGCTCCCTTAATATGCCATCATTATTTCCATTATTTCACATTATTATGTCATTATTATTTCACATTTCTGTTGTTTCACATTATTGTGTCATTATAATTTTGCATTTCCAGGCAGCAACCTCAGGCTTTCTGGAGGTAGATAATATTGGGAGGGCATGGAGATGATGGGATGTGAATGTGGCTAGTCCCTCCCACCAGATTAATATATTTAGAAAAAACAAGTAAGCTACAAAAGAGTTTCAGTGAAAAACTCTCTTTCCCTCTCATTCCTATCACAGCCAGGGCACACCAGCAAACATTGCACTGTAAATCCAAGGAGACTTTAGCAGAGCCCTTCTTACAAAAGCAGCTCCCTTTGAGTTCATCAAAACTTGTGCCTAAAGATCTGGCTGTAATTAAGGCTGTATCTATAAAGAAACACCACTTAGCAGCTTAATAAGTGCTCCAGAATATTGCATTGTGCAGCATCAATGAGGTTTTATTATGGGAAACTGAACTTTTGCATTTCTTGATGTCGGAACACTTCACGGCATCGCCCTCTGTTGTATTTAAATCAGAAGTGGGGAGGGGGGGACTAGCAGGCTATATTCTGACAATTTTATTGTGCCTTCCCACAGCTGTGTGCTCCAGAGTCAGGGCATTTCCCATTGTGGGGGAGTGATAAAGATCAGCCCAGCTCACAGGCAGCTGCTGCTGCTGCTTTACAGCCAGCTGTAAACTGCTCCCAGCGTGCTGCAGTTGGGAGGGAAGAGGGGTTCTGAGCATGGGATGGCATCCAGCCTGCAAAACCAGACCCCTTTTCCACATCAAGGGCAAAAATTCGGCCCCACTGAAACTGCTGGGCTCCTGTTAATGTTTGAGGAAGAAGTTATAAACAAGTAACAATGCCTGATTTCTGTGTGCTGGAAATCGCGGCCTCACAGATGTCAATAACCCGCACATTTTAACTCGTTTTCTGTGGAACAGATCTGGGGGGTAAAAAAAAAGACTAAATATCTCTTACTTGTTTCATTTCCTCTGTGGACCAAAGGCATGGTGCTTTGGAAAGCACTGAGATCAACCTTTGGGGGTCTCGGAGGCTTCCCAGGGGCAGGACCCAGGGATTCAGCTGAAGGGAGAGGTTTCATCCTTGGCCACTTTCTCCCAGGGCTGTGAGACCATTTTCCTGCTCCAGGCTGGCAGAAGGGAGGTTCCAATTCTGCTCCAGAGAAGCACAAGGACAGGCAGCAATTAGCCCTGATTTAAGCAAAAACCCAGGCAGGGTCATTAGTTGCTGTATTGACATTTTTAACCAGCTCTGCCTGCTCCTGGTTCCAATGTCCCCATCACACTGTGGCTCTCTTACCAGAATGGTGAAACATTCTGATGAAACAAATGGAAATGCCCATTTTTACAGATTTTTACCATGTGAGCCATGCTGGGGTCCCAGCTCTCGACAGCTCCCTTCCTCTGGATTATAAAACACCAAATAAAAAAATATTAATAAAATATTAAATTGTTTCTGTGCTGATAGCAGCTTAACCCGCCAGGATTTAGGGCTGTGGGTGTTTGCAGTGCTCAGTCCAGGTGAGGTGGCTTTCCAGAAAGAAAAACCTTAAATACTCAAGGTTTTCAGTGCTCTGTCACCCAGCCACGTCAACAAGGGGATCTTCAAAGCCTCTGAGCTTCCCAGCACCAGTTTCTCTCAAAAATATCTTCACAGATCTTAAATATGACCTTTTGCAAAGCTGGGAGGGTGCAGGGGGGTTGGGGGGTGGGATTCAGGTTTAAGCTCTTTTAATTAGATTTAAACTGTCTTTGCAGACCAGCCAAGCCTTTCACATCTGTGTGAAGTCACATTTACCTTGGGATTGCAAACAGCAAAAGCACACCATAGCTAAGATAGCCTCCTCAGTTTTCATCTTGCTCTCAGAATGTGGACAACTTCTTAAAGTGAGGTTTTTTTAGAAAAAAAATGGTTGGATATGGGGAATGCTCCCCTTACCCAAGTGAAGCAGCAGCTTGAGACCCATTTCTGATCTCCAGGGCCTCCAGAGCAAGAGCAGAGCGTGCCAATGGGCCAGCCTGGCCTCTTGTTTGAGGGTCCCAACCCTTGGGAGCTTTTCTCTCCTGCTGCTGTATCCTGAGCACCTATCCACACCTATATTTATATATTCAGTGCTCAGAATGCACCTCACCATACCTGTCTGGTGCTGAGGTGGCTCTCTTGGTGCAGGATAACCCAACTCAGATGCCACCACACCCTCAGCACCTGCTCCATCAGAGCTCCTGTGCCCTCTGGGAGCCTGGGGAAGAGCTGTCCCTCTGCCATGCAGAGCATCCTTCCTCTGGGCACACCAGCCCAGCACAGGGGAGCTTCCAGAGGGTGGGATTCTGTCACTGCCTGATGCAGCAGGAGCCGGGATCGCCGCCCGCTGGGCTGGGACTCTTGGACTTGTTTTCTCTTTGCAGGATAAAGTCTCTTCCCAGATCTGTAGGACACGCTGGAAAGAATCCTGGAGTGGAGGTTCCTCTGGAGTTGTTTGGCTTGGTCCTTGCTGGTCAGTGCCATGGGGCAGCAGAGGCTTTTCTGGGCTGCTCCTGGGAGAGCTCAGCCCTTGCTCCGAGGTGCTGCCCTTGTGCCCCGTCCTCTGCTGTGCCCTGGGGCTGTGCTGGGGGAGCACAGGGATTTGGGAGCTGGAATGGGCAGGTCCTGACACTTTCACCTCTCTCTTAGTCAGGGGCAGAGGGCTGGACCTGGTGTTCCCTGCAGAGCCGGGCTTGGGGCTGATCTCCGTGGGAGGTTTCTGCACCAGCTTGTTGGTGTCATTCTGAAATTTTGCTCGGAGGGCTTTGAAATCAGTCACACCTCCCTGGGTGAGGGGAGAGAGGAGAGCACAGAACAGCTGCTTACAGAGGTGGCAACAGGCAGTTCAAACAATCATGGTGTTTTCAGAGAGAAACAGGCTACACACTCAACCTTGGTCACCAAGGATGTGCCAATCCTGGTGAAAATTTAAAAGCAGCGGAAGAGAATTTGCTCATTAAAGGAAACTCCAAAGGCTCACAAATCATTTCTGGTGATGACAAAAGAGCTGAAAACAGGGGAAATGCAGGAGCACAGCACAGAAACCCAGCAGGACCACTGTGGCCAGGGGAAATGCCTCCTTCTCCCCAGTGTCACCCAGTGATGGAGAATTTCCCTCGGGAGGATCTGGCAAACACTGAATTGAAGGTTGGAGCTCTCCTGGCACAGCTGCTGCAATGCTGTTTATGCACCTGCTGGGTATGAAAACTGCACTTTATTTTCAGTACACAAGCACCAAACAGGGGAGAGGCCAGTGATGCTCCAGACATGCCCAGCCCATCCCCATCCTCCTTGAGAAAACCCCACCATGAGAAGAGAAGCACTAAATATCCTCCTTGGTGCTGCACTCCTAATGATCCCTGGCACAAAATGCTGTCCCTCCACAATGCTGGTTCAGCTCAGAGTCCCCAAGGCTCTTTGGATGTTCCTCCTCTTGCCTTTAATGCCACTCCAGGAAGCAGAGCACACACAACCCAAACATGTGGCACACAGAGACATCAGGAACATCCCCAGTGCAGTGATGGGTACTGGCCATGACACCCAATTCCTCTCCCACAGTCACCAGACCTCAGGGTGTTGAAAAAAAGGAGCAAATCAGTGACAGTGCAGATCAAAAGGGCACTTAAAGAACATTTTGTTTCAGTCCCTCACTCCCCTGTATCCCAGCATCCCACACTGGAAAAAAGGGAACACAATTTTTGCCTGCAGTGCCGTGGCTTAAATTCAGCCCTGAACTGAACTAGGGAGAAAATATGAAGAAAAATTTATGAGCTACTTAAGTCCTTGAACTGCTCTATAACTTTTTATATGCCATGATTACATTAGGTGCTCTGCTCTGGCAGCTTAGTTCAGCGCAAGGCTTCACGAGAACCTGTCTAATGAGGAAATTGGAAAAAATTATCTAGGACAGAACTTCGTTATTCTGAAAAAAGCCTCAGCCTTAAGTGTTAAGACAGAACAGATGAATAGCATACTGAGGTTTTATTGCATTTAATTGCACGATTTATTAAACACTGACAATTTCTCTTGAATAACCCCTTTCACTGACTTTATTACTTTCACAGGGTAGTACATGATGTAAAGAAGCAGCCCTTGGGGGAGAGGTTTGAATTGCTCCAATTATATTTCATATTAGTGGTCAGCAGCCTGATGCTGTGTGAGCTGCCCAGACAGGCTAATCTAGCAGCAAGCCACGGGAGTGGGAGTTTCCAGAGGGCATGGAGGATGAATCAGGTTTGGGGGAAAAAAATAAAAAATTAAAAAAAATCCCACATGCACCCGACCCCTCCAGTGATGCCAGACAGGAAATCAAGGAGTGAGATGCCCTAATGCAATTGCAGGGAGCTGTTGCATCTGCTGCAGCAGGGGTTGAAGAGTTCAGGGCTGTTTATCTCCCTGGGATGGTTTTGTTTATTGGAGCAAGCAGTTCCTCATCAGCACCCTCGGGGACAAAGAAAAGAGAAAGGAAAAGAACCCCTGCTTGTCTCAGTGTGCCCCAGGGGAGGCAGACACGGGGTTTTTGGTCAGACCTCTCCCTGGCCCTGGCTGTGACAGAAATGGGCTGTGGCAGCCACGAGCTTGGCACTAAGTTTAATTGAAGTGGGAGGGATTCGAGCTTTCCTTTTCCACCCTTAAATTGTAATTCTTCTTGCCTTGAAACCACTGATTTGCCTAATTAAGAGGGAGATTATCTGTGCTCAGTGCACTCCCTGTGCCCCTCACTAGGATATGGCTCCCCCAGAGTGCAGCCCCATGGGATGCTCATGGGAAGGAGGAACAAGTCAAATACAGAGAAGTGCTGGGGTGGATGAGGTTAAATTGCACCCCATGCCCACCCCTGCACACCCACACCCAGCTGGGCAACCCATCCCTCCCCAAAAAGCTCCTGCAAATGTTTCCTTGCACAGGCTGAGCTCAGGCAGACCCTCCAAGGTGCAGTGAGTTCTCTGCAGGGATGGTTCTCCATCAGAGCTGGGTCTGTTTCAAACCACAGACCCATCCAAGCAGCTCTCCTGTCCCATCCACGCTCCTTCAGCTGGCCCAGGGAGATGCTGAGCCTGGACATCGTGCTGGGCAGGTCACAGGCAGGACACACGTGGAGTCCCAGGAGCCCAGGGAGGGCTCAGGTCCCCTGGAAATCAGACCAGCTGACAGGCAGGGAGAATTCACTCATAAATCTAAAGGCCTGCCAAAAGCTCACAATGTGTGTTACAGCTACATCTGGCCAAATAATTGACTGTGAGTAATACTACATTTGGCAAAAGCCCACGTGAGATGAGAGGGGAAGAGAGAGAAGGGAAGCAACCTCCCCTGGCCGGAAAGCTGGGAGCATTAAGGAGCCAGGGGACAGCAGCATTACAGAGCCAGGGGGCAGAGAAATTTTCCATATTTTCCCGCTATAAATAAAATGCTCTTCTAACATCAAGATCAGTCTAGGAAGCAGAATAAAGCTCAGCTTAAACCTATGATAAGGGTGCCTTTTAGAAGGAGCACCACAGGAAGTTTGTGCTGATACCTTGGACTATCCAAAAGGAATGGGAGTTACAGAATCCCAGAATGGTTTGGAGTGTAATGGACTTTAAAAATCAACTTGCTCCTGCCATGAGCAGGGACACTGACCAAGTTGCTCCAAGCCCCATCCAATCTGGCCTTGGACACTTCCAGGGATGGGGCAGCCACAGCTTCTCTGGGCAACCTGTGCCAGGGCCTCCCCACCCTCTGAGTGAAGAGAATTTCTTCCTAATATCTGATCTAACCCTGCCCTCTTTCAGTTTGAAGCCATTCCCCCCTATCCTGTCATTCCAGGGCTTTGTCAAAAGTCTCTTTCCAGCTCCCCTGTAGCCCCTGCAGGTACTGAAATGCTGCAATTAGGTCACCCCACAGTCTTCTCAATTAATTAACTAAATAAACTAATTATCCTTAGTTTCCTGGAGCTGCTTTTCTAAAATGATTCAACACTGGAAGATAAACTCCATTCAAGACACGGCACACCGGACAGCCCAGAGGAAGCACTGCCTGTTCCCCTCCTGGAATTTTTCTGGTTGACTCCATTCTTTATCTTGATTCCCAAGGGAGCTCTGGTGGGTAAATGTTTAATCTGTGCTGCCCTCTGCCCTGGCGTGGGACTGCTGGAGCCCAGCCCAGGCACCCCGGGCAGGCTGAGGAGAGCTCGCTGCAGATACCATCAACTCATTAACCCAACAAAAGAAATAAAGGCTTATAAAAGTTATTCTCCCCAAGTAAATAAATGAATAAGAACCCAGCTATGCATCTTGTTACATTAAGAGGATCAACTGCAGCTCGTGTCAGGGCAGGAGGGGAAGAAAGCAGGTGCTGGGAGCCCCTGTTTTGGGGCAGGAGTTTCACACTCCCTGCTCGGGCACGATGTTCAGCTCCTCCAAGATACACTACTCCACATTTAGACAGCAATCACACAAGCCATCATTTTAGATACCAAAGGAAGTACAACTAAATACCACGGGGGTTGTATCAGAACCCAGGTTTAACTAGTATTTCAGCTCTGGGTCCTTATTTCACATGTATATATCAAAAGAATGTGAATATGGAATAGGTCTGCACACAGAGCAGGAGCAGAGAGCCTGCACCTCACTCCCAGGACAAGCAGCTTCCGTGGAGAGAACAGCCCCCAAGCCAGGAATCAGCAGCAGAAAACCGAGCAGAAATCCTTCCCCAGGCCGGGTGAGAGGGGCCAGAGCCCCAGCAGTTACCGGCTCCATCCCTCGCTGCTCCGCGCCGGCTCCGGGGCTCAGCCCCGCATGTTCCGCGTCCCGCAGCCGCTCCGGCCCCGGTGCCCGTCCCGCAGCCAGCCCAGCCCAGGGCAGGCGGAGCCAGCCCTAAACACACCTGGGCTGAGGCTGGCTCAGCCCCCGGGGCGGGGAGAGCCTCACCTGGGCAGGGCCCAGCCTGCCCCGAGCGTCCCTGGAAATTCCCCCGAGTGTCAGCGCAGGGACAGGGGTGGGAAAGGGAGAGTGGTGGGAAAGGGAGAGGGGTGGGAAAGGGAGAGATCAGCTTGGGAGTGCTTTGTGAGGGAAAGAACGGGGCCTGCCCTCGGCTTGGGTGCCCCCACAGCACCCTGTGTGTCCATATGATGCCCGAATCCGCGGAAGTTTATAGGATCTTGGAGTGGTTTGGGTAAGAAGGGACCATAAAGATTGTCCAGTTCCAATCCTCCAAAAGTGTTTTCAGGTCCCTTCTCACACCCTGGGCAAGTAAAACTGAGGAGAGATGAGGATCCCCACCAGCAAATGTCCAGCAGCAATTCTCACCCCAAATTTTAGGTCTCCCCACAGGTGACACCCACACTGCTGTACCAACCCAGCCTGAACCACGCTCTTGCTGTGGATGCTGACAGGGAATTTTTAGGCATCAGGCAGCAGCAGAACCTGGGGAAGCAAGTCAGAGAGACTTTCCCATGCATTGCTCTGGAGGAAGACATTCCAAACTATTCCTAATCTCTGCACCTGCTGTTTTGCAACTTGTTTACTTGCAAAGATGTTTATGGGAAAGGTTGGTTTGATGACCAATCGTGTTTTATTAAGTTGGAACTGTATAAAAAGGATGTGCCTTTTAATAAACATTGCTACAAGCCCTCCAAGAAAATGGAGTTTTATATCATTATTTCAGCCGTCCCCAATATTGTAAGGATACTCTTCCCACAGCCAGAGACCTCAGAGTGATTAAAGCAGACATTTCCCCAGAGGAAGCAGGAGTTTCCTTCATCTCTGCACAGCAGAGCCCAGCAAAGCCAGCCGTCCTTGCTGCAGCTCACACACCCTCCCTGTGCAGCTCCTCTCCATGGAGAGCTGCTCCTCAGGGGCCTAAGGACAGGCCAGATAAATTAGGGCAAACAAGACTTCTCCTATCACTGGATATTTCTGCCCTGGAGAACAGACTGTCCAAACACTGAGCCCGTGTTTTTACAGAGCGTGTCTCCCAGGAAAAGCAAGGCTGGTTGGCTTGGCAAGAAGAGAGCTGAGAGCCCCAGGACTTCCTGGGAAAAATCCCTCCATAACTGGTCAAATATTATTTCATCTCTGTCTTCAGGAGTGCTTGGTGCTTTCCTTGGAGCAGGGACACAGAGCCTGGGTGCTGTGGCATCCAGAGGTGTCGTTGATGGGGCTTGGGAGAGCAGGGAGCCACAGGCAGCCCTGTGAGAAATACTCATGAGCTGACCCTAATCCCACACACCAAGACCCAGCCCCTCTCCTAGAGATCATTTCCAATAAGATGCCTGGAAAAGAAACCATGAAGAGACCTAAAAAATCATCCAATTCCCCCTTCCATGGGCAGGGACACCTTCCACTATCCCAGGTTGCTCCAAGTCCCATCCAACCTGGCCTTGGACACTTCCAGGGATGGGGCAACCACAGCTTCCCTGGGCACCCTGTGCCAGGGCTTCCCCACCCTCACAGGGAAGATTTATTTTCCTAATCTCTGCCCTAATAAACCTGCCCTCTTTCAGTTTGAAGCCATTCCCCTCTGTCCTAGCCCCCTCTGCCCATGGGCACTGAGCAAATCCTTGCCCTGAGCATCCCTGCTGCCTCCAGGAACTGACCCTGCCTCCCAGAGCCAAAGGTGAGGGGAGCAGAAAAGCAGCAGGAAAGGAAGCTGAGTGAAAGAAAAAGGCTTATTTGTCAGAGCCATGGCTGGAAGCATGGGTCTGGTTCCTCACCACATGAAAAGCCCTGCTGCTGCATGGAGGTCTTGGAGAAGAAAGGGGGATCCTGCCGAGCTGGGAGCTGCCAGGGAAATCTCCCAGGCCAGTGCTGGAGCTGCAGCGGGTTGGGAATCAATGCCAGCTTTGTGCACAGGTAGCTGGGGAGGATTTATGGCCAGCTCTGTGGTGTGAACACAGACCATGAATTAGAGCACTGTTGGAGAATCAGGAGGTTCTGACTTCAGAGCTGCAGTCCCGAGGAAAAGGACAGGGTGGATTCCTCTACATGCACTCTAAAATGAAAGTAAAACGCCAGAAGTTTCTTTCAAACACGCATTTTGTAAGTGCTGGCCCCACCAGGGCTGCCATAAATCACACTGGGCTACAACAACTGCACAGAGAGCACGGGGCTGCCGTGGGGCTGTGAACATCAAACACTGCACAACTGGAAACCAAAACTTTTTCAGATGTCCCAGCCAAACAGAGTGACCCCTGCTTCGGGCAGGAGCTTGGGGTTTGCTCTGGGATTGCATCTCAGAGGCACCAACCCAGGATGGGAATTCCCAGGCACAGCCCCAATGGGAATAAACCCAAACACCACTGCTGAGAGCAGCAGCCCCAAATGCTCCCTGTACACACACAGCCTCCCCAGAGCAAACCCCTTCAGCCTGTTTAAAAGTTTTAAATTTCATTTCTTGGACTTTTTTTTTTNTTTTTTTTTTTTTTTTTTTTTTTTTTTTTTTTTGTTGTTGTTGTTGTTGTTGTTGTTGTTGTTGTTTGTTTGGTTGGGTTTTCTTGTTTGTGATTTTTTGTTTGTTTGTTTTTTGTTTCTTTCCTGTAGTGAAGCATTTAGTACTTTATGTAGTTGCATCACTGAGGGCTGCAAGCACAGCATCCAGCTGACTTATTTTCCCCAAAAATAAGGGACACTTATTTCTGCTGAATTATTCTTTTCAGCTACTTAGTGGACTGGTGGAGTTGTATATAAGTCTGTTACAGAAATCTGGGAATTTTTAAAAACTTTTTATCATTTTTTTTTATTTTACAGAGGTGCTACTAGAAGCTAAGAACAGCAGATTTTGGGAATATGCTTTATTCTTAATATTTCAGCTTTTTAGAAAGGTAGGGCAGCATGACTGGTAAAGACGAGACAAATTTTGGGGCAATCCAGTCTTTTTTGGAAGATAACCAGATTTAGGTATTGCCCATGACATAACTGGTGATAATATTAGATAACAGTGTCAAGATATTTCAGCCTGGGGATGGCCTGAAAGCTGTTTTGCTTTGTCACAGCTACTGGTTCCATACTGGGACAACTCTGGGAAAAGGCAGTAGGGTCCATATCTCTGAAATGAAAAATCACCTCAAAACCCCCAAAAATGGGGGAAATGGAAAGCAGGGGACAGCTTCGTGCTAGGGAAGGATTTGGGTGGGGTTTAATGCCCCAGCCTGGCTCCCTGCACACCTCGTGGAATTCTAGGATGGTTTGGGCTGGAAGGGACCAAAGCTCACCTGATTCCCACCCCCTGCCATGGGCTGGGATCTCATCCTCCTCCTGCCGGGAGGTCATATCCCACTTTTCCAGCAGAGGGGGAAATAGGATCGCTGGTTCCACTCCTGGCAGGACCGAGGGATTCGGGAAAGCGCAGCGCTATTGATGCTCGCATTCCAAAATCCAACACTCGCCGGGGCTGGGCAGGACCAGCGTGGTTCAGCAGCCCATGCAGGCACCCACACAGCCAAAGATTTAAGATCAGCCCCATCAAAGCACTGTGGGAGCCACGAAAATGAATTTAAGAGCCTTGCAAAGTGCCGGGTGTTTTATCTGTCCCAGCCACACGGTTGTCTCTGCAGCGTGGCCCTGGCCCCACACTCAAATGCACATCTTTTTTCAGAAATACAGCCCAAATAACCCCTGGTGGTTTAAATCTCAGTGTTTGGTGGAAGATCCCTCACCAGAGCAGCTCTGGGCTCAGTGGCACCACAAGGACTGGCAGGTCCAGCATTGGGGCTGTGTCACCTGCTGGTCCTTGGTGGACCTTTTCTGTGGGAATCTAAAAAGCAGAATACCCTAGAAGGTGTAAAAAGGTCCCAGAAGGTAGACAAAAAGCTGAGAAAGGCTGGGAATCTCCAAACTTTCTGAGAAAGTGTCTAGAAAAGGCTCTGCATCAGCTGTGACCTTGTCTCTGATCTAGCTCTGCATGGATTTTGTTGTTTTCCTGTGTCTCTTGCTTATTGCTTGTATGATACAGATAATAAATCCTAAGTCTGCAATTAGAGTCCCATCCTGTTTGTGAGGTGCTGCCTGATCCTGCATTTTCCAAATCTCCCCACAGCCAGTCTCAGTGACTGAGAGACGAGCTGAGCGTTGGAGAATTTAATCTGGGGATGAAAACCAGAAGTCCCTGAGAAAAGGGGGTGCACAGAGGAAAAGCCTGGAGGGGAGAGCTGGGCAGCAGCGTTTGCTGTCCCCTCTCTGACTGCAGGGATGGGCAGGGCCAGGCACAGCCTGCAGCAGCCTTTTCCTGCTGGGATGGAGCCTTCCAAACTTCCAAATTTCCACACACACCAAACATCCTGCCCTTCTTCGTGCTTCCTCTCAGCTCTCCTGCTTGCCCCACAACATGAAGCCACCTCTGAGCCTAAATCCTTCCCCTGATGACATCTGCGCTGGGATTCTGATTTTTGAAGCTCAGAGGTGACGACCTCAGCAGCCAGCTTGGCTTCCTTGGTGAAACAGAAGTTCTTTCACCAAGTTTCTGTGCAGAGAAAGAGAGGAGGAGCTGAGGAAAGCCCTGTGTGCTACAGAAGCTCTTGTGAAACTGCAAACCCTCCAAGGGCAGAGCTCCAACTGCGAGGCACAGCCTCTTCATCCTGCCAGAGCTCTGTAAAACCTCTGCAATAATCTCTATATTGCTCAAAAAAATCCCCACCACCCCTGACAAAAGGCTGCCTGCTCTGCCCTTTGCCTGGTGAACCACCAGAGAGCAAACAGCACGTGGTAGGAGTCAGCCACATCAAACTTCATGGTTTGAATGGAATAAAAAAGAACAGCCCTCTCTGCCTTCAGCTGTTCATGGTCTTCAAGTAGGAACAAAATTAAGATTTAAAGTACCGAGTGAATTATACACTACAAAAATATAAATAGAATATTAGAATTAAAAAAGGATGTATTTTTTTAACATAACTGTATCCCCTGCAGCAAAAGCCGTATGAATATACTAAATATAAAAATCCAGATATGGAGAAGGAACAAATGCAAATTGCTGGATGACAATAGCACAATGGATATTTTATATCCAGTACAACTTCACCCTGGGGCTGGGCTTGTGCAGCCACGTTACCCACGGGCTGCTCAGGTGATACCTGAAAGATCATTGCAGTCTGCAGGCAGCAATTAAATCCCTTTGTGGGGCCAAACACTTTTAAAATGGAGACCTTTTTGAAGTGGAACAAAATCCTGTGTTGCTATCACAGAGTTTGTTTACACTGAGTTAATCTGCCCTGGTTTTTGTAAGAGTTGTGAGGGAGGAACTGTGTGTCCTTTAATCAAAAAGGGTTCTGCAGTGCCAGGGAAAGAGCTCTGAGGTGGGAATAGCCACAAAGTGATGATGTGAGCTCACTGCCCACCCCAGCCTGCTCACAGCCCTTTTTCCATGCTCCTCAGGATTTCCTGGCTCATCCTCCTGAGGGTGACTGCATCACCATGGCCAGCACGGCCAGCACTGCAAACCAGGGGTCCAGGGAGTAATTCAGGTTTGGGGTAAAGGATCCAACCCAAACGTTTTAGACACATTCAATTCAAAACCTTCTAAATGGAACCACAGGTTATATATATATATATATATATATATATATCTCACTTTTGGAACACAACACCTCTGAGGAAGGTCCTTTAATTTCACCTCCAGCATGGAGAGCCTTGCTGGCTGTTAAATCTCTCCTGCACATTCCCCCTGGGTGACCTCACCTACCAGAGAGAAATTGGTGCTGTGCCTGATTGCACAAACCTGCCCAGCCTTTCACCTGGGACATGTGCCACAAACGACTTCCATTATATATAGGGGGTGTTTCTGATGCTGCTATCAGGAAAAAAAAAAAAAAAAAAGAAGATTAAGAAGATTTAATGCTTCGACAGCCTTGCTTAGATGCTGAGGAGGCACTTGGCTGTGCAAAACAGGCATTTGTATCTCAGGACAGCCTGGTTTGGATGGAAACCAGTGGGGTGCATCCCCACCAGACCTCTCTAAGCATGGCCAGAACCTTTTGAGGTCGTTCTGCCTTACCAGGCACCTGCAGGGAGGCTGTGATGTGCAGCAGGGAGGTGACCAGGGGGATCGCCTCAGGCCAGTTACATTTCCCTACTTTTTCTCCCAGGCGAAAGCAATTTAGGTTTAATAGTATATTAAAAAAAAATATTAAACCCCTCATTGGAGTTCTTCTTGCCCAGGCAAAGAGAGCAGAAGGACTTTCTGAGCCCATCTGCAGTGCATTAGTGGTGAGGGGTTGCATTCCTGCACTCCCAAAGGTCACAGAAGGGCACTGCTCACTTCACCTCAATACTGAATTTACCCCTGCGCTGCATTTCTTGGTGTTTAGCAAAGACAAGCCCCAGGGTCGCTCTGAACTTTAATTACGTGAAAACAACTTGCTAAGAGGTCCTTTCATTTTGATAATTCACAATGCCAGCCATTGAAATGAGCTTTGCAATTGATTTGGGAGATACACAAAGTGACACTTTCCAGCCCTACCTTTTGTGGACACAGGACAATTCACTGTCTATTTAACAGCTCTAATAGCCCAAGAGCGGACTTTCCTACAATAATTACACTTTCTCTTGAATTCATTGAGGCTCAAACTTCATTTATGCACGAAGCATCTCAGCCTGCTTATGCAGAGGAAAAAGCAGGGAGAAACAGGCACTTGTTTGAACACACAGCTCTCCATATATCTCTTACTTCTTTTTTAACTGATAGATAATGAAGATACAGATTCCTTGTGCATTTTTGTGCCTGCCTAGGGCCCTTAGGGGCATTTTGGAGGCTGTGAAAGCTTGAAGAAACAGATATGAGGCAACGTGGGCTGACACCAAGTGTCTTTCCCATGGCCATTTTTATGTTCTTCTAACAGAACTAAATATTGTCATCTTGTGACAATTATCATAAAAATAAATGCTCTGAGGTCTTCCTGCTTTCTGTGGTATTGCTTTCCTACACTTTTGAAAAATACTGAGATGCCACCCAGCTAAAAGCCTTAGAGCCACCACAAGCAGATGGGTTTGCACTGGGTATGGGCACAACAATTTCAGATGTAGGGGATGTCTTCCTGTCCCCAGATCACTTTAGAACACAAGGAATTGGATTTTCACATTGCTGTGGCCGTGTAGGACCACCCAAAAGCCAGGAGATAACTCACATCAGCTTTAGAGGTGAGAACTACCTCGAGGGGCTGGCGAGGGGAGGGAGCTGCACTGACATTTCCTTCACGTATCTGGCAGGTACACATCCCCCATAACACAATTCTGTGCTAATCTTCAATTTGCTGCTTTTCCCTGGCCAGCAACCAGGCACATCAAAATTACACTGGAGTCACTGTGGGAAATAACACGAGTTTCCTCCTCCTTCAAATTAAAAGAGGGCGCAGGCCGGATAAGAAACACGCTGCTGCAATAGGACTTGATTGACTTAAATGTGGAAACAGTTGCACAGTTTAATATATTTCCTTGCCAGAAAACTGGGAATTTGTTTCCAAAAGGGCAAAGGCCTCTGGGACGTGTCCTGATTCTTTGTGATTCGATCTGTGCTGCTGTCAATGATTTACTGCAGCATTTCAGAGCCTGGTGGGCTCCGGGCTCCTTCCAGCAGCCCTGAAAATTTAAAAACTTTGGTTTGCAGCTGATCTACAGCAAAGATTTGCATATGGCAGAGCAATGTGGTGGAGCCTGGCTCAGCTTTGGGCCCTGATCCTGCCTTTGTGCTCGCTGGCTTTAACACCAATCCAGGCGTGCAGGGAGCTCCAGGCACTGCCTTCCCTCAGGTAAGTCTGGTCCCTTCCCTGGATTTCCAGTCAGGAATTGCCAGCACATCAATCAGCCCATCAGATCTGTCCTGACTTGAGGCGTGTGCACAAAGTTACCAGGAAAAAATCCCAAATAAATAAATAAATAAAAATTTAAAACTGGCAGCTGTCCAAAGCCCAAGCCAGGCATTGTAATTCCTTCTTAAAGGAACTGTTTGCACAAGGGTTTTCCTTTTACAGATGACTGTTAAGCCTTCTTAAACTCCTTTACCAAAATTATCAGGCTGGGTTTGGGTGCTTGAAATGAATTCTCTATACAGGATGATTTATGAGTTAATATTTTTCATATTCTTTTACATTATAATTATTTTACACCCGACAACATGAAGCTAACAAGTGCATGTGCATAACCCAGTTTTCAGTCCAAGCCAGATCCTCATACCTCAAGTTGTTTTTTTTCCCCATGGACAATATTATTAACCTATCCAAGTGTCACTTGGGCTTTGAAGGAAAGGAATAAACAAGTTACATTTTTTGCTAAAGCTACAGTGTCATGATGGGGAAATGGGCGGATTTATTTTTTTTCTACAGCTATTAATTTCAAGCTTGTTGTAAAGGCAAATATGATTTAGGAGGATCAAAAAAAGGTATCAGTGATAATTGGAACATGGAGACAAGGAGAAGGCAGAAAGGAAAAAAAACTGTGGTAGTGATACACTTAATTATGAAGGCTTATTCCGATAATCCCTTTTGAAAATGAACAAAGACGAGATTTTTGATGTTTGATGAACTTATCAAACAAGGCAGAATAATGAAGAGGTAAAATCCAATCGCAGGTGAGCCAATTAAGTGCTTTGAGAAGTGCTGAAGGAGGCAGCCCACAAATCCTCCTGTCAGAGGAAAAAGCCATCACTACCTGCGTGTCCTGCAGCTCTGGGCTCACCTGCAGCCTCCTGGGTTTCCATCTCAGATCTGCACCCACAGGCTCCCTCACTGAGCTGCTTTCATTGAGTAAACCTCTCTTCCCCAGCCTCTGATGAACCCCCATGAGCTACAGACCTCTGCTAATTATCAATATTTCTCTTTGGACTGCAGTCTTGTGAGTAAAACAGACTGCTCATTAGTTAATCGCAAAAAATAATAATAAAAATAATAATAATGTTCTGGCTCAGAATAAACCCTCAAAATGTTTTGAAGGCAGGGTTGTATTTGCATGCCACAGATTGCTCCTCAAGACAAAGAAATGGCTCACTCAAATGAAGGTTTTAGGAGTGGAGACAGAACTAGAGATTGTAATGACTGGGCTGGGAGGCAGGAGAAATATTTTCTGGTTGTTTTGTAGAGATGTTCAGAGTATGTGCAGAGAGCCTGATCCAAGAGCCTCTACAGTACCTTTGCCCTTTTCTCCTTATGATATTCCTTCAATTATTTTCCTCTTCTCAGAATTGTGTATTTTGCTTTAGAAATACTCAACCAGCAAATTCTTAGTCAAGGTCCTCTGTACCTTGTTCTCCCAGTGCTGTTGGTGCAGCCATTTCCACCCCTCCATGAAAACCAGGATCTGATTTCACACTTGGTGGGAAAAATCCTGACTATGGGTTCACTCTGGTGAAAAGAAAGTGACACCAAAACAGACTCAGATAAACATCCCTGCTTCTGGAAATTGTGATGTGCTCCTGAAAAGAAAAGCTTTTCTTTAAGACCTGTCCCTTCATGACATTCCTTCTCTTTACTCAGGATGGTTGGAGATATATATATATATATATATATATATATGTTTAATTGCAATCTACCTATTGGAAAGGGCAAAGATGTCTCAGGAGAGAAGGAATCCCAAGACAAATCCCCAGGTATTACACCTGCAGGCCCTGCTCAGTTCTGATGGTGAATCTTGGGCTGGGACATCTTGGGATGCTTCCCATTTCCTACAAACCATCTTCCTGGTGGAAAAACACACACACAGAGCTCATTTTCCCCCTTCCAGCCCCTCTCAAAACACAGCTTCAAAGACCTTAGACCACTCTTTCTTCTCCTCCCCAGAAGAAGCAGCAGAGATGTTAATTCTCCAGCTCCTGTCGACTGTCAGCTGAGCCAGTGGTCAGGATGGACTGATTGCTTCCCTTGCCAAGAGAAAAAAGTAAGGATCCACTGTAATGTATTCATTTATCTTCAGATGTGTCTGTGATGAGGATGTACACACATTAATTATATATATTATACATATTCATCATCCTGAAGCATCCAGTAAACTCATCCAAATATGATGGAAATGCTCCTCTGCTAGAGAGGCTCTTATTTACCCTGGTGTAAACTGGGGAATAAATTCATCTGAGGCAGCAGGACAGGAAAAGCAAAATCAAGGCAAATGGTGGAAGAATCAGGCCAGAACACTTGCCCAAGACTTTCTTCATTTTCTGTCTCAGATTTAATTAAGTATCCCCTGATTCTTAATGAAAATAGTCCAGTGAAAAGAAATTAAGAGCAGCCTTCATGCATCAGCTCCTCTTCTCATATTTTTATATCACTTCACATATTTCTTCATAGTTTGAGAATTTATTTTCAAACACCTGACGTAATTCTGCTTTCTACTGAGTTTACTCATCCCTGCCTTTTTTGTTCCTGTGCTTATAGACAGTATATTATCAGTAAATAATATGGCTCTTCTCCCTTTCTCCCTTTCTTTTTTTTTCCCTTCCTAGTTTAAAGAGCAGCAATTCTCATTAATAATCCATCAGAAATGTTGCAGGATCAGTGTTGTAATTAGTGTCTGTGTCCATCTGAGCCCAGTGCACTGCAGGACAAAACATATGCAGCTGGAAAAATGCCATATTTTTCCAAGGTATAAAATAAAGATACTCTTAAAACAGCCATTCCAGCCCCCTCTAAATTCACACGGGCGAACTCCAGGCAAATCCGGGCTCACAGCTCGGATTATTCACATATTGCTGACCCCACTGCCTTTATCACAGACAAAGCCTTCAAGCCACACACACACATAAAATTAAGGCTGTTATTAAAAGGGTGGTTTGATGGCCCTGTGGAGGGGGTGTCTGTGGGGGTACACGTGGCTGTGTCTCTGTCCAGCACCGCTACCGGCGGCTGCTGCAGCCAGCGCAGTTCGGAGGCCGACGCTGCTCGGGGCACCTCTGGGATGAGCAAGCCTGTGGAGCTGGGACAACGTGCACAGGGCCACCAGGGTGTGGGCAGGACTTCCAGTGCCAGGAGACAGGTGAGTGAAGCGGGCACAAAGCCCTGCCAGAGAGGGTTTGGGTCCTGGGGGTGTCAGTCCCCTGCCCCGGGCAGCAGGAGGGTGAACCAGTACAAGAGAAAGCAGGAATTCTCCCCTCTCTAGTGTTTTCCCCCCACACTTTTACAGAAATCCATCCACGTTGCAATCAGATTTGGGAGGAAAAGAAGGCTGTGTGGCATAGAGAATGTGAATTTTTCAGTGGAACAAAGAGATGGGAATATTCTGCTCCGACTGCTGTACTGTGCGGGCACAACGCTCCCACTCCTTCTCCCTTGCTAGACACAGAGTTCACTCATCAATCCAAACAGCAATCTGTTGGGGTGATTTGGTTATTTTTAGCCACCTCCAGCTCTGAGGATTAGGATATATTATGGCTGTTCTCTGAAACTTTGACTAGCCTTGACAGAGTTTTGTTTCTACACAAATGGCTCGAACTTCCTTCCTAAGAATTTACCAAAAATTCTATCGAAGTTTGGAGCCATGTGTCAGCTCTGTGACCAGCTCATCAGTTGGAGCAGGTTATCATCATCCACTGGGGTAAATTAAGCAGTGCCAGTTCCCTCCTTAAGGCTTTCTCCATGCTCCCAAAAGCAAAAGTCCTTCCCCATTGCCTTTCCTGCAAATATCCATTCTTGCAATTAATTATTGCAATAAACCCCTCAAATCCCTCCTGCAATGGGAAGAGGAAAACCTGCACTTTGATAAGATGGAGCTGACTTCCTTAAGCCAAAGGGTGAAGCTATTCCTGTAGAAACTTTCCAAGAGTGTGATTTTGGAAAATAAAGCCAGGACAGCAAGGTGACCTCTCCTTGGTTCCCACCTGATAGAAGCCCTCAGGAATGGCCAGCTTGGACTCTGTGCTGCATTTAGGTCCCAGGAGCTTGGGAAAGCAAATTCCCCATGGAATAACCCCGTGTTTAACACCCAGCATGACTTCCTGTGGCCCTGAGGTGCAGGTGAAAAACAGCACAATCAATGCAAGCTGCCAGGCAGGATTTCTGGAGGGGGATAAGCCACTGCCTGCATCTGTGCTCTTTAGGGCGCTGCATTAAACGGCATCTCCTGTGCAACGGAGACAGAGACTGCAGAGATGGGTCTGATGAGGATAACTGTGAGGATGAAGATATTGAAAGCCCTTGTGAACATCTGTTCCCAATCCCAGGGGTGGAAAAAGCAGTCCAAGGGTGAGTAATTAATCAGTGGCTGCTCCTCTTGCAATCAAAACAGGATTATGTTTCTCCCATTGCTCTTCCTTAGTGATAGCGGTGACCCAGGAATTGATAGGGGGCTGTGCAAAACCCAAAGGGAGGAGCTGTCCCATGTGACCATGGGCAGCAATCAGGGTTCATTCCAGCTTTTATTTCAAATTCTGTCTCTGATCTATCACCTGTGATAGATCACTTGTGATGCCCTTTTTGTACTCCTGAAAAAATAGATGCCAGATATCTCACAGCTTTCTCCAGTTGTTAAAAGTGATAGACTAAAGCAAACAGCTGGCTTTGGAGATGCAGCACCCTGCTGGCATTCATCCCTAAGGAGATTTATCTCCAGGATTTAGGACTTCAGAGCACAGATTCAAGGCAGAGAGCCCAAGCTCCACACAAGGATATATAAATATTCCTATCCACAGAAAGGGTTTCCCCGTTCAGTCTCAAATTTTGATTAGGTAATACAGGGAAAAGAGAAATACAGAATAAAACGAAACTGAAAAGCAAATTGTGACTGTGACACTCTTGTTGAAAACCTTGCATTTTAACCATGCTACTGCTCAGTTTCCCTTGCAGAACATGGCCCTGCCTCTGGCAGAGAGATTGGAATGAGAGGATCTTCAAGGTCCCTCCCAGCCCAAACCATTCTAGGATTTTATGAACAAGGGCTACAGGATGAGAATGGAGCCAGCAATTGTGCAGCTTTCCCATCAGCTCAGTCCAACACTCTCAGGAGTCCCTGAGATAAATGTCTCTCTGGCCCAGGGCCTGGGAGGGTCCATCAAAAGTTTTACAAGGCAGGCATTAATTTTCACTGAGAACCCTGTGTAATTCTGCTCTCTGAAGTGTTTCTCCTGCAGAATTCACAAAAGCAATGGCATTTGCCATCTTAGTCCTAAAGGATGGTTCCCCGTTGAGAAAAGCAGTGCTGCTGTCTAGTTTGAATAACACTTTCACTTTGGGCCACAGAATTACATGGAATACTAAGTAATAGGAGGGATTTCAGAGGGCAGCAGCTGTGAGGGCTGGAGAGCAGGAGGAAGGAGGAATAAGAAAATAATAAGTGACAGACTTGGCAAAGCACAGGCTTCATGTCTAGGGAGGGTGTTAACTACCCTGAGAAAGGGGACCATTATTAAAAAGGAAGAGATGAAATTAAGATAGAAAATAATTGCAGAGAATGCCAGGAAGCACTTTGTGACAATGAGATGCATTGGGCCCAAGAGGAACCTGGAGGAATTCCAGGACTTTGAGACTTTCATAGCTGCACTTGCTGGGAGGGGCTGGGCAGCTCCACAGATTTCTTCCATTTCTCACGTGTGAGTCTTGCCCAGAACACAAAATCAACACCACGGAGGCAGAGGTCTGCAGTGAAAAGCTGCTCCCCAGCAAAAAGGGGACCCAGCCTGTTTATTTCTTTTCCTTTTATAATTTTGTGGGTCTGGTAGTGGATTGGCTTCTGGGTTTAATACCCCTTCACCCCACTGGCCAGACCAGCTGTCAACCAATATTCTTTTCAGGCTGGAAATATGTAAGCAAAGGACGGTGAACAAAAACATGAAAGGTTGTTTATGTTCCAAAGTGTGAGAAAGTGAAAAAATGACCCTTACTATTGTAGAGTAACTAAAGAACTGACTCCATCTTATAGGCAAATAGAAGGTTTTGAGAAATCCCAGAAAAACCAGGGCAACACAAGTCCAAACTAATGCCTTGGAAATAAAATGGCTGTTTGCCTCCTGGTAGCTCTGGGAAGGAGAGACAACAAACCCAACCCAGCTCTGAGCTCTATCCCACCTCCTCAGGGGGGCTGAGCACAGGTAACCTGCAGTGTCAGGAGAACCAGTGACAGCGACTGAAGAAATAAAACCAGAGCTGTGGATAACCCCCTGAATGCTCCCTCTTCCCCAGGTACAACATCCTGACGCAGGAATGGAGGCAGAACATCTTTGACCCGGGGTATTTCGGGGGGCTCTGTGAGTTTGTGTACAACGGGGAGTGGCGGGAGCTGCGCTACGACGCCGCCTGCGAGCGCCTGCACTACGGCGATGATGAGAAGTATTTCCGCAAGCCCTACAACTTCCACCTCTACCAGTTCCTGGTGGGTGCTCCAGGAGGACAGAGCTGGCAGCAGTTCCCCAGTCTGGAAGCCAGAAAGGCTTCTCTTTGGGCTCCCACAAAGAGATCAGGTGCATTCTGTCCCTAGGGTGGCTGTAAGGTGCCTCGAGGGACAGCCCATGATGGAAGTTCTGGTTTATGGCACGTCAAGGAACTCGCCTGCTTTGTCACCCAGGCATCCCCACTGCTTCCTGTGCCCAGCCAGAGCCAAGAGAGAGGTGTTTTCTCTAAATTCTGATGTTAATGAGCTGTAGAGCTTGCACCAGCCTTTTGCCTCTCTAGGGATGGAGCTGGCTGTGTGTGAAATGGTAACAACGCTGCTGGTTCAATCTTTGAAAGCATTTCTAGTCTATGGCATGGCTACAATGGGCATAAATCTGAATTCTGAGTGAGACAGGGATCCTGAAACCCATCACCAACACCACCTACAGTCCATCATGTCTGATGCTGGAAAGTGAATCCAAGCAGAGCAAGGATTCACTTTGGGTGTCCCACATCATAACTGGGTGCCTTGGCCACACTGCTAAACATTTATCATGTTTTTTGATATGAATGAATGAAAACACATGATTCCTGGGAAATATTACTCCATGCAAGCAGCTTTCACATCCCCCCAGCAGGCAGAACCCCTCAGTCCCCAGTTTGAACACACACTTTGACACAGCTGGCAAACTGCACAGCCCAGAGCTGCTCAATTCCACGTGCCAGCAAAGTAGGGCTGTCAAGGAAAAGGTCACTTCTCTAAAACACAGGCAGAACAGTGTTTGTTTTCTAGCCTTGCCTTTGTAAATAGATGTTGAATTTTTTCTTTTCCTAAATAAATTCATCCAGAAGTAGGCTGGAGTGAAAAAAATTCAGTCCAAATCGTTAGGATTTGGCAGAGCTGCAAGGAACTGGAAGGAGAGGTTTATAATGGGAAGTGTCAGGCTGTCTTAATAGGTACCATTACCAGCTCTGGCTTTGAGTGGCTAAACACAGACCTCTCCCCTGCTTGGAGATGGATGAAGCAAAATGCTTGGCTTTATCCACATTTCTCACATATTTCCAAAGGAAATGGCACAGGACTTAATTCCTTATTCCACATTCACTGAAGTCAGTGCTGGTCCTGTCAGGAGCAGCACAGGCTTTAACAGAGGTATTCCTTCAAGAAATAGAGACTAAAAAGGAAGGGAAGCACCTGAAAAATTAATGCCTGCTCCTTTCATTTTAGGCTCATGCAGATTCTGGATCTTCTCTTGAGTTTTACGACGATTCAAAGGACCTGCTTGATGCCCTTAAAAGTGATAAATCCAAAACAACAGGATTCACCATTGGAATTGGGCCTGGAAGTGGAACTATCATGTTAAACCTGGGCCTAACTTTATCAGGTGGCAAAGGAACCCTGAAGAATTTCACACAATATGATGCAAAGGTAAAAAAAAAACCAAAAAAACAACTAAATCAGTGATGCATCTGCTGCAGTGGCATCATCTGTGCATCGCATAGTCTGGCTGTAACTTATGTCAGTTTATTCTCTCAGCTGCATTTTTTAACACAGGGTAATTGTACCTTAATTTGTTCATGTAATTGCCAGTGTATGATCGTTAGTAATCCTGTTTGCTGTTCTTGGTGTGTTCTAGCAAACAGGGAGTGGGAATAAAATTGAATTACAGAGTGCCACGGCACATGTCATCTCACCCCATCCTGTTTCATGGCTACATTAAGCACATAAATAAAAAAATGCTTAAAAGGGACGACGAGGGAGGAGGGAATATCAAGATGCTGATCAAAACAATTATCCTCAAGGAATGATCTCTGGTAGCAAATATATCTTGCTCAAATTAATAGGAGCTGCCTCGTGACGGGGAAATAGGCTACTTTTTCCAGGAGGTTAAAACACCACGCTGAAAAAAATAGTACCTGATAATAGGGTGCACTTCTCACAGAGGGTTTACATCATGGACTGGCTGTGATGACCTCTTTCCAATCTAATAACATGAGTGCTGGTATTTCCCACATTTACCGTGCCCCATCTCCACTTCTCTCCAGGCTGCTGACAGAAAACAATAAAGAAGAATTACTTTGATGGTGTTCTGAGTTAAAATGCCCTTAAAAGCTGTTTGAAATGAGCACCATTTTAGTATTTACTGTGCCCTTGTCCAGACTCACATGATGTTTGCAGCTAAATGATGATCAGTTATTGGAGGAATCATTTTAAGGGCTGCTCGTGCTGCAGTGGAGACTTGTCCAAAGTAATAGCAAATATAGAGGTGGAGCCTTGGAGCTGATGGTATATCCAGGAAATTCTCCCTCCATCAGCATCTTCCTGGCCAGAGAATCTCCCCTCTGCTGGCCTAGGCTTGACCCCTGTGCTTTGTCACTCACTGAGTTTGTGAAAAAAGCAAAAAGGGAATAAACTGTGTGGAAAGGAAACCAGAAAAGGAAATTGCAGAAATGGAGAATGGAGGGGAATCGTGTGGAGTGCAACTCTGATCATACTCACACATCAATAAAACCCCTGTGGTATCCAAACCCCCAAGGCCCTCCACCTCCACAGCAGAAAGAGACTTTAAAAAAAGGATTACCATTATTTCATTTAAAATTTGGCTTGTTTTCATACGTGCACTGATAGTCAGAGACTCCCCTCCAAGCCCTAAAGACTGGGAATTCATTTGTTTAAATTAACACTGACTGCAGCTCCTCTTCTCTTTCCCTGCAGGAGGTTGGGTTCATCAGAGCTGTGACCAAGGTGCAGACAGCCCGCTTCAAGATGAGGAGGGACAACGTTGTTTTGGACGAGGATGTGCTGCTGTCCCTGCAGGACCTCCCAGACACCTACGACTATGGCATGTATGCCAAATTCATCAACGACTACGGCACCCACTTCATGACATCTGGCACCTTGGGGGGCGTCTTCGAGTACATCCTCGTCGTCAACAAGGAGGAAATGAGGAGGAAAGGTCAGAAAAATCAAAATGCACTCTCTGCTCTCAGCTTTCTGCTTTAAACCTGGCATTTCCAACCTGCTGGCACCACTGGGCACGTGGCTGGTGGGATTAGCTTGAGTGTAACCAAATGTGCTTCCTGCTCTGATTTCAGAAGTACCTGGGTGAGGGTTTGGTCATTAAGGAAGGAATTTGAGCATTATTTTCTGTGGGTCTGATATTTTTGGGCCTTAGAGATTTTAGCCTGCTGGTAGCTGCTAACTCCTTTCCCAAGGGAAAAGTTTCTTAGGAAAGCTTCTGCCTACCAGCAGGCTAAAATCTCTAAGGCCCAAAAATATCAGGCCCACAATTTTCTCCATTTTTTTTCAGTGCCACTTGCTCATCTTCTCCTATTTCTTGTCATTGTTCACCACGAATGCTTGAAGGCTGCAAAGGCACCCAGAGCTCAGCAGTTCAGCCCTCTCATGTTTCAGCCTGTTGGTAGCCAGGGCTGCAATTTCCTGTAAATGGAAATACTGAAATACTGCACTGCACTCAGCAATACCTCTGCCACTTCACTCTGCTTAGTGCCACATCTGGGGACTAACAGACCCTGTTAGCTCCAGCTCTCAACAAACTGGAGTGTGTGAGGCTGGAGAGCCCTGCCTCTGAATCTCAGTTAGATAAAACACCCACTGCAGACTCTGAGAGTGTGAGAATTGCCTTTGCTAGCAAGTCAAAAGCATAACAATTTTCCTAATCAAAAACATGAGATGCAGAACAATAATATGGGGTTTTAGCTCAACAACCAGGTTTTGTAGAGATGTCAACAATGCAATAGATCCCATTTCCCCTAAGAGCCATCACTCTGCTGTGCTACCACTCCCTTGCTAACTCCAGGACAGGCACCGATGCAGGAGGAAATTGTCATCTTGGACAACAGCTGCAAATTGCTGTAATTTCAGTAATTTCAACAATTTTCATGGTTCTGCCCCAGATTCTGCCTCTGGTCTGGAACAGTTTGGTCCCATCAGCATTAGGATAACAATGCACCCCACAGTGCATGTTAACCGTGCCAGTTTTTCCACAAGAAATTACTGATTGAGAGAATTTTCATCAAGTTCCTGAACCTCTAATGTTTGGAAACATGATGGTTTTTCAAATTGCTTCTTCACTTGAAGGGTGAGTGATATAGAAGTGAACCAGGTCTTGGCAAGCAAGTCTCCAGGAAGCAGACTGCCAATTTCAGAGGGAGAATTAATCAAGAGCATGTGGAGGGAGGCTGTTATTTTGCTTTATCTTGTGCTTGCTGTGTATGTAAGGAGATTTACTGCTACAAGATGCCTCATCTTAGGAAAGAAGGATGCTGAAGTCCAGCAAAAAACAAAAGTGTGCCCCAGTGGAGATGTAATTTTCATTCTAATGCAGCCCCATTCTGTAATTTTCATCTAATCCAGGCTCTGCAGGAAGTCCACCCTTACCAAGCCAGCAGTGCTCTGTGTGACACAAGGCTGACCCAGAAGGACCCACCTGCAGTGTCTGATATGCCACTGTCTGAAAGCATCCAGCAAAACCCCTGATTTCTCTAATGTTGATCACAGCCATGCTTGGAGGCTGTGTTTGCAGGAGGATTATCCTCCTCCCCTGAGGAATGGTCAGGATCAGGATGGAAGTGCTCAAGTCTTAAAATCAGAGCTTCCTAAGATGAGTCTGGAGCTCTGCAGATGCACCACTGAGTCCACAGGGCTGAGCACTGCTTTAGATCACCCTGAGGGCCCACCCAGCCCACCAGGCTCTTTGCTAAATGCCCTGGAACAGAGAATATTCATTTTTTTATAGAGCAGTGACTAAAGCACAAACTGAAGAAAGAGATCCCTTGGCCAAGCCCTCCCTAAATGAGGCACAGCTTAGGTGGTCACTGAGCATCCAGGCTGAACTTTGAGCATTTAGGAACCTGGATTTTAAAAATAAAAGCATCTTCTCTGTTCAGATACCCACAGCTCACTGCAGTTCTGCTGCCAGACCCATTCCCAGCTTTCAGCTACGAGGGCTCATATGGCTGTGGTCATGAGTGAAATAAATACACGTGTCAGAACGAGGTCCCTCGTCGCTCTGCCATCAATATTTTTCATTACTTGTTTTTAAAATAGATTGTTATGGTTCTATTATTTAGCAGAAAACAGTATAATGTGCTCACACATTACAAGAACATTTATGGGAGGAACATTATGCGCGGAGTAAATTAGAAAGAGTCTTCACATATTCTGATTAATTCAAAATGCGGCAGTAAATCTTATCACTCCAGCACATTTAACTATCGCAAATTATATCATATGGAAAAAAAAAAAAACGTATCAGGGCTCCCCCCTTCGAGTGCCAATATTTACTGAGGCCACCCTTTTGCAGTGATAACCACTTTTCATTTATCAGGACCCGATCTCGGCGCGACCAATGGCGAGCGGTATCGACAGCCCCTCGCTGAACACAATTACTCAACGGGGAACCGTGGCAAATCAATTAATCAGGGCGTTCCTCAAGTTTAATTTTCTGGCACTCCAGCACCGAGATCAGCAATCACTCACGGGGCTTTGGGTGAATGAACTTTACCCACTGCGTTTACAACTGTTGAGCGGTTTAGCGCGAGTAATTGAGCGCTGCACGTTTAATCCTTCTCCAGGGCCCAGTTTTGCAGTGGGGATGCAGTTCCCACTCAAATGTGGAGTTTGTTTCAGCTCTCACCAGTCTGAAGGCAGGACTTGCAGCCCCTCTCTTAGCTGAGCACCTAAGCAGGGTTTGGAGCCACCAAGCCGAGGGGCAGATCCTGCCCCAGCTGGCTCCAGTGAGGGAACAAGGGTGTTCCCTCTGCAGAAGGGAACAAACGTGCAGGTGACACCCCAGGGGGATCTGGACAGGCTCTGGGAACCTCCTGAGGTCCAACAAGGTGAAGGAAGGGGATTCTGCCCCTCTGGTGAGGCCCCACATGCAGCTCTGGGGTCCCCATGGAAGTTGTTGTGAGCCCAGAGGAGCTGATCAGAGGAGTGGGAAACCTCTCCTGTGAGAAAAGGCTGAGGGAATTCAGGCTGTTCAGCCTGGACAAGAAGAAGCTCCAGAGAGACCTCACTGCAACCTTTCAGGACTTCAAAGGGGCCATTAGAAAGGCAGGTTTTAATCAGGGCCTGTTGTGGTAAGGACAAGGGGTGATGGTTTTCAACTAAAAGGGGGTCAGTGTGGATTAAATAAGAAAGTTTTTGCAATGGGGATGGTGAAACATTGGCAGAAGTTGCCTGAAGAGGTGGTAGGAGCCCCGTCCCTGGACACATTCAGGGCCAGTTTGGATGGGGCTCTTGTGTAGTTGAAGATGTCCCTGCCCAGGAGGGAGAGGGGCTGGACCAGATCATCATTAAAAGGTCCCTTTTAACCCAAACCATTGCACAAAACCAGAGCTATTAGTAGTTGATTAATATTTTAAACACAAGCAAGGCCAGGCCCTATGCTGAGGCTGTTCAGCAGACAATGCTCCAGGGTGGGACTCACACAGGGGTTTAAACTTCAGACCACTAAACCACAACACACAAACCCCACTGACCTCTGTGCCTCCTCTCAATACCAAGGTACTGATCACCAGGCTCCCTTGGAGAGCATTTTAGGGCCCTCTGACAAAAAAAAAGAGCAATATAAAAGTTACCTGTTACTTACAGTACCTGCATTTACTGAAATCAATGGACTTTTTAACTACTCAAGAAGACAGCCTTGTATTTGCAGCACACTCAAGTGCTTACATAAAACCAGGCTGTATGAAATATGCACATTGCTTACCTTGGTGAAACCACCTCATTAGTTCCCTTCTCCCCTCTGCAGTCTCTTCATGGCTCTCCAGTTACAGATTTTCATGATGTATGTGGTGGTGCTGGCAGCAGCAGGCAGGAAAGCTCTGGCAGCTCTCAGCACACAGACCTTTCCTAAGGTACTCCTGAAGGTGCTGCTTAAGCCATTAATGGGTGGGGCAGGACCTGAATTTAGGAAAATTAGAGAGGATCTATTGATTTCAGCTGCTGTTCCTGGCTTTACCATAGTTTTGAGTTAGTCTGTAAAAAAAACCCAAAGTTTTGTTGTTAAATATCTAGATCAAACAGGGATATTTCTGCCTGAAGCCTTAAGATCTTTACTTTCTTCTAATATTTGCTAAGGAAACAATTTTTACACCTATTATATGATAGGCCAAATATACTCCAATAAAATATTTGGGTTTTCCACTGTCCTCTGCCCAGAATAGCTTTTGACTTCGAAATAGAAGCCATGAAAATAACTGAATCTTTTCTTCAATGACAGAAAAAAGGAGTAGGAAGATGAACACCACGAGTCAGTGAATTTACCTGTCTGCTTTCTGGTTTGCAGCCATCAGCATGGAGGAGATCAGTGCCTGTGTTGGGCTGTCCCTTGGCATCACAGTCAGCAAGGAGGTGCTGGGCCTGGCTGCAACTCTGACACACTCGGACTGCAAGAGCAAAGGACTCCAGGAAACTGGTACAGCAGCAGGGCAGGGGCTCTCGAGGTTCCTTGGGTCCCTTTTTTGGTCACTTGGGCACAGAGATTGGTGTGGGGTCACACAAGGTGTGAGGAAAGCAGCTCTGGTGCCATCCCCCAAAGTGGGACCACAAAACTTTGGGTCCACATCTCCAGGAGTACTGAGACATCCTAAAAGAGCAGGAATTAGTGTGGCAATGTCTGCATTAGAAACAGAGGCTGCAGTCCTCAGCAATGACAGACTGGGAGAGCAACTAAAAAAAAGTAAAAATTGACTCTAAAAAGGACTCAGAGAGGGTAGGAACCCCCAGATTTGTACTTTTCACAATGAGCTACAGACAGTGTGATCCACTGCCCGTGTCCTACCCAGAAACAGAGGCTGGAGCAGTGCAGGCTCTTCAGGTCTCATCATNAACCCCCAGATTTGTACTTTTCACAATGAGCTACAGACAGTGTGATCCACTGCCCGTGTCCTACCCAGAAACAGAGGCTATGGGGTGGCTGGGATGCTGCAGTCCTCAGCAATGATGGACTGGGAGTGCAACTAAAAAAAAAGTCAAAACTGACTCGAAAAAGGACTCAGAGAGGGTAGGAACCCCCAGATTTGTACTTTTCACAATGAGCTACAGACAGTGTGATCCACTGCCCGTGTCCTACCCAGAAACAGAGGCTGGAGCAGTGCAGGCTCTTCAGGTCTCATCATCTCAGAGGATTTGGGGTGCTCAAGTTGTCACCCTGTGATAAGGCAGCAGGGTTCACCCCACAGGCAGGGAGCACTGAGAATCCATGCCAGCTCCCTGACAGCCCCTGCACTGGCTGATCTCACCTCCATTTAGCAGTTCCTGGAGCCTGGGTGGGAACAGGAGCTGAATAACACCCATGTAATTCACCTTTGCAGATGCTGGGAGCCACGGGGCAGTTGTGGAAGATATTATTCCCCGGGTTAGAGGGGGAGACACCAGCTCCAGCACAGGGCTCCTGAACAGCTGGGATGGCAACATGTACAGTCACTGGGGCAGGTCATTAAAATATAATCCTGCTGTTATTGATTTCCAGGTAAGGCTTTTGTGCAGCTGAGGGAACTCTGCTGCTCTGAGGAATGAAAGTGTAGCCGAGCAGATCATTTGGTATTTTTATTGTGATCCCATCACAGAACAAGATTAAATGTAATGGGCCACTGCTCTGGTAACCTCTTACTCATTTCACAATGGGGAGTGCATCTCCCACGGCCACATCCACAGGGAGATGGGCAGGGAGCTTAGTGCTGGATTAGTGCCAGGTTAAGGTTCTGATGTGTCCCCCAGCAGCTTCACAAGGAATTGCAGTTCTGTTCATCCCCAGCACTCTCCCCGATGCTCCTGTACCAGCAGGGCACTCACAGAGGGCTGGGGAAGGTTCTGTCACCCAGTAGAGCTCTGCATTGACAGCCCCCTCCAGGAGTTCTCTGAGCAGGGGGCTCCCAGCTGCTTTGTCAGGTGGGTCCTTTCTCCACACTACAAAAAGAGGGGCTGTGGCCACAAAAATCAGCAAGGCTCCAGTCTCCCTTTTGTTTCACTGGATGCCCCATAAAATGGGAAGATCACCGAAGCATCTTATGGAGGGTTTTGGGGAGGGAGGAGATGGGTGCAAGCAAAGGGGATGGAAAGGGACAGAGAAGAGCAACCCTAAAAACAAATAATCCAGAGTAGAGCTGGCAGAGGCACGAGGGGGTGGCCACAACCCCTCAGCTGTGGTCAGCAGGACCAGACGTACCCCAAGATCACCAGTCTGCCCCAGGAGAAGGTGTGGGGTGTGGAGAAGGATCTCTGTCATGGCAGGGAATTCCTGCCATTTCTATCCCTCCTGTCTTCATTTGGAAGCAGGTCTGAAAGCTCTGACAGAGAGTGGGAGAAGGGAAAATGGATTTGGGAATGATCTGTGCTATTGGCAGGGCAAGAAGAACCGTGCAAACCTTCCTGGGCAGCACCTGGTGGCAGCAAGATCTGACAACACAGAAGTGTTTTCATTTCCAGCTGCAGGTTATTCACCCTTTTGCACAAGTTCCCATCAGTTCTGGGCAGGATTTCTTGCACTTTTCCAGTAAACCACACACTGACCTCTCTGCTGGCTGTCCCAGAGCTGAGCAGGCACCCTATAACCAGCATCCACTTCAGCAGCTCTTATCTGCAGCCCCCTCAGTTTGTCAAACAGGCTTGTGCAAATTTGCCCAAAAGCTCTTCCCAAAGCCCAGCTGATCCTGATCCTCCCCACAAATCACTCTCCCAGTGCCTTGCAGGCACAGAACAGCCAGGTCTCCTCTGGAACAAATTCCTGGCCTAGACAGGGAGCATTTGCACAGATGCATCGATAGACAAATGTAAAAAAGTGTCCTCACACAGTCCCTGTTTCCCTAAAGTCCTAATTTTTTTAGTTTTAATACCCACTGAATATTAATATTCAGTTGGGCAAGCCATAATTGCTGCCCAAACTGGACTGTTTTTGCTGACTGGTGTATGGGAACTGTATTTTGCTGCTGGAAAATACGATGAGCGAGTTACATTCCCAAAGCTGTAGATGACAGTATTATTTCACTACATCAAAGGGCAGAAAATATATAGGCAAAATTCCTCATTCTCAGCATTTAGTGGATATTTTACAATCTGGCCACTGCAAGCGATAGGATGGCAATAAATTTTGATGATACCCTCTGTCCAAAGCTCTTACCAAAACATTTTCTTCAAAGAGGCAAAAAGCATGCAAGAATCTCAGGGACTGTGACAGCATTAAGAAATCAGTCAAAAAACCCCTCAGGCTTGCTGGGGTGTTTTAGTATGGATTGGAATGATAAGCTAAAACTCCAAAGCATGTCCAGAAAAGCCAATCCCACACAAAGCTCCAAGATGAGGAAGGTTTTGGAACGGTGGCTCCTCGCTGGGGCAGCCACACATTTGCATGATGCACATGCAGCTGTCGAGGAAGACAAATGAGCTTTTCCCCAGCCCTGAATTCATCCAGCAATGTCACAGCACCCCCAGTCCATGCCCGGCTGAAACTGTTCCCGTTTCCATCTCCATCCCCTGCAGCTGCAGCCCATCCATGAAATCCTCGGCAGGAGCGGCCTGGGCAAGGTGGAGAACAAGCGGCAGCACCTGAGGAGGGCTCTGGAGGAGTTCCTGCAGGAGTTCAGCCCCTGCCGCTGCGGGCAGTGCCAGCACAACGGGGAGCCCGTCCTGGAGGGAGACTCGTGCTCCTGCCTGTGCCGGCCCGGCTACCACGGCCCCGCCTGCCAGCAGGGCGAGCGCCCAGGTGAGAAGGGGAGAATCCAGGGGAGAATCCAGGGGAGAATCCAGGTGAGAATCCAGGTGAGAAGGGGAGAATCCAGGTGAGAATCCAGGGGAGAATCCAGGGGAGAATCCAGGGGAGAGCCCAGGGGAGAATCCAGGGGAGAATCCAGGGGAGAATCCAGGGGAGAGCTCAGGGGAGAGCTCAGGGGAGCCCCCAGGTGCAGCAGGGCAGTGGGAGAAGCAGCAGAGGGGATGGGTTTCCCCCTCCACGTGGCTAAACCAACAGCTCCTGGCACCCACACGCCCATCCCACCTCCCCTGCTGTGTTTTGTTGCCGTGTGATGCTGAGCAGCCCTGCAAGAGACCGAGACTGGCAGCTCAGGAAGTGAAGGAATGGCTTGAAACTGAAAAAGAGAGGGGTTAGATTAGATTAGATATGAAAAAGGAAATCTTCCCTGTGAGGGTGGTGAGGCTCTGGCACAGGTTGGCCCATCCCAGGCAGTGTCCAAGGCCAGGCTGGATGGGGCTTGGAGCAGTGTGGGACAGTGAAAGGTGTCCCTGCCCATGGCAATGCCATCTTCCCTTCCAACCCAAACCATTCTATAATTTATAATTACTACAAATAGGGTAGGGGAAATAAGGGTGTGTTTAATTGCTGGATTAAAATCCTCTGGAGGGCTCTTGGCATCCCAATAAGGATGGCTGCTCCAAAGGGGGGAGCACAAACCTCAGCAGGGAGGGAGGGGAAGGAAAAAGGCTCAGGTAAAGCCACTGCTCACACAAAGTGCCACCAAAAAAGCCATTTTAGTAACAAGTTGCTACACTGCCAGATTTCCCACTCCCTCCCAGGATGCATTTTGACTAGAGTGTCTATTTTGGGGTGAAAAAATATGTTTCTCCAAAGTGACAGGCTTATATTTATGTTTTCTTTGTCACTTTCTATACTATCCTAAAAAGTTAAGTGGGTAGCAAAAACAGCTGAGGTCAGAAGGGGCTCTTTCATTTCCAAAAAAAGTTGCAGCTCTCTATGGATATTTTTGTCCTGATTCATGATGACAAAAATCTGAATCTCAGCACGTGAAGCTGGCAGAAAAATTCATCTTCAGAGCAGTTCCACCAGGCAGAACTCCAAGCCCTCAACCATGGGCTCATCACTGGGGTCTCACCAGCAGAAAATCAAAGCTGTGATGAGATAAGGAGTTGGAGCAGAGACGGTTTGTGAGGCTGAATTCCAAAGCTTTGCTTCAGTGACTGCAAAGTGGGTTTCTTTAAAAAGCTCAGGTTCTTTAAATTGTCTCCAAATCTCAGGAATCTGCATGGGAAGCCCAGGACCTGCCACCCAAAGCAGAGCACTGGACTGACCAGCCCTGAGCTCCTTGATTTTAACAACAGCAGGGACAGGCACAGACACTTCTAACTCATGGGCAATTTTTAGTTTCAAATTTTCAGTTCCAAAACTCATTGAGGACCACAGTAATTTTATTTTTTTTTTTTTAAAAAGCACATTTTTTCCAGCAGATGGAAAACGCAGCTTCCCAGCCAACACTAGGCAAGAGCACACACATCCATTTTCACTGTCTGGATTAATAAAGTGCCCAAGCCAGGCATGAAGGCCAGATGAGTAAATAAAAAACGACAGTAAATGACAGCCATCAAGCATTCCCATCATTCAGGAGCAGCTCCATAATCCACAGTATTGACCGCTCCTGACAACTCAGTCTGTACTGTAATGAAAAAGCTTTGAAATGCCCCATCCCCAAAAGGGCTTCTCACAACTTCCCCTCAATGTTGGGGGACTTTTGTCCCTCTGCCTTGGTCAGAGGAGAGGAAGTTGCTGCAGAGAGAGCTGTGAGCTGCTGTCTTGGTTTGGAAAGACAGGTATCTGTCAGGGAAAATCGGAGTTTCCCTTGGAATGGAGAATGTAAAAAACCCGTCCCTCCAAATTATCACAATTTTGCAATTAAGAGCTTTCAGGCAAAAATATGGGAATAGGAATAACAGTTGCTTACTAGGAATATTAAAAAATACAAATGCAGTAGTACAAAAAAAACGAACAAGCAAAAAAACAAAAGTCCTAGAAAACCCTGACAGAGTCAGAGATACAACCTGACACCCTGTTGTTGGGTGTTGGAAGCAGTCCAAATGAGNATTGTATTTTTCACCCCAAGACAGCTGTGCTTTGGGAAAGGCAGAAGGTTTCAGATGAGATGGGCAAGAAGCAGCTGTTGGTGTTGGGGGTGATGCTGATCCATCCCCTCTGCCTTCAAGGTGCCCTGGCCTCAACAACCTGGGCATGGCTGGGATATACAGCAGGGACCCCATACCCGGAGAAGTTTCAGCCATTCCTGAAATCCCTTTAATTTGTGATTGTTTTCCCTTTCTCCCTGCCCAGGTGGTGGGACGGACGGGCGCTGGAGCTGCTGGTCGGGCTGGTCTCCGTGCCAGGCTGGCACAGCGCGGCGCAGCCGGCACTGCTCCAACCCGGCCCCGCAGCGCGGCGGGCAGCCCTGCACGGGCAGGGACCTGCAGAGCAGAGCCTGCTGAGAGCCCTCAGAGCCTGGGACAGGGAGCTTCGGAACCTGGGATGGGCTGGGAATACATGGAAGTACCCCTGTGAGGCCGGGAATCAGCCAGAGTCAAGACAGCCAATATGAGTTAAAAATCTTGCTCATTTATTCAGCTCCTTGACCTACATTTATGCTCTGCTATATCATGCACCTAACTCTGAACATCATTGGTTAAATCACAGTGTTCACATGTCCTTGGAGTATTCATAATTGGTTCAGAAGCTCTGTCCACGTGGCTGGATGCTGTGAGCCTTCCCCAACTTATGGTTAACACATCCTGTCCAGCATCCTGTTACAGCTATTGCTCCAAACTTTACTTCATCCTTATACCATCTAAAGAACAGTTCAAGGACGTTTCAGCTTCTACTCATCCTTTAGGCTAAAAGCAGGATTGTGCACATGTCCCTGCTTTTGCAGCCATGCATTCACACCCCTGTGATGCCTTGGGAAGGCTGACCTGGAACAGAGGCTGGACAGAGCTAAGAGAATGAAGAAGCTGTTTATGGAAAGACCTCCAGGATTCACCTTGGCCAGGACAGGAGCCTGACCAAGGCTGCACCCAGGGGGGACTAAGAATGGTCACAAAAATGGCTGACTGATCATGAGATTTTATGTTTTGATAAGTTTTGGTCCATCTGCATATTGGGGTTTAATTGTCCAAATACAGCTTGGGATTGTGAGTTCTCATGCTTCTTGTTTTCTCTCTTGTTTGTGCTGTTGGGCTGAAAATTGTCCTTGGTCCTCAGCAGGAAAAGGATTTGTGTCTCCCTGCTCTGTGGAGAGAGCTGAGTGACACTGAATGTGAGGCTCAGATCCACACCCCTGGGCAGCACAGAATCTGAAAATATGAAAGGTAAAGCTTAAGGAATCACATGGGAGAAATAACTGACCAGTGACCAGAAATGGACCAACTGACCAGAAATAACTGACCAGTGATGCATTCCTACATGTGCTGGGTTCACTGTGTAAAACCTGACCAACTGCTCCCATGGTTTTGCCCCAGCAGACGTTGTGGGAGTCCCACCAGAGGAGATGGGAGCCCCACCTGACATGATGGGAGCCCCACCACATGTGATGGGAGCCCCACTAGAGGAGATGGGAGCCCCACAAATGTGATGGGAGCCCCACAGATGTGATGGGAGCCCCACAAATGTGATGGGAGCCCCAGCAGCTCCCAGCACAGCTGTTGCAGCACAGGAGATGGCAGAGGATCCACCCAAAGGAGGTGGAGCTGCTGGGTGACCACAGGGCTGCAGCATGTCACAAAATGAACTCACTGCAAGGTTTACACAGCTGAGCTTGACTCTCAGGGAGTTCATGTAATTTTCCTTTGGGAAGCACAGGAAAAGCTCACAATCCACAGTTGGCATTGACATATGCACCAGGAAACTTTTGTGAGTTTGCGCTGTCAGATCTGTAAGTCCAGCATATTGGCCAGGGCTGCGTTTGCAGCAAAGCCATATGCTCTGCATGGAGAGGGCCCAGCCTAAAGATGCTGAATCATCCCTGCAACATGTAAGCCCAGGCTGATGAGGAATTTCAAACAGATAAATAAAGCAATAAACGGGGAGGCTCGAACGCAACCGCTGGGCAGAGGATGTTCCCACACAAGCAGAGGCTTTTCCTCTGTAAGATCAGTGATGAATTGACTATTAGCACACAGGCATTTTATCTCCCAGGCACACAGAGCCTGAGAAGATGCTAACAGGCTGCTTGATTTAAGGGGCTTTTTTGAATGTGGGACGTAAATCTCAGCACAAGAATGCACACGGTATTGAACTGTGCCCAGAGACCACGGCGAGAGCCTGCAGCTCCCTCTCCTTAATGAACTGCCACAAAAACCCGGGATGGAGGGGAGGCAAATGGCACTTCATTTTACTGAGCTTTTCCTGGGAGGGGGAGAAGGGGGGAAAAGAGCCCTGAGACGGAATCAGGCATTACCAACAACAACAGCACCAAACCCTCAAAGCACAAAGCAGCCCTTCTGCAGACATTTGAATGGGGAGAGGGAGTAGAAAGGAATGGTGGGTTAGTGAAAGAAATTGCTCAGGTGCTTGGAAATGCTTGTTTTTCAACTGTGTGTCAGTGGGGATTTACAGGCTGACACTCAGCTGATGTAAATCAGTGTTGCTCCTTCGCTGCAGCTGATTTATGGCACCTGAAGATCTGGCCCCATATTTTCTTTTGTGGGCATGTTTGCCAAAGGCCAATTTTTTCACCACTTTTTTTTTTTTTTTGCTTGTAAATGAAACTACAGTCTGGAAACAACAAACCATGTTGTCTCAAACCCTGAGATAGATTGTTCTGTGAAAAATCCCTTTGCTGGGGGGCAAAGCTGTGGCCTTTTGGGCCAACCTTGCTGTTCCAGGTGAAGGAGCTGTTCACCCAGAGAGGAATTTACTCCCAAGGGCTTGAGTTTGACGTGTTCTGTGTTAGGAAATGCAGCAGCATGAAGCACCCATGGATCAGACATGCAAAAGAATGTGAAATGTAGGATCACAACAGGTGATTTAATGAATGCTGTTGGCATTGGGCTGCCAGGTTATGAGGAAACACGAGACAGGGCTCTTACATCAAGGACCAGTTTGGCTCACCAGCAATTCTTACCTTTACATCGACTTCTCAGGACTCAGGAAAATGCCTGCAAGTAAATGAGTACAAAGCCACCTCAGCCAGAAAGCCAAGTATGCCAAGTATGCTTCTTTTCTGACCAGAGGGGAGAAATTAATGAACAGAAAGATCTGATGCCTCAGAGGCTGGGAAAAGATGGGGCCTGCAGGAAAACAACCTGCATCCTCAGCTTTTAGAGCTGTTCCTGGGATAGCTCACAGAAGAACCACAAAAGAAAAAAAAAATCCAATTGATTAAAGGAACTGCATGCAAAATCCCACCATGGACCAGATAAATAAGAGCAGAAAAGTTATGTTTTACCTGCAGTTGTTCATCCTCATCACTCACCTCCCAGCCCAAGGCTCTGAGACACAAACCCAAGGGCTTCCTTCAAACACCAAAGGCAACTGAGCCCTTCTCCTCCCCCTCCAACCCAGGGCTCAAACATCCACACACTGAAACCCAGCGAAGCTGAAGTCAGAAGAAAGGAAGAAGCTGCCTGTAAGGTCTAGGGAAAAAAAAGAAAAAAAAAAAAGATTATGAGCAATTACACATTTACAACAGCAGAGGAAGAAGCTAATATATCTCGTGCTGAAGTGGGCAGCAGGAGAGTTGTGCAAGATGAGATAAGCAGCAAAAATGTGCGTTTCTTAGTTAAACTAAAAGCTTAGAGGGTACAATAAAACCCTGCAGTTCCACCCGGGTTTTAATGAATGGATTTTCCCCTCTTGCACGCTGACACACATTTGATATAGTTATTTATCCTATACATTTCTGGCTGCACATTTCCCAGGGGACCTTGTTTATCTCGCTCACGAGCACATGATGGATGTATGGCGCTTGGGATAAATGGTATCACAATCAGATATTTTTATGGATATAGGCAAACCCGGTTATTAACAAAGGAAGGGCAGAGAGGAACCAGCACGCAGAAGAAAATGAGGAGTGATTGATGACAATACACCTGAGGTTGCAAGGTGTAGGCTCCAGATAACCAGCTAACAGGAGAGGAGATAAGGGCAGTGCTTGAGACAGGGCTGCTTCCTACCTCAGGGTCAATGTCACACCCGCTGCCCCGATGCCTGCGTCCCTCTGAGCCTGGGAGTTTGGAGCAGGCAAAAATTCCCTGGCAGGAGTAGCTCAGAAATTGTTCCCTTTTTATACAGTGGAATACACAGGCAGATACAAAACACTTAATCCCACCAGAAAATCCTGGAACAAAAGAAATTCCAGGTTCTGGCGGGTTTGGGGCAGGACTGGCATTGGTGGTGCTGCCCTGTCACATCCACCGCAGTGGGAGCTGTGGTGCTGCACTACAAATAAATAAAAATATTTGTTTATAATGGTGATAACAACTGTACTCAACTCTAGCTGATTGCAGCTGGTTTTGTCCTGGGAAAGCTGGATGAGGCAATCACAGCTCACCTGAAATTCCCTTCTGGGAGTTCCCAAAGCTGCAATACCCCAGCAGCAAGGTCTTCAAGCAGGGAGGTGCAAACAAATACAGCCTCTCCATGTTTATCCTCTTCTTTTCCTCAAGAAAACTCATGAAAAGACAACATGGGATGTAGGAGAGACGAGTGTCTGATCCAGAGGAAGGGCTGGAGCAGCAGAAGCAGCACTGAACACCAGCACAGCCCCCTGCAGCCTTCCCCAGCCCTCACACAGGGGTGGATCAATCTGAACTTACACAGGGAGACAGAGTTAGGAACACCACTAAAAGATGGTACCAAAATTTAATGCCAACCAAAATGAAACAATAAAAGCTTCAGCACAGCGTTTTTTATTACCCTTCAGGTTTATAATAAATCATTAGTTAGGTGAATCAAAGCACAAAATCACAAGGACAAGATAAAGTTACGTCCTTTGTGGGAGGCTTCTAAGCCTACAGGCTGAATATTCAGCCACTGCTTAGCTCATACTTCAGTCAGACTATCCTGATGGGCTTGATGATTGTCAAATCTCTCCTCTCTTCCTCCAACAAAATCACAAAACCCAAATATACAAACTCAGGTACTGTCACCACTTCAAAAAATCAGTATTTTTCTGGTTTGGGAACAGCAGTCCCCAGTCAGGTCAGCACACTTGGCTGTCCTTGCCACAGCAGTGGAGAGGGGCACCACTGCTGTGTGTTTAACCAGCTGGACCATCAGGAAAGGTGGGTAAATTTACAAAAGCCACTTGACTCATCTGGGAAATGCACTTAATCAGATTACACCGATGATTCTCAAGAAGGGCAGGCAAGGACAGTGCAGTTTGTGTCCTCAGAGGTGAACCATGCTCAGGGTCCTCACCTCCACAGCTTCTACACAGACCCTGCAAAAAACCTGGAGGAATATCCCACCTCACACCAGCAGTGACCTCTTTGACCACAACCCAAAAAAAGAATCTCTTGGCAAATTTCCATCACACAAAAGATATTGCAGCTACACAGTGGAAAAGGGAAATGTTTGGGGTTGGCAGCGAAATGATGAAGCCCATAATGAGCACAGAGCCCTCTTGTTTTACATATGCAATGTGCTCTGCCTTTCTTAAAGCTGTCACAGAGGCCCTGTGGATGAGTGTGGAGGCGGCATGAGGGCTACAACTAAATGCATGTTGCATTGTTCAGATGTCACAGGAATTGCATTCAGACAGCGTCAGTCTGAAAGGAAAGGAACGGGCCATACCAGCCCACCATCACCAGCTCTGTTAAAAAAACCCTCAGGAGAAGAGTTTGACCTTGCAGATGTCAGAAGACTCACAATCCTCATGAACACCTTCTGCAGTGGTGGAATAGCCTTTTGGAGCAAAGCTGTTGCTGGTTGTTCTGCAGCAGGCCCAAGCAAATATCTGTGCAAAAATCATTCACCACCACCAAAGGGGTAGGAGGAGAGTCCCTGGGAGGATGCAGGCTCAGGAAATGGTGCAGAGTGTTTTAAATTCCTCTGGACTGTGATGCTCAGCTCCAGGGATGGTAGTAACACACAAACCAATCTGTCTCTTCACAATTGGATATCCCACCCTGGATATCCCACCCTGGTGGACTCAGCAGCACCAGGAATGCTGGATTTCATGGGATCAGACTTTTCAACCAGAGCTTGTCCAGGGCAAACACAGCTACTAAGGGTGGAATACCTCAGGGGATGTGCAGACAGCTTTTGCAAAATGTTCCATCTGTCCCAGGGAAGCTCTGGCTGCCCTGGATCCCTGGAAGTGTCCAAGGCCAGGCTGGGCAGGGCTTGGAGCACCCTGGGACAGTGGAAGTTGTCCCTGCCCATGGCAGGGTGGAACAACACAATAAATTGGGAAAGCAGAGTAGTGAGGCATGGTGGCTCTGAATGCCACATTGGATTCTGTTGTGCTCATTGAGATTTGGGTTTCATGTGCTGGGTTTTGCTCCCCATGGCACAGCTGCCTCACAGAGGCTGTGCATCAGTGCACACCCTGCTGCACCTAAGATCAAAGTGTCTCTGCTTATCTCAAAGGAACCTTCAGCAGCAAGACAGTGTAATTTGAAACCATGCAGCTACCAAACACAGACAGAGATAAAGCTTGTCTCATTTAGAAATAAAGACAGGGAAAAAGCAAAATATTGAGGTCAGCAAGCACATTCAATGCCACAGCTGCACATCCAAAGGTGTGGCTCCCAACACCCTCCCAGCTCCCAGTGCCTTCTGAAATGTTTCTGATTGGGATGAGACCCAGGGGCAGAGTGAGGCCAAAGCCAGGGATTTGGTATCCTCCCAGGCAGTCTGCCAAGTGCTGAGTGAGTCCCTGCTGATCCTTTCTAGCAAGGAGCTGTCTCAGAGTCTGGCCCCGAGCAGGAGGAGCCACCATCCCGCGGGGCAGGGTTGTTGCACTGTCGCCTCCTTGTCCTCTGACCTCCTGAACACGGGGACCAGCTGGCCCAGCACCCCCAGCTCCCATCAACAGCAGCATCTGGAAAAGAAACAACAGCAGGGCTGGATAGGACTGTCAGGAAGAAGCAGCTCTGTCCATGGGAAGAGCTGTCAGCTCCCATGAGCTGTATGTGAACACAAACAGCTCTGCCCCTGTCCACATCACTAACAATTTATTAACAATATGTTAACAACATGATAACAATCACATAACAATATGGACTCATTAACAATGAGTGATTGTTTCAGAGGTGTTAATTCTCTGTTCAGCATTTCTGGTGTTTGTTCAAGCTACACTTCAGGAAGGCATGAAAGGGAGGGAAAAAGGCAATTAGCTTTATGTTTGCTTGAAGGATGTTTCTCTCTTTGTCTGAGTCCGAGCCTAGATAGGAAACAGACCAACTAAACCTGTCTCAGCCACATTTTGAGGTGGTAGGGGCAGTGTTAGCACTTCAGTGAGCAACAGCCCGACTGTTCAGCTTTCCCTAAATTGCTTCTCCTATTACACTGATTCTTCTGGACCCTGAGCACGTGATTGACATAAATTCAGAATCCTGAGAATCACGGAGGCAACACATAAAAGGAGGAGATGGGAGGGAGAAATGAAGTCACAGTGTTGACAAATGGATGGATGCGAGCTCTGGGAGGGTTGGTTGTGACTGTGAGTGTGTAAAACAGGCTGGAGTGAGGTGTCAGTGACTCCACCATGCAAAGCTCCGTGGACTGCCATAGAAATACCCCAAAATTTCCTCCCTTTTCAGTGAAATCTAGGCTTGAAGTGCATTTCAGCCTGGCTCAGTTTGGACACAGCCATGCAGAATGAGTAGTGGGTAAGGCTGTAAACAAAGCCAGTGATAAATGCAGTGCATCAAATTGTGGGTTGGTGCCAGAGCTCTGGGTGCCTGAGATCTGGTGTTATTCAGCATCTAAATTAATGAGCTGGAAGAAGTAAACAAAATGATTAAATTCATAGATGATCCTAAACTGGAAGGAGTTAAGACCATCAGTCAGGAGACAGCAGAGACATACAGTGACCAAGAAGCATTAATAAATGCTTCAAAACAGCATAATAAGATTTAAAGATTAAAATGCATGGTAGCATATCTGGGGAAGAACAGTTTGCAACACGCTGGCTTTATCAAAGGGAAAATCTTAACAAACAGAGCTGTTTCCTAGGGAGGAGACCTGAGGCTTTTCCAGGGATAGTGAATTAGGCAGGAATTCCTATTTTGATACAATTCAAGGCATGTACATGCAAGAAAACCAAACCCACCTCCCCAGAGGGCACAGGAATTCAGAAGAGGGCAGGGAAAATACGCCTGTCCCCTTGGCAGGGGCCCAGCTGGGTGCACTGGGCTGGGCAGGCTGGGGACAGGCAGGGCTGGCATCACTCCCCAGCCATCAGCTGGCACCCCTGGACACTCCTGACACAGCTGGGGTGGCCTCCTGGGCCAGGCCTGGGTCCCTCTCACCTTTTCTCCTGCCGATCTCGCAGGCGCTGCCGCTGGAGCCCAGGGGACACAAGCACTCACACTCTGTTCCTGAAAACAACACAGGGAGGGAATTACAGACTGGAGACAGAGCTCCCAGCAGGCATCACCTTCTCTCCAGCACTCCATCTTCTGGGAGGAAGGGACAGTGGGGGAAATGTCATTTTTCTCCAGTGCTGAAGGGATTGACACCAATGACGAGGGGAGCTGTGGCTGCCCCGCAGCCCCTCTCACCTCCCCAGACATTTGTTCCTGCCCTGCAGCTCAGCCTCAGACTCACTGGGGCAATTCCATGAGCCAGGAGACCACAGAGTCCTCCTGCTCTTCTCCAAAAGAGGTCACAGAATCCTGGGATGGTTTGGGTTGAGAGAGACCCTAAAGTTCAGCTCATCCCATCCCTGCCATGGCAGGGACCCCTCCCACTGTCCCAGGTTGTTCCAAGCCCCATCCAGCCTGGCCTTGGACACTTCCAGGCTTCCCTGGACACCCTGTGCCAGGGCCTCACCCCCCTCACAGCCAGGAATTCCTTCCCAGCATCTCATCTAACCCTGCCTTCCCTGTGGCTCCTCTGGACTCACTCCAGCAGCTCCATGTCCTTTTAGAATTTGGGATTTCAGACCTGGACACTGCACTGCAGGTGGGGTCTCTGGAGAGAGCTCTTGGTAAAGCTGATGAGGAGAGAGCTCTTGGTAAAGCTGCTAAAGAACAAACTGCAGCATCAAGAAAGAGCAACCAGGACAGGAATATCCTAACTTGGCTTTGTGACAGAGGAAAAAAAGCCCAATGTGTCTGCTCTGGATGCCCAGGGATGTGCACCCATGCCAGGAACCTGGAGATCTTAGGAAAATACATGGATATTTAAAACCTTTGCTGAGAAGATCCTAAATGAAACACTAACCTGGACTCAGCTCCTACAAAGTTATTTAAACAGAGGTCACCATGAGACAAATGCTTGAAATGCTCAATCAGCTGGCTGGTACCTGAAGTGATCCTTTTCTGCATTAGATACAATTTGATGATAACAATTCTCATCAGGACTTTTGCAGATGCAGATTGAAATTAGGCACTTGACAAAATGGTCCCTTTGTTAGAAGCTCTCATCACATCATATATCTCTCATTCAGGCAGAACAGTTTTCATTTAATTTGATTATTTTCCCCCTTCATTTTTTTAAATCACAGCCTGCTTAGGAGGAGGACAGCTTCTATCAGAAACAGGGGGAGGTGGTGGTGATCACTGTGCTTGGCACTTATGTGGTGCTTTTCATCTTCAAAACCCCTTTACAAACACTAATTAATGCTGAGACAGCAGTCACTTCTCCAGCAGGATGGAAGCAATCTTAAAAGGAGGAGACTTAAAGATGTCAAGGATTTTTTTTTTCAAATGCACAATTGAGAAATAACAAATTCCTCTGTAAAACTGATACAGATAATGGTCACTCCCATGACCAAGAGACATCCCTTGACTTCACTGCCTTTACTTACCAGGACTCCACAAACTGAGCAAATTTAAAAACACAGAGTAATTCCCTGGTACAGAAATAGCAGGAAAAACTAAAGAGTGGCTTGCTTCCCACAAATTCCCCACTGATTTCAGATCAGAAAAGAGGGGCAGGGACCCCTGTACCTCTCAGGAAGGGGGTGCCATTCCCAAGGCACGGAGCACAGCGACAGGAGCTGGTCTCCTGCTGGAACTCCTCCAGAGCCCGCCGCAGATTCTCCTTAATTTTGGTGGAATCAGCCAAGTCAGAGGGAGTCACCAGCTCATACAGAGGCTCTGCCTAAAGGGAGGGGAGAAACTGCATTAATTCCCAAATGCCATGAGCATCCCAAGGCTTGTCTTGGCTGTGAGGTGCAATCCCCAGGGTCAGCTTTGCTCTGGCATGGACCAGGGCCAGGAATTCCTCCACAAACTGCTCCCTCTGCAAAAAATGCACCCAGGAAGGTGCCCAGGGGAAATGGAGGCTGAGGGGTGCAATCTCCAGGCTTCCCATTGCTATTTGCTAAAACCTTGTGAACAGCAAGGCCACCCAATATTCCCAGGGATGCTCCCCTTGGTTTCCAACACCAGAGCACTTGGAAATGTGTGACAAAATTCAACTGTTGGGTAAGAAACAGGCTAAGCTGCACAGGAGTTTCACTGAATCCTTCCTCATCCATTTTTCTGGTACAGACATTTAGAGATCAGATTTGCTCAAATTTACATTTTCTGAGTGATCTCTTACTCTGATTTTAAAAACGTCCCCTAAAAACCATCCACAAAAATCTCCAACAGCCCCCCAGAGGCACCAGCCAGGGGGATTCACATCAGCACCTCCACCCTCACCACTCCTGCACTTCAAGGCTGGTTCCTGTCCTTGTGGAGCCCAGATGAGGCTTCACTGCCTTCCAGGAGGGAGAGGATTTGATCTCCATCTGCAGATGGGGTTGGGGAGAGAAGAAAAGGGTGTGCACAGCACAGTGAACGTGCAGGGACTGAGGAGATTCTGGCTCACTCATTAATTTTCCTCCTGAGAACAAGGGAAAGTTAAAATGGGGTGTCAGTGGTGTCAGTGGGATGATCCTTCCATGTGCCATCAGAGGATCCATCCCAAATTCCCACCCTCACTGCAGAGACGCTGCCACACACAGGAAGCAGGAAAGATCACCCTCCTGCTAGCACAGGCTCAAACCACAACAACTAAAAATCTTCCAATAATAATAATAAAAAAGCTCATTTCCTGCTGCTGTACATCCTCTCTTCATCAATTATCTGTGATCCATACTTTGCTTTTTTGAATTCAGACCATACAAATGAGGAAATACACTGAGAGTGACCTGCCAAGTCCCTCCAGCAGATGATTTATGAACTGATTTGCTTTAGTTTTCCCTAACTAAGCATTCTTGGGCTGACATTTAGTCACACTCCGCTGGTACTTTTGATCTTCCAGCCCCACAGGGATATTGGTATGGAAATGAAGATACCAAATCCAAATTGCATCTGCCTGAGGTTTTTCACTGGGCAGCCTGGTCAGTGATGCCAGGCAAGACAAAGAACACCTCAGCTCCTCATGGGAGGTTTTTGTGTGTGTGGGATTTGGTGCAGAGGGTTGCATTTCTCTTGTCTCCTGCCCTGAGACCTCCCAGTGCATTTCTGGAAGGTCAATCCACAGCACACCAGGGGCTGCAGCAAGTGCCAGATGGGCACTGGCTGCATTTCCAAATTACTGATTTTTGCTTGCTTCACCTTTGTCCGATTCACCTCTTTCTTGAGAAACAACCCCCTTCTACAAATGCAAAGATTTTTGCCTAAAATTAAATTTCACAATGAAAAACAACTATAAATCAACTTCCACCTCTACCAGTCCAAACTCCTGTTTAAAAGGATGTTCTCTTGCACCTTTGTACCATTGATTCACTTTGACATTAAAGATGATGAGGCAGCATTGCTACACACTGCTGCTTGCTCTTTTGCATTTCTAAAACTCTGCAGGATCAAAATTCCTTCAAAGCCTGTTTTTGAGGGTTCTTTCCTGGTTTTTTTAGGGTTTTTTTCCTGTTTTTGAGGTTCAGCTCAGCTGCACAAACATCCAGGCATGCACAATGAACGATTTGACCTCCTGAACCAGAAAGGATGGTCACTGGTCCTCACAGAGATTGATAAATATGAAGGAGAATAGAAGTCCTTATAAAATAAATGCTGCCAGACACAATTTTTGGTCAGACAGAAGGTGGATCATCTGATCTGCCTGGCAGGCAGCAAGAAGTGACATCTGCACAGCCAAGCCAAGGGTTAAAGCTGTTTACTTTGTGGATTTCCACCCACAGCCCCTTCAAAGCATCACACCTCTGCATTTCTGAGCACTCCCAGAAGCTGCTCTGCACAGCAAGGTCTGCTCTTCCTGGGGTTTTTCCTTTCTCTGAATCCTGTTTATTTAAACACAGAGCTCTCCAAGGCAGAGTTCTCTTGTGGAGGGAGTGGAGGGTGCAGTACCTTCAGCTTTATGATCTCAGGGTTGTACTGCACAGCATCTCCCCACTGCTGCATGAGCTGGGCTGTGGGCAGGTCCCTGTGGGCCAGCCTGGTCACCTCTTCACTCGCCCCACCACGGACCAGGGCCACAAAATCCTCCACAAACTGCTTCCTGGCAGTGCTGTCTGAAAATAAAAAACACTCAGAGAAGTGCCCAGCTGTGCCCAGGCTGTGCCTGTGTGGGCTGCAGTTATCAGCTCACACTAAAAATGCTCCCATGCAGGACCTGTCCTGCTCAAAGGGCAAAGGAAAAAAGGCCACAGGTGCTGCTCACCTGGTTTCCAGCAAAGTGTGCCCTGTGTCCCTCCTGCTCCCTTGCAGGAACTCCCCATCCTGCATCCTGCATCCCTCCACAATTCCTTCCCCGTGGTTTTAGGCTCACAGGTCCTTCCACAGCCTGATGCTCCTCACCACCAGGAACATCCCCTCTTCTCCTCCTCCTCCCCTCTTCCCACCCTCCTCCTGTGCACACTCCCAGCTCCCCACATCCCCAGAGGCTCCCACACCACCACCACCCCCCTGTTTTCCCCACCAGGATGCAAAAAGAGGCCTCCTGGCTTGCCCTGCTGGGAGCTGGGGGTTGATATTAACACAGCAGGTGGGGAATGGTTGATCTGTCCCTGCTCCTCCTTGGGATGCTGAGCAGATATTTATTCCCCATACAGAAAATCCTGGAAAAACCCCAAGCTCTGAGACATTTCCCCCTCTGTTAAGCCTGGCTGGGGTTAACCAGCAGACTCAAAAGTGGTTCTGAGGGAGTGGAGAAATACTTCAGGCAGGCAGGACCACAAAATCTTCCTTTCACTAAGACAAAGAAACAAAGTGGCAGAAGTGTTTCCTGCTTACCTCCAATCTCTTTCAAAAGGGCTTTACAGCCCCCTAAATCCACTCCAAGCCCCACAGAGACTTTACGAAGATTCACAGCAACGTTAAAGCCCTTCTGTGCACATTTCTGGACATCACTCAGAGAAAAACCTTAAACACACAAAAATTGTGAGGTTTTAACACAACTGTTCTGTGTTTCATGTCCACATATACTGAAAATGAGAGTTGATATGTATTTCTGCTTTAGGAAAAGAAAAAAAAGATATGATGAAGAAGATTTTTTTTTTTTTTTTTTTTTA
>VXBR01003799.1:1726958-1795701 GCA_013400215.1 Cisticola juncidis
TTTTAATATTTAACAGAACCATTTGAAATGAAATCTCTGTGTTTTACAGAACTCTGAAGCCAAGTGGAAATGCAAGGTAAATGCTGGGAGAGGAGGATTTTAGTCACCCATACAGCTGTACTGGGCTAAGCAGAGCTGCAGTGGGTATGAAAACAGTGGATGTCTAACCACAGACTACCCAGCACCCCTCCCCACCCTCAGATCCAGGGATTTTGAGAGGAATAGATGAAATAGCTTTTCCTCCTTTTACCAGCTCACATCTCCAATTCTCTGCTGCCAGCAGAGCCTTCAGTGCTTTGTGGAAATTTAGATTGGATATCAGGGAACATTTCTCCACCCAAAGGGTTTTCAAGCCCTGGAAGAAGTTTCCCAGGGGAATGGTGGAGTCACCAATCCCAGGATGATTCACAGGACATGTGGATGTGGCACTTGGGGACATGGTTCAGTGGTGGCCTTGGCAGTGCTGGGTTAAAAGTCAGACTCTGTGATCTCAGAGAGCTTTTCCACCCTAAAGGATTCCATGATTCCTTCTAAGATGTGGCAGATTGGATTCTGAGTGAGGGCAGAGCAAGTACCAACCACGTCACACAGTGTGTGGTACCAGATCTGCAAAAGAAAATTCCAGTTCCAGCACAGACAGTACAAACATAATGAGGGATTTGAAGGGAAAAACCTGAATTCTCAGGCTGGACCTACAAAACCCAGCTGAGAACTTCCAGCCCAGTTCAGCACTTGTGTGAGAACGTTATTGCTGCAGGGTCCTGGTCCTGTGTCAGCAGACACTGAGCATTTTGATGCAAACAATAATACACTTTAGTTCAAACAGACGTGGCTTGTGTTGGGCCCACAGATAGAGCTGAGAAATACTAACTCTGTTAGAATCTGAACACCTGAAATGTGAATCTAAATTCTGTCCCTCTCTCTGACTCTGGGGTAAGGAACTTCCCACACAGCAGAAGAACAAACAGAATTACACAAAGCAGAGCCCAGCAAAAGCCTCTGCAAACAGACAGCAGAGGCAGTTCCTCACTCCCCTGCCAATGAATAAATAATTGAGAGTGCAGCTATTGATTAATGTCACACTGCTCGCTCTGTCCTACACAACAATCATCATTTCTCACAACAAAGAGCCAGAGCCAAAGAGCAGGAGCAATGTCAGGCACGAGAGTCACCCAGCAAATTATTTACTGTTTCCTACGTGCTGGAAAAGCTCTCTGGGCTAAAGGTGTTTCAAAGCTGCCATTTGAAAGGCAGTGGAAAAAGAGCTTGGGTGAAGGTTTTCAAAGCTCACAGAAGCGTTGAGATCCACGATTCTCATTCATCTCAACATCTTGTCAGCCTTTAAAATGTGTTGTCTAAAATGCCTGCCACAGGGCCTTTCTTTGTGAACTAAATCCAGCCCAAGATGCTGAGCATGCCTTGAAAATCTCTTTATTGAGCACCTCTACTCCCTCATTTCCTGCAGGATCTCTCTGAGAGGCTGCTGACTCCTTCTCCCATCACCTCCCTCTCCTGACCTCAGAGCTGAGGTCCCTGCAGAGAGGTTTTCTCACCCAAAATCTGGCCCAAAGTGGAGAGTTTTCAGCAAGAACAAGGACATGTGAACATGAGCAATCCAACTCCAGCCCATACAATGAGAGATTCATTGTATTTGGAGATGTGAACCATCTAAACCTCTGTGAGAGAATCAGAGTATTTGGATAGGTGAGCAGTTAGGCAAAGAACTTGCAAGGCTGTGTGTTGCCCTGTTTTTTCTGAGATTTTTCAAAGCCTTCTATTTGCTTATAAGATGGAGTCAGTTCTTTAGTTACTCTACAATATTAAGGGTCAGTTTTTCACTTTCTCACACTGTGGAATATAAAACAACCTTTCTTGGTTTTGTTCACTGTCCTTTGCTTATATATTTCCAGCCTGAAAAGAATATTGGTTGACAGCTGGTCTGGCCAGTGGGGTGAAGGGGTAGTAACCCCAGAAGCCAATCCCCTACCAGACCCACAAAATTATAAAACTAAAAGAAATAAACAGGCTGGGTCCCCTTTTTGCTGGGGAGCAGCTTTTCACTGCAGACCTCTGCCTCCGTGGTGTTGATTTTGCGTTCCGGGCAACGTGAGAAAGGAAGAGGTGGATGCAGAACTGGATAAAAAGCAGCAGAGAGAAATCTGCAAAATCACTGTGTGAGCAGTAAATGTCAAACCAACCACTGCAGGCAGAGAGGCGTGTGCTTTTGGGGCTCACCCAATTGTAAAGTAGCACGTAAAGCAAGATTAGTGCCTTAAAAAGTATAAAGATGAACATGTGAAATACAAAGTTATGTTTCGTGTCAGGGAAATGAAGAAAATCTGTGTAATTGTAGTTGTGGAACACGGCCATGGGACAGTTATAAAGATGAGTTCTAATAAACAGCTGAGGAAAGCATGGAAGGAAGTTTCTGAATAAATCTTTTGCTTGCAATTACCTATTATAAATCTCAAGCTATTCTGTAATAAGTGTCTTTTAATTATAACTTTAGAAGCTTGCTTTGCATTAAAGAATTTTAAACTGTAGTTTTAGATTGTAAAAAGGCTTTTAGACAAAAGAAGGAAGTAAGAAGGGGCCCAGGCCTTGCACAGAAGGTGAGAAACATCCTAGACATGAAAACAAGAATTCAGCTCACTGATTTATGGCTCTTGAAGAAGAAAACTGGACATCACTATCAAAGATTGATAGACCTGGAAAATAGAACTTAGACTCCCACATCTGGAAACTGGACCCCACCATCTGTAAAACATATCCTGGAAGTACATCCTGAAATATTGAAATAGATCACAATAGTCTATAGAATTATACAAGACAGAATATAGATTTATGACTGTTAAGTATTAAATTGTAACGTTAAACCTAGAAATGGAAACTGCTGAGAAAGCTTATGAATATGTACGAATATAACAAATAAAATCAGTGTGCAGTTGGAAGGGAAAATCCTTCCACTGCACCCAACACGCTGTCTTTGCTCACACTTTACCATGATAATTAATTAATTATTAAATTGCTGCTTGATATATTGGCTGTGTCAAGCATCTCATTTCTAACAAACAGAACCAGGTAATAAACGACTTCATTTGATGGTGTTGATCATGGGGTGATGCCCCTCTCCTGATCCCTGGAACCCCACAGCTCCCTCCCCACCACGGGACCCACCTGCCTCGTGGAGCTCCTGGCTGTTCAGCACCAGGGTGTACTCGTAGGTGCCTCCCACCGTGGCCTCCCGGATGAAGTGAGTCCCGAAATCCCGGTACAGCTCCCGGTACTCCCCGTAGCTGTACTCGGGCGGGAGCTGCCGCAGGCGCCGCACGAACTCGTGGTGCAGCATCAGCCCTCGGGGCTTCAGCTTGAACACACCCACAGCCAGCTCGGAACGGGCGTGGAGGAACTTGCTGGACTGCAGGAGAGGCACAGGAGGGGCATTTTTGGTGTTTTTGTAAACCTGAGAGGTTTAGCCTGCTGGTAGCTGCTAACTCCCTTCCCAAGTGTGAAAAATGCATATTATATGGCTCTACACAGATATTTACTATATGTATTATGCTAGGTTGAAAAGTTATGCTGTATTAATTTTTGAATATAGTGAATGTAGTTTTGTAATTAACATTAAGCTGTAGTAATCAAAAATAAAAACTATGTGTGTGAGATATTCTTTTTTAGCTCAAGAGAAAGAGAAGATAACCAGGTAATTCTTCGCAGAGAGATAACAATTGCAGAAACCCCTAAATTTCCCAGAGAGATTTATGCCTTCCTAATCAACCAAAGACCACCACTTCAAGCCGAACCCAGACTCAAAGGCACCTGGGGACATGAGCAGGGGATTTTTTACAAGGACCAGATAACTTGTTTTGTTTTAANGTATTTGTATTACTATTTTTTTTATATAACCATTTTTTATTTTTATTAAATTTTCATAAATTCCAAAAGTGGGTGATTGGCATTTATTACATCAAGGGAAAAGTTTCTTAGGAAAGCTTCTTCCTAAAACAGTCTTGGGAAAACTACTATCCTTCCCCAAAACAATCTTTCTCCAGGTTTTGCATTTCTGGTTCTCAGAGAAAAACATTTTGGATGTTTCTCTAGTTTGACCAATGGGATTGGGGAGGTGTCAGTCCTGTTCATCAATCGTATTAAGTCTGTATCAGAACACGTTATAAAATCAGACAATTAAAGCCTTTTTTATGCCTTTTCCTTTCTGAAATACTTGGAGTTTTTTGTCTTTTGTTTGTGTCTTACAGCAACACAGGAGGATCCAGGAGGAGGGAGGGATGTCACTCTCATGGCATTGAGAATTTGTTATTTGCCACTAAACAATTGGGGCTGGTCAGGATTTATTGATTTCACGATTTCCAACCAGAAATCTTGTAACTGGAAATGTCCTAATTAAATTTTACAAAAGCAGAACTTTTCAGCAGGAAAAGTTCCTGAGAGTCAGGGCATGGCTGGGACACAGGAAAAGGCAGGGTCCAGGTTCTGATGTGGCACATCCAGAATGCAAGGGCACCTCAGCATCCTGCAGGACTGCTTTACCCCCAGTAAAACTTCATCTCTCACGAGCCCTCTCCTGAAAAGTTCTGACATCTGAAATCATGATTTGTATGGGAAATGGTCATTCCCTGGCTGAGTCACATTCATGGTTGTATTTCACAGAATATGCCCTTATCAAAACTGAAAGGAAAGAAGAAAACACAAGCACTCTCTCTCTCACATACACACATATAAATACGTCTCTGTGTACATAGATATCTAAACATGGATAATTTTTTCTCTCCCCTTTCTGGATGGAAAGTCTAGGAAATGCCTTCCATTATGTTCAAAGGATTTGGTGTTTGGTTCTCTGGGCCAGTAGGACAAGCACATCAGGGAGGGATCAGTATAGATTGCTGCAGCTGATATAATAAAATCAGGCCTTAATATTTGGTTTTCTTTGTGGATGTCTGTTGCAAATGTTTCTCATCAACCTCTGATCTTGTGAGAAATTCCACTCTGCAAGAAGCAAATGCAAGGAATACTTTGCCATTCCTGAGCACACTTTATACTGAAAGGACACACAGATTGTTGATACTGTTACACCACTGATATGAGCTACCTTTGCTTATGGCAATAACAGATAAAAAAAAGAAAGCAAATAATGGCAGTCGTAGGAGTGATAGATTCAAGTTGAACAGGGTTCCTAACTTCAATTTTTCCCTACAAACATTCAAAGGTGGATGCCCAGCAGGGCAGTGGACAGAGCACACTGAGAACAGAGAACATCCACAGCTGGGAGGGACCCACAAGGATCACTCTCAACAAGCTGTGCCTGATTTCAAAGGTCAAGCAGCCCAGATCCTGCCTGAGAGCTGCACGGAAAAACTCCTGGATGCTGCAAACACAAAGGAAGGCATTGTGGGGACAGTCAGGACTTGAACAAATGGCAGAATCCAGTTGGGGAAAAGATTTGATTCATCCCAGTCCTGGCTGTGACCTGAGGAGGAGCCTCAAACCAACACTCACACACACACAGGGAACACGTTAGCAGGGCATTAAGTGGAGCAGTGCTTACACTTGAAGAAAATCTTTTCATCCTCTGCATGAACTTCTTGAACCTCATGTCATTTGAACTGTAACCAAGTTCAAACACTTTTGGTATTTTTATACCGACGCTGAAGCTTGTCTGTGAAGCCTTTGCCTTCAGGACAGTGCTTTCATAATTTGAGTAGGAGTCAAATTCATTCATTGTAAATTCATATTTGCCTTTGGTCTAAACAGAAAGGAAAAACAACATATCTCATTTCCTGCACAGTGATTGTACACCTGAAGCATGGGGAAGGAATGCAGACACAAATACACTCGTGAATTAATGCTTGCACTTTGAAGATGAAAAGCCTTGTATAATTGCAAAGCACTATTATTATTAACACAGGTACTTCAAGAATACTTCATTTACAGCAGCAGGAAAGCTCCTATCTCCTCCATACGGCAAGGTCCTCAGGCTTTCACTTAATATGTCAATCTTATGCAAAGAAGGTGAAATCTTAAACACAGGCATCAATTAAAGCACAAATTCTGAAAGGAAAAGGGCTCCTAGTGGGCAGCACTCAAAAACATCATGTCATCAGCACTAAGGTCAAATATATAACATTTGAAATGCAGCTTTGATGCATGACAGGAACAAGTTTTCACACAAAATCATAAGGTTGGAAGAGAATTCCAGGATCATCAAGACTAACCCAACCCTGACCTGAACTAAACCATGGCACCAAGTGCCACATCCAGAGATGGTGAACACATCCAGAGATGGATGGTGAACACATCCAGAGATGGATGGTGAACACATCCAGAGATAATGAACACATCCAGAGATGGTGAACACATCCAGAGATAATGAACACATCCAGAGATGGTGAACACATCCAGAGATGGTGAACACATCCAGAGATAATGAACACATCCAGAGATGGTGAACACATCCAGAGATGGTTTTCACACAAAGCAGGTGCTGTGTTCACCATTGTGGAATGCAAAGTGTATGAGGATGTTCTACAACAGAGTGAAAATCAGCCTGATCCTATTGGCTGTCAAGAATTTTGTGGGGTTTCTTTACAGAATGATCCAGCAATGAAGCTTTGGGCACGAAATGCATTGGAATAAGTGTGTGTAGGTCTGTCTGCAGGCACATCTGGCACCTACCTCTGGGGTGTAGCTTTCTATGTTGTAGGGCTTCCTGAACCTCGTGTCTGTTATGTAGTGGGGAGAGCAGCCCCCAGCATAGTACCTGTGATCAAGGACCAGCCCCTCCAAGCTGTTGGTGAGGACATTCAACCTGCAGGTGAAGCAGGACAGCAATATTTTTAGAGCTAAACACTAAATGGCCTGGCTGAGAAAGGCAAAAGATTGTTTTATTTGGCCACAGGCTCTTTGTTTCTGTGTTTTGAAACCCCAAAAGAAAGCTTGGCTTCTTTCACTGTCCAACCAACTCAGTGCTGCAGAAGGAACTAATGACTAATGAGGAAGCAAGAGCTGAGTTTTGACCCTTGATGAATATAAATGGCAATTTTCATCCCCCAGCAGTGCTACTGCCACCAGCACTGGCAGCTTTGTGGCCTTTACTGGGACTCTCCATGAAGAGCAGAACAAACTGGACCAGCCAACCCCTCACCCCACCAGGCTGCTCCACCCTGAGCATCCCCAAATATCCACAGAGTCCATCAGAACCTCCAGAGGCAGGTTTGCCCATCTGTGCCATCAATCCAGGCTGATTTTTAATTCACACTTCTTCATTCTGGTTTATCAGCCAAAATCCTTGCCAGGTTGGTCAAGGGTCAACCAGAAGCCAGCAGATAACAGTAAAAATTGTTAGGGAACAAGAAAAGAGGTACTCAAGCAACAGCTCAACTAATCCTTGAACCCACAGGGGGTTTTCCTTTGATTTCAGTGGGTGATGGACAGAAACCTTGACCTGTTCAAAGGAAGGATGCAGCCCTGCAGTTTGTGGAGATGAGGAGATTAAACCCCCCCACTTGCTTTTCCCATTGCTGCTGGTGGGATGAAACTTCATCAAAAAAAACCCCAACAATAACTATCAGTGCTCCAGGACTCTGTTGGATCTGCCTCTCCTAATTTTGGGGAGAGAGGCTGCATGATAATGACTCTGAAGGTGTAAAAAAAAATTAACTCTAATTTTAGAACAATCTGGGAAAAAAAGGGAAGTCCACTAAAAGCAAATCAATGAGCAATTGTAGCTTCAAAGAGATGAGAAGCATGTTCCTATAATTGTCCAACATTATTTTTAATTTTGATTAAACTCAGCAGCACAAAGCATTAGCAATGACATGTGCAGCAGCCATATCTCCAGAGAATAAGGAGGAAAATTATATTTTTTCCATGCAATATGATTTTCCTTTTTCTTTTTTTTAATGTAAAAAGCAATTTTTTCCCTGCAGAGTAAGAAAAAAAATCCCTCTTTTCACACAGTCTGATCTTACAGAAAGTTGTCACAATCTTAGCCTGCAAAAGCTGAATCTATTCAGACTTAGATTTTAATCCCCACAGAGCTGCTAATATGCAGGTTTACCCTACCCCACTCACACAAAGCACAAAAATTCCATCATCACTCAACGTCAAAGAAGAAATCAAAGGAATTTGCACACCTTTCCCCCTCCCCACCAAACCAATACAGGGTGTAAGAATACAAACCAAGGAGTCACAGAATGGTTGGGTTAGGAGGGACCTTTAAAGGTCATTTAGTCCCACACCCATGGGCAGGGACACCTTCCACTCTCCCAGGTTGTTCCAAGCCCTGTCCAACCTGGCCTTGGGCATTTCCAGGGATTCAGGGGCAGCCACAGCTTCTCTGACCCTGTGCCAGGGCCTCAGCACCCTCACAGGAGTGAATTTATTCCCAATATCCCCTGTAACCCTGTCCTCTGGCAATGGGAAGCCATTCCCTTGTCCTGTCACTCCAGCCCTCTGTAAATCACCTCTCTCCCTCTTTCTTCTCGACTCCCTCAGGTACTGAAAGGCTGCAGTGAGGTCACCCCAGAACCTTCTCCTCTCCAGGCTGAACAATCCCAATTCTCTCAGCCTTTCCTCCTAGCAGAGCTGCTCCACCCCTCTGATCAACTTGGTGACCTTTCTCCAGCAGGTCACTGTCCCCCAGGCTTTGGGTCAGGTTCCTGGATCCCAGCTCACTCCTGGACACAGCAACTGCTCCAGCTTTTCTCTGTGCAGGGTTTGTCAGAATCACACTGGAGCATCCTCAGCCTTAAGTGAGAAACCCCTCACCACAGTCCCAGGCTTACCCTTTTGCCACATTCTCTACTCCCCAGTACTCTTCCATCTTCTGGTCACATTTCCTGAACACTTTTTTGCAGTTTTTCTCATCTGAGTGGTCCCCACAGTCGTCATCCCCATTGCAGAGCAGCCTCCGGGCAATGCATCTCCCTAGGATGGAAGGGGAAAGTCACTCATAAAACAATCTGTGATCCCTGGCATGGAGTCTAGGAGCAAAACAGAAAATTCCTGGAATGAATGGTTCAAATCTAGCTGGGGAAAAAAATATAATTATTCTCTATCTGCGTGGATCCCTGAAGTTCATCTGCTCAGTTTCACTCAAAAGCGTTACAATCTTAAAATCCCTTGCTCATCTTAGCAAAAAACCCACAATAATTAAAAGTATAAAAAAGCATAGAATGTTTTTGGTATTTTTTTTCATTTTGAGAGGACTAACATGCTGTTTCAGCAGGCCTTGTATATGGTATTATATTTTTTTCTCTCTTCCCATGTCTGCACTTACTGAGTGTTTCCAGTCTCACCAAAACACTGGAAGATGGAGCAGAGGCTTTTCCCTTGCCCCATCTCAGGTGCTGAGCTCCTGCTGCTGTCGCTTGTGCTACAGATTCTGCTGATATAACCAAGATCATGATTTCCTATTGGGAGATCCTAAAGATGCCTTGTAGATTTGATGCATGGCAGGAACAAGTTTTCACACAGAATCATTAGGCTGGAAGAGACTTCCAGGATCATCAAGTGCAACCCAACCCTAACCTGAACTAAACCATGGCACCAAGTGCCACATCCAGAGATGGTGAACACATCCAGAGATGGTTTTCACACAAAGCAGGTGGTGTGTTCAATATTGTGGAGTGCAGGGGGTGTGAGGATGTTCTAGAACAGGGTGAAAAATCAGCCTGATCTTATCAGGTGTCAAGAATTTCATGGAATTCTCCAATTCTCAAAGCCACAGACACAAACACGAGCATGGAAGGAGCCGGGTGAATTCCTGGCATCCCTCTGGCCCAGCAAACTCCTGCAGGAGCACAGAGTTCAGCACAGTGGCATCAGAAGTGCCACCTGATTGTCTGAGCAGCCGAAGTGCCACCTGACTGTCTGAGCAGCAGAAGTGCCACCTGATTGTCCCCAGCCCCTCACCTGTAACTGCACACACGAAGCCGTCACACCGAGCTCTGTTCCTGCAAGGGCTGCTCGTGTCACACTCCTCAGCCTCTCTGTCAGAGGAATCACAGGCATCTCCCCCAAACTGAGAGGGCTGTTCCAGGCGGGCAAATCTGTACTGTGGTGAGACAAAAAATATTGACTCAAGTGCGCAGAAATGGTGAATTTTACGCTCCTCTGGCTGAAAAACAAACTTTGTGTCACCGAGGCCTGATCTAAGCACACTCTGTCATACTGAAAGGGAAAAGTGCCAGCACAGAAGTGTGATGTTGATAATTTGCCGCGTTTCAAAGGTTTCTGATCTGCGACAGTTTTAATTTTACTGAGGAAGGGTTGAGGACTGGGAGGGATGAAGGAAAGTTTGCTTTTCTTTGACAGTTTGTTTAAATGAGCCTGACAGTGCAGTGCGGGACTTTGCAAGAGTGAGGAAGGATTCAGTTCCATCTCCTCTCTTTCAATTAGCACTGGTAACGACATCCCTTGTTATTTTCTGTCAGTGTATTTACTTGTCCCTCTGTATCATTAGGGATTTTTTTCCGCCCACAACACTGCTGTGAAGCAGTCAATTACTCCCTCCAATATGTTACCCCTCCTTTTTTCCCCAGCTTCTCAGATTAACTCCTTGATACGAAGCTTCTCTCTCCCCCCAGCTCCCATCACTGGTTATTTCTGCTTAAGCCTGGGAACAGCTCCTCCAACTTGTTAGCAGAGGTCTCTCTAGCAACGGGGATTTTGCTTTTCACGCTCTTGGGATCATTACTTCCATTTGATGGGGCTTCTTGGGTGGAAAATTCCGTCTGGCAGACAAGAAAAAAGCATCTTAATCCTCAGAGGCACCAAGTGTCTGCAGGTCCCACAGGGGACCATTAGTGGGGAAGGTGCCTCGCACTGATGCTGGAAGGACAGGACTGTGTTGGAAAGTCCCTGCAAAGCCTGGCTTTGCACCTTCTCAGGACAGTGAGGCATCCTGGAAAGCACTGGAATTACTGGGAGTGGTGAGCTGAAGAGCTGAAAGCCACCTGAAAGCAAAACCCAGGGTCTCACCTGTACGGGGCTTTCCTCGGCAGCACCCCTCAGTTTGCCCAACCCCACGGACAAAAAGGACAAGGCTCAAAGGGGGTCCCACCTCCTGGTTCCTCGGTGGTCCCCAGACACTCACCCTTTTCTTCTGGCAGGGGTCACACTTGCTCCAGGAGGACCAGGCGGAGAGGGCGCAGTCGCGGGGCTGCGGCGCGGCGCTGGCGGAGCAGGAGCGCCTGTCCCCGGGGCTCAGAGACTCCCAGCCACTGTGCCCAACAACAGGAGAGCCTCAGGGACTGAGAGCTGGGGGGACCTGGCACCTCGAGAGCCTCAGGGACTGAGAGCTGGGGGGACCTGGCACCTCGAGAGCCTCACCTGTGGGACTGAGAGCTGGGAGGACCTGGCACCTCGAGAGCCTCAGGGACTGAGGGCTGGCAGGACCTGGCACCTCGAGAGCCTCAGGGACTGAGAGCTGGGAGGACCTGGCACCTCGAGAGCCTCACCTGTGGGACTGAGAGCTGGGAGGACCTGGCACCTCAGCCTGTGCCTGAGTGAAACCTGCACCAAGGAGAACCAATGCTCACCACGCCCTGCACGCAACCTCTGCACTGCAGTCCTCATCCTGATGGCATCAATTCCACTGGCACTGATTCTGTACGGAACCTGATCCACTCTCCACTGCGAGCTAAACCCAGAGAAACCAAACCCAGGGAACCTAAACCCAATCTGGGCATCACCTCAGGCTCTACAAGCAGTAAAACCTTCACCACCAGTTGCTGCCCTCACTCTGTGGCTCCAAGGTCAGATACCTCCATGACAAACATCAGTCCCAAGGAAAGGCCTGGCATGCACTCAGCATTTCTGAAAACCAGGCTTAAGTGTCTCTCTTTTCCAGCAGCCCATTTTCCCCCCAAACTGGCCAAAGCCACCAGCCTTAGATTCTACTCTCAGTTCACAGTCATTAACCCATTAATCCCTTTTGACCCAATAACAACTTGAACCCCAAATGTGAGCCTTTACTCTTCAGCCCAGCCACAGTCTCACTCCCTCATGTGACAGCTGTCTCCAAGGTTTCCACAATGCCACAGTTAAAATGCTGCCTCCTCTTTTGGTGGACTCAGGATTTCTGATTAAGTCCTTGTCCCGGACAAATGCTCCCTTGTTGCACCTCCTTCAAGTGGGGAGCTTTAGTAAAATGTTCACAATTAGTTTCTTTTCATACTCAGTTTGACAAGGAAACTACCACCGTGATATTCACAATTCTTCCACCCCGACAAGGAACAGCACCAGCTGAAGCTTTAAGTATGATTTAGTACCTGGCATGGGGTTCCCATTATAGCATATTAAAAATCACACGGAATAAAGGAATTACAAAACCTCATCAGCTTGCTGAGGCATGAAATCAAAGCCCAAAGTTCAGAGAGCAGTGCAAAAATATAGTTAAACTGGAAAGATTACAAGATGCAGTTCTCTGAAACAGCAGAATCTCTTACACCAGCAGAGAACGGGACAGCTCAGCCACATTCTCACCATTTCTGCACTGGAAGGAAACAGCCCTGTGTGCCCAGCACTCTGTGGGGCAGCCAGCACGGAGGGAGGCTGCATGCTCAAACAATTCCACGTTACAACATGAATGTGGCAATTTCAGCTCCAATTTATCACCAGGACTGCTCCTCTGAAGGCAGAAAACGCTGCCCTACGCTGAGTGCAGAGCGACGTCCTGTGCCGTTCATTTGAGACGCAGAAATCGCTCACAACACCAATTCCTGCCCCTACAACACCAGAGCCTGTGCTCATCCTGAGGGTTTCTGGTGTCCTCCCGTGGCTCCAGAACCTCTCACTCACCCAATGCCATGAGCAGTGTGGGTGCCCAGCAGGGCACAGAGCAGCAGCAGCACTTGGACAGGACATGGAGCGCTCATCGCGCTGGGGCACCGCTGTGAACCTGCACCACCAGTGATCCTGCACCACCAGTGATCCTGCACCACCAGCACCCCAACCCCGCCTGCCCGTGGGGTTCCAGCAGAATTCAAGCTCAAAAATAAAAACTGCCCAGCTCCAAACAGCAGGTGACCCAGCCCCTGGCAGGCTCACAAGGTAAACTCTGCTGTTGTTAGCACAGGGCTTTCCAGAGAGCGGGGAGGGAGCAGAGCTCTGCCCAGCAGCAATTTGCACTTTCATTTGTAATGCTCCTTTCTAGGGACGGGGAAAATGAATATTTCAACGGACGAAACATATTTGAGTCTTGGCAAGGAGGAAGTGATAAGTAAACTCAAGTCAGCTTTCTAGGAATGGAGTGCAGAATCATTTATTTATTGCTGCTTTTCATGTCTGTCTTCCAGAGGAAGGTCAGACTCGAGGCAGAAGCACTTATTCTCATGCCTCAGGGAAAGCCTCATCCCTGAGTGTCCTTCCCTGTCTCTCCTGCTGCTGGGGAGGACAAGAGCCCCAGCCCTGGCTGGGCCATTCCACAGAGATTCTCTGCTCCACATACCCAAAACCTTGAGCCCATAAAAGCAGGACCTGTCAGGGAATCAAATATTTTCTTGCTACTACACTGACAGTCATTCTCTCTCTTAAATGGTCCTGACTCTGCTGAGAACTTACCATGGGCTGGTTTCAGTTCAGCAGGGCTTTCAGAGGCAGATCAGACAGAATCTGGATGAATTCTTCTTTGTTTCTTTTGTTTCTGGCAGAGTTTTTCTTTGGTTGCCTGTTGAGCCTTCCCATTCTGCTGCTTCTCCCTCCAGGCACAGCTTTTTTGATTCCTGAGACATAAAAGTCTTTGCCTTCATTTTCCTGTTAGTCTTAGCCTACAGCAAGCATCTTAGAGAGAGCAAAGTCCTCTGAATCTGTGTTTCCCTGCACAAAATGAGGAATTTCACTGTGTTTTCCCACCCTTCCCTTGCTGGATAACATCTTTGAGAAGACAGAGCCTGACTCTGTGCACCTCTGGCTTTCAGCAGCCCAATCTCTCACCCTGGGACACATCTCTGAGTGCTTGGGTGATCCAAAGAGTAAATATATTTTAATTTGCTCACGGTGGCAATGATGGGCGCTATACATAAAATTATTCATATTCACTAACACATAAAATTATTCATATTCACTAATACCAAACAAACCCCACAACCTCAGTGTCACCACCTGGCCAAGTGCTGCACCTTAAGGTGTCACAGTTACCTTACAAATGACAATATTCTGCCTGTGGAACCACACTGCTGCAAAATAAACAACTGGCTGAGACATCTTTTGGTTTGGCACCCTGAAGTTAACAATTTAACACAGACAGGCACATTACCCAAATCCTTGTAGGAAACTGCCCCAAATAAAAGATTCTATTTCAGGCAGCCCTTTTTTAACCCACAGTTCCTGAGCACAGTGACAAACTGCCCTCTAGACATGGAGGACAAACTGTTAGGGGAGATGATTCAGGCTGTGCAAAGCTTTCTGTTTGCTTTTTTGCTTGATTTTTTTTCTTCCAAATGACTTTGCCCCAGCCTGAACCCAAGATGTGCCTGTGTGATAGAGCTTGCTCAACCTCTGGCAAATTGATTCAGCTGTTAATCATTTGTCCATGACAAAAAAAAGAAAAAAAGGAAAACAAACCAACAAAAAAAACCCACTTACAGGAAGACCTCTCCATCCACGGGACCTTCTCTGACTGGGAAATACAGCACATATCCAATATTTCAACAGCAGTAAAAGATAAACCAAGATTACAAACTCAGAGCCCCCTCTAGATATAACTTCAATCCATGACAGTGATAGGTGGGATTTTCAAGTTTCTCTCTGCTTTGTTTTGCTGCCTCTCACCCTGCACATCTCAGTGGTGAACTTGCAGAAGGAGAGGTGAATTACCAGAGGCTAAAACAGGAGCAGGGCAGAATTTCCTGCAGCTCAACACACTTTTCAGAGAGAACCAAAAAGCACCATCAGGTTTTACACATTATTTACAACCTGCTTTAATTAAAGGTAGATCTAACACACAAAATTTATGACAAAAATTTATGACAGGTCATTTTCTGCTTCCTTGGGTCCACGGATCAGGGGGATGTTGCCTTTTAATACAGCCTGTGTCCTCTTTTCCATTGCTGACTGCAGCAGCTGTGGATTTCTGATGAGCTGAAGCCCCAAAATCTCTGTGTGGCTGAATTTGGGTTCATCACACTCGAAAACCAAATGCCCACCATGCAAACGGAGCCTGCAAGTGCAACAAATCCTTTGCAGAGTTCATATCCCAAGTTTGTGAGCCTTTGCTCCCTGTAAATAAATCCTCTACAGTTTCAGCAAACAAGATGGTTCTTTAAATGTTAGTTTCCTGTTAAAAGAAAAATTGAAACACATCAGAGCTGAAAGGCCTTCCCCAGGAAAGATCAGACTGGAGCCAGCAAGCAGCTGTTTGCAGAGTTATCAGGGCACTTTGCAAAAAGTTTCTTTTTTCTCCTCTGGAAAACTATTTTATTCCCTGCTTCAGAACTCAGAATGCATTTCCTTCTGTGGAAAAACTCAAAGGTAAAAGGAAGCTTTGCACTAATTTTAATTGTGAAGAACATGAGGAAAATATATGGTAAAATTTACAACTAAAGAATACTTCCAGATTTTTACAAAAAACCCCCCCTGCTCACCATTTTTGTTACTGTTATTTTCTGGTGTGAGGCTGGTCTCTGGAAGGCCCCGGACATAAAAAACTCACCTTGCTGAATTTAATTCTCTTCTGGCTTTTGAGCCACTAAAAATAATGTCTCATTGTGACTGAGGCCAAGGCTGGCATGGGTTCACCTACTCTAAAGTCCTGTGAAGAGGGTGACACAAACAAAGAAAAGCCCTCCAAGTCCCATCCCTTTCTCCATCTCCTCTCCATCAGACCTCAACACACACACAGACTTGTTTTCAAACTAGAAACAGCATTTTTAAAGGGAAAAAAAAGATACTCATCATCTGTGAGTCAAATAAACAGTACAAAATTTCTCACTGCATTATAACTCCTGCTCATTTCAAATACAGCTCACTTCTGGCACTGCGAGCTGTTCTTACACCTCTAATAACTGTTAGAGAAGACAAAGATGCCACAAAAGAGCTTTTTTTGCAGCTAGTACCTGGCAGTAATTCTTCCTAATCCTTTATTTTCACAAATGTCTGAGGCTGAATGGGCAGAGATTGCTGCCTGTTAACCTGATTTCCCTTTAATCTATTGTGATTTCCTTTCTTTGCTGGTGAGGAGTATTTATAGAAGTGGTGCTATGGGAGCTATGATACAGGGTTGAAAAGCCAGCAAATAATATCAGATCTTAAAAGACCTTTTTTTATTAAAAAAATCTGTTTCTAAAAGCCCCTTGAATGGGCAACATCTGAGGCTATTCTTCTCATTCAGACTTTTTCAGGTGCTGATAAAACATTTTAGGGTGATAGATGAGCCACAGGGCAAACACATCCATTGAGATAAGACTATTTAAAGCTCTAAAAACTAATAGCTGGAGAGCTGTTTCACTAATAGACCTGATATTTCCTGCCTGCAGTAGGATAATTTCAGAAAGAGACAGGCCATGTTACAGGTACTCAGGAAATCCTATCAGGATATCTCCCCATATTCCTCACTGCCACCAGCTGAAATGTGTAATTCAATTTTGCCCCACTCTCAGACAGAAATAAAACCAGAAAAAAACTCACCAAACCACACATTTATTCTTCCCCAAGCCAGTATTACCTCGGGTATTTAAAAACAACATAACAAAGGTTTTTAATGGGGCTGTGATCCTAAAAACAAATTAGTGTGAGAAGACGCTCAGCCCAAGAGAGAAATACTCTTACAAATCATGACTTTTTCAGCAATAACATCAAACCAGAGCCAGGAGCAGGAGGTTGAGTCCCAGGATGGCACAAACAGGAGCAGAAGGAGAAGGCAGGAGCTGTGCCTCCCCTTCCTGCCTGCTCAGATGGATTTTCAGTGTTCCTTCACCACTGTGTGCATCCCACGCTGGCTCAGGGAGGGAATTGTAGAGAACAGATTCAAACCTCTGTGGAAAATTGCCAACAGAGATCCCCTTTCATTTCTCTGACATGATATTCTTCTGACTGAGAACAGCATTTGCCAGGAAAGCAATAAATGTGAACCTGACAGGACAGGAGTTCTTCAGAAAGCAAAGAAAGAAAAAAAGGAAACGGTGCATGAAAATGCATTTCACAAGCTAAAAAACAGCCAGGAAGAGGTTACCTTCTCTGTTGCAGCAACTGTCACTGAGTAGTGATTAAAGCACAGAAAACACTGCCTTTAATCCAACGTGAGGGAGTGAAAATTGCATATTCCCAGTCTATCCTGCTTTCGCAGGAGCCACTGACATGGACAGGAGAGATCTGTCAGTGTTCTCACTGCTACAAAACCACAGGCTGATTCTGCAAACCCTCTGCTAATGAAATCCTCATTACTGCAGGAGATCATGGCCTTAATTAGCATTGGTTAAATTGGGACCAGTTCTTGAAGTGGTCATGTCTGAGCTGGGCACTTTCATGCACAAGACAGAGACAGAGTGACAGCAGAATTGATGTGGTACAGCACACAAACAGCACAGTGAGAAAACATTCTTATCCCTCCTGAACACACACAACAGGTCCCTCCCTCCCTCCTTGGGATTCCTCTTCCTCACCATTGCCTGATGACACCTCAAACCTGCTCATTCTGAATTTTTAAACTGAGTTTACACAACAGCTGTACAACATCAGCCAATTTTTCTGATTTTTCAACCAACTTCATTGTGAGGGTACCAGAAGAAGATCAACAAGACCAGATTTAGCCTTCATTGTAAAAATGAATTTTTAGTTTAAATCCACACTTAGCTGTGCTTTATTTAAGTGGATGTTTTGTGGCTGGTTGAAAACCAGAGCTCACATTCTTCCTTCCAAGGACACCTGGGTACAGTTTCCTGCACACAAATCAAAATGCCATTAACACTGATGTGCTTTCAGCACGGCAGAATAACCTTTATTCTCAAGTGGGATCCAAGTATTTCAACAATGTTGACTGACAAAGGCAAGGGATGTTTCATCATGACCTAGTGGGCATTTCAAGGAAGGCATGAGACATCAAAAAGTAGAAATACAATAAAATGTATGTGCACACATCCACACTTGTCTCTCTCCCTGTTCATAAAACTTGTATTTCTTACACTTAAATTTTACTGCATTACTCTCTTGGCAGAGAATGGGAAAATTCTTTCTCAGTTTATTATCAGTTCTGTGCACATCACTGGAAATTCTGGGGGGGTGTCTGCTTTCAAAACTGTCATGTTTAAATGCACATCTTTAATTTCAAATCCCACTTGAAAAAAGCAAAAAAAAAAAAAATTTCAGCTTCTCATGCCACAAATATAAAATAGTTTTCGGAGCATCACACAGCATGGGCTGTCCCAGGAACGTAGGATTTTGCAGGAGATGATACAAGCACCTCCTGGTTTGGGATGCTCATCCTAAAACACTCAAAAAGAGGCCAAAAAAGTGGAAGCAGCAATTAAAATCAGCAAGTTACACATTTGCAAGATAAACAACACCTAGTGTTAAAATTACTTATTCCCCAAACTGAGGATTTTCTCCTTTCCCAGGTATTTCCACTGTCAAAAATAAAGGCCACGCCAGACACCAACACTGCAGTTCAAATCTGGCAGAATTATCCCAGAGGAGCACAAGCTATGAAACAAAACTTACCGAAATGCCACCTTTTTTTAATGTTTTTATTCATAACAGTATTACATGGTGTGTTACAGAAATTAATGGAAAACTTCTAAAAATTTGTTGGTTTCTGTCGTCGTTGCTGAATGCGTTACACATAAAGTTAAAAATAATAATGTGTTAACAAATGGTCGTTATCTGAGGTAAAGTTAAAGTAGGTTTAGAAATGTACTGCAACAGTCATTTTATCTTTCTCATCTTTATTAAAAAAATAGGTGTCAGAATGCAGAAATAAAAATGAATGAAAACCACGGAGTAAACATTTTTGCAAAGAAGGTGCCCAGTACGTTATTGAGATGAAAGGTTTCATCAGACACTTGGATGACTACGATCTATCAAAATATCTTTTCATGACAGGCAAAGATCAAGAACCTACAGGGGGGGATGGTAACAGGATGGCTGGTGGGGTTCCCTGGTTTGTAAATTTAAAGTGACAAATTTAGTGCTAGGGAAGGATGAGGGATTAAACAATTGCACAAAGCTGGATATTTGAGTTATCTACAATACTGGTACAGCACAGAGGCCCTGCAGCCCTCTCAGCTCAGCATCCCAGCCACGACAAGGATGATTCTGAATCCAGAATCTGCTTTTATTCATGAGCAAAAGTAAGACAAAGGTCCGTGGTGATGGCCCAGCTGCCTCCCAGGGGACATTCCAGCCTCAATCCCACAAATGTGATCCTCTGAGACAGCAACCTCTCCTCCCTGTGCTTCACCCCATAACTGGAATGTGCTGATGACACTAAAACCTCCAATGCCTGTGATGAACCAAAACTGGGTCTGTGGCTCTGTGTGCTGGACAAAACCCCCCCAAAAAAGCTGCTGAGGAAAAAAAGTAGCACCACTGTGCAAATCAGGAAAATATTCTGACAGAAATGTCCTCCAGAAACGCTTTTACCTCTGCTTTTAATCCTGAAACACTCAATCCACCAAGTTTCAAATTATCTCCTCCAGTTGGAGGACTTGATCTTCCAGTGGGAAAATATGATTTGCTACGAAGCTGTTTGCACATGACTAAGGAACAAGCATCAAATGACCGTGGATGGGGATAAAATTCTCCTCTCTGCACGTTCTTTAGGTCTATTCACAGTTAATTTCTCATTCACATACATTCTGCAATGCACATTTCTCTAATTTCTCTAATTCAAAATAAAAGAATGGGATCGTGTTGTGAGATTTGGTTGCACATACCAACAATCACCACCCCGGTTATTCTGCCTTCTAAACCATTTTTAGCTTATAATAGAGATGAAAGAAAGTAAAACATTTATAACTCCAGGCCTATTTTAATCATGACAAAAATGTAAATCCTATTGTGTCAATTTAAAAACAAAATCTGCACAGTAACCCTAAAAACTGATTAATCCTTTGATTTGTTTAACCTTTTTTCCTTTTTTTATTTTTCTTTTTTTTTCTTCTTTTTTTTGTATTCTTAGTGTTAAACCACTAAATTTAATATACTGTAACTGCATAGGAACATCAGGAAAACACATTTGACCTGTATAACAATTCTCTGTAGGGCAAAAATATATAGATTCTTTATGAAAATCATGTGCTAAACATATGAACCCAAACACTGCACTTTTTGCTTCATAAACGTAAAAAAAGGGAAGTTTTAAATTCTTTTTGTTCTGCGTGTAAACAGTTGGATGACTTCTATGCAGAGGTTCAAAGGAATGTCAATGGAAAGTGATCTCCTGGAAGTGGAATTATGTCTGTGTGATAACTCTAGACCATAAAATCATGTGTTCCCATTAATTTCACTAGCTGCTGACAAGCTGACTGCTTTTGGCAAATGCACTTGAGCTTCAGCCCATTATTGTTAAGCATGTGAAAAAACATATGTGATGTGAGAACCACAAACTGGGTTTGCCACACCTCCCAAGCACTGCAACTTGCTACCTTCTCTACCGTGTAATGGCATTAGTAAAAGAATTTTCGTAACATTTATATTTACAAAAAAAAAAAATGGCAATTTTCATTCGAACTCCTTAAAGCCATTTCCCCTTAAACATTTAAAGAGTTTAACAGTAAGATTTTTTTTTTCAAGTTATAAAATAAAAATCCCATTTGATTTTTTTCTGATGTACAAAAAGTGATAAAGATGAACAATTTTGATCACAGAGTCAGTTTGTTATTCCAAAATCCATGCCGTCCTTGTCCCGTTTGTCAAGTCCGCTTCATCCAAACTCCTAAACCAGAAGCATACCAGTATTATTTGGCAAATGATTTTTTTTTTTCATCAAAAATGGCACACAGAGAAGAAAACACTTGTCTGCATAGCATTACAGCAGCAAGATATTGAAGAAATAAAAATATTCCTTTTCTGCACTTTGTTTAGAGTTTCCTAGGAAATACTGACTCTTTTGTCTTTCCTCAGTGGGACTCAGTGTCCTTTCTCTACCCACAGCATGAGTATTCCAACAGAAAGCAGCATTTCTTCCTCATGATGTGCTAGAACTTAAAGGTCCATTTGGCAACATTTTCAGTCAAGGATAGGTAAAGAACCGAGTTCTGTTCTGTGGTTTCAAGTTGGGAATCATTTCTGCAGGAGGCGTTTCGCTGTTAGTTCTGTCACTCGTAAAAACTACAGAGTGAGAAATACAATTAAAAAAAAACAAAAAAAGGAAAAAAAAGAAGAAAAAAAAAGACATTGCCAGTATTTTGTTGTTGTTGTTTAAATATGTCTACAAAGGGAAAAAAAAAGGGATCAGCCTGATGAAAAGGATGATGAAAAACGTCATTGTGACATCAAAAGTGCCGACTCGTGCCCCAAAGGCTGTCACATGATAATGCCACTGCCACGTACAGACTCTGCTTTTTGCTGGAAAGAACAAAAAATGAGCAATGTCTAACGCCCAATAAACTTCAGATGCTTGTTATTTATAGGTGGCACACAGGTGACAAACATTTAGAAGGAGACTGAGGAGTAAAATTTCCTAGTCTGGATCCCCAGCACTCGTGGGGACGGGGCTGCACTCGCGGTATGAGAAGCGGAGAGAGTTTTTTGTTTTTGTGCTGCCATAGGAATCTGCCATTGGTTGCCAAAAAAAACACATCAGGAACACTCGTAGAGCCAGTCCAGGAGGGCAATCTCTCTCCTTTGTCAGACAAAATCAATCGGAAAAAAGCATGAAAGCCAAAGGCCCGCCAGGTTGTTGGGTTTCGTGTGAGTCTTGCAGCACCACAAGCCTGTAACAATGCTATTTCTTAGGTCTGTTAATCTGCGCGTAGAGAGGTTCTGCTTCCTGGGGATAACAAAAATAAAATGAGCAGAGATGTCTCCAGACAGCGTTTTCAGAACATTTTTACAACATCTGCTTGAGAGCAGCGTTACCTCGTGAGTCAAAACCCACAGGAAGTGTTTGCTTTCTGTGCTGCCTCGAGCGATCGTGGCACCTCGGTTGAGTGGTGAAGAAAATGGGAATTATTTCACAAAATAAGCGTTTTCTGTCCATTTCCTCCTCCAGCACTGGCCATGCACTGACCCTCACTGCTGGGCATGGACACATGAAGGAATTAAATGATAATTTATAGGCCTGGGTATTTGGAAGTTCAAAGGCTGGAATTGCAGCCCCTCTACAGGGCTGAGTTTCCCCCCAGCAGCACAACAAGCAGAACAAACTGTGGGTTTTGCACAACTCAGGAGAAAACCACTTGCAAACAGAAACTGCCAGGGAAAGCTGAGCTAATGAAGCTGTGATGGGATTTAAAACAACAGCATGAGTGGCCCATGAAGAAGGAGGAGCGCCAGCCCTGCAGTTTGATCAGGAGTCCGTGGAACCATTAGTACAAGGTTAAAGCTGGGAGGAAAGCTTCAGCCTGTTAACAGAGACTTTTTTGGGAATTTCCTGGATGTGGGAAAGGGGAAAAGCTGCCATGGTCTCCAGCTGTTGCTTCATAGCTGACACACCCTGAGTTTTCTGTGTTCATCTTGGCTGCAGTGGGTAGCAAACCATCCACAGACCCTGAAACCAATTCTACTTCATCTCCAGAAACTAATTCATTAAACTAAGAATGACATCTAAAACAGGAACAAGACAGGCAAGAAAGGCTAATTAATGCCACACTGCATTAACTCGCCACAGCTTGATAAATATTCAAATACCAAGCCATGATGTTGAATTTAACCGAGTTAGAGTCAGCTCCTGTTAGAGCAGCACTGGCTGGAGTGACTTTTAGGAAAAATCTCAGAAGGCTGGCAAATCACTGGGCACTGAGGAGCACAGCCAGGCCTGCCAGGGCATGACACAGGACTTGAATCACTGTCAAAGGGGTGCTGGGGATGAGGAGAACAGCCCAAATCCACAGGGTGCTCTGTGCTCAGGGTGCCCGGCCAGTGCTCCAGGCTCTGCCCCATCCCAGTGCCCTGTCCTGCCTCAGGGTGCAGGAAAACACAGCAAATCCAAAATATGACCTGTTCCCTCCACAGCAAGGGAAGTTGTCTCTTATTCCCCCAAACTGCTGCATTTCTGGAGCTTGCAGACCCCCTGATTCCCCACCCCCTGCCCACGTGGAGCCCTGAGTATGCTACGAGCACTGTGAGTGAGAGAAATCCTCTGGAATGATTAAATAAATGCTGCTGAAATTATCCCCAGCGAGAAGCAAATACATTTTGTGACCTTGAAAAACTGAAGGTAATCAAAGGAGATGACTGAGAGTAAATAACTGCTTTTCACACACTGTGAGTTAAGTCCACCTATGCCAATTTTCATGTGCAGGCTTGAAGCTGGCAGAATGATCTATCACAGCTAGTTCAGAGAAAATCTGTACTAATTAATGTGTGAACCTGACACACACCAGGCCATTCTTCAGGCAGTTGCTGAACCTAAGGTCATTGCAAAGAAAAGTGAAAAGGAAGGAGAAGAAGAAAAGGAGAGGGAGGGAGAACATCCCTTTGGAACAAAAGATGTCAGTTTTTAAAACGCCTTCAGGGAAGAAAAGAGCTTTTCAAAATGTCAAGTCTGCTTGTTAGAGCTGTCCTCAAATGTCCTTCAGATATGCAGATGTGCTGAAGTAACAGGTGTCCCAAGGTGCCACTGGACTCCACACCCCTGGAGGAGGAGGAGCTCCTCATCATCATCAGCACTTCCAAAAAGCACAAGACAGCCTCTACAAGGAGAAACTTCTCTGATTCATACCCAACTTTTATCTGTACAAACACCTGATGTGGCAAAGGCCTGCATTTCTCACTGATTTGAATAATTTCTCTTCTAGCAGAGCTGAGCATTTTGCATGAAAAGTGTGCTCTTACTTGTTCCTTTCAGTTGATTTCTCCCCTCAAATGCCTAAATGAGAAATTAATTGCAGTAATTGTGTGCAGTCTTCTCAGTCAAAGGGGTTTGGTCAATGCCTGAGATTTGTTTTCTTGTATTATTTTGAGCCAATTCAAGCATGCTTTTAGCCCAACAATGGTGTCTGTAAAATTTTGATACTCCAGAGAGCAAAACAGAACAGAAAGGGACAGGAAGAAGGCAAAAGGAGAGTCTAGTGCTGCTGACCTCATGAACAGCTCCTCTCACAGGGTCAGGTACTGTTTTGGAGGGTCTTGAAAGCTGAAATAACCCTCCCCTTTTTTTACATAATCCACACAAAAGTCACAGGGCATGTTATGAAAAGGCAGGTGAGCATTAACTCTTCTCACAGCATCTCACCAGCATTTTCTGCCTTCTACTTCTACCACTGCATGAGGAACAGACGCAGAGGGAAGGAAAGAACTGGTCTTTATCAGAACAAAAGGAGAAGAACAAATAAAATAGCATTCAAAGCTTCTAATTCACATAAACCCCTCGAATCTTACAGTGTTTTCCTTGCTAAACTGGCCCAGAATCACTTCTGATGTGCTGTCATCAACCCACAGGCAGAAACCAAGACAAGAACTGGAAGCGCCTTTTTTTTTCCCCGCTGTATTTAAAAAATTCTTCATGCTGCAAATCATTTTATTCCTCCCATTTTAAGGGGGACAAGACAGCAGCAAACACCATTTCTGGTGCAGTCCACTACCGTGTGAGGCAACAAGGGTGCTGATGCTTTTGAATAGTACAATGTTAATGCTTAGAAGTAAATTTACATCCCATTTGAAGATATTAACACCTGCTCCCCAGCAGAACTGATCACTGGAGAGCATCCCCTGAAAGACTCAGCACCTAGTGAGGCCTGAACTCACTCACAAAATGTACCTGTGGGTTAGGAAGGAGCTATTTTTACCCTGGCACAGCTCTTTGATAACTGTGAAGCACCTGCTCCGTGCAGAGCTGCAGGCAAGATGTTCTCAATTGTGGAGGTGAGGCCCGCACAGATTTCCGTGCCCTTTGCAGCCACTTTTTCTGCTGGCTGACTGATCAGAAAGGGCAGGCTCAAATGGCAAAGAGTTTCATGAAATAAGTGTGCTGGAGAGCCACACAAAATGAGCATCTTGTGCTGGGGATGCGAGTGAAGGGGTGGGAGTGAGAAGCGCCTTCTCTGGTTTTTTGCATGCTGAGCCGTAGGCAAAATAGGACAGAGTAAAGTTGGCAAGCGGGGTTGAAATTAAATATCTTTGGTGATAAGACAGGCCATTCCTACTGCCCCATTAACAGCCAGTTTTTATTTATTACTTATTATTGCTTACTAATATTTGGTTATTGTTCTTACAGCCTCCATTAGCAGCATAAATACAGCAAATTCTAGTTCAGGATTATGCCTGGAGAGTGCCTCTGTTCTTACCATAAACCTACCCAGGAATATTTCCTAGTCTCAAATATCCAGTTTGATTTATTAGCATTCTAAAAATCTCAAGCAGTGAGATGGATGCTGTACATCCATGAAATGAAAAAGCAGTGACAACTACTCAGAAACTGCTCCGTATCTCAGTCCTGATATAAAAATGAACTGCAGCCAAGAAACACTGATTATTTCTGGGCCCCTCTCCCAAAACAGTAGCCACACAATTATATCTGTCTACAGATCTGTCATCCACATATCATTCCGTCCACATCTCTGTCAATTCTCCTTTGGAACAATTGAACCTAATGGCCAATTTGAAGCAAATTGTTCAGAAGTCTCAAAGATGCTAAATTTTCACCAATAGATTTTTTAAAATCAGTTGTCGTGCAGAAGACAGGGGACTTTTCAATGAGCTCATCACAGAAGAAGTGAGGGGAGCTTGTCCCTAAATTGAACTGTTGGGTTGCAAATCAGCAAGAACACGGCTCTAGACAAGGCACAAAGAATGGTGTCTCTTGTTTAGAGGAAGAAGTTGCAGAAAGGGAAGGGACAAGGTGACCTCAGGTGGGCTTTGTGACACTGAGGAGGTGAGAAGCCCTTGAATGAGCTGAAAATGAAAATGGACAGCTTGAAGAAGACTGCAGCAGGAGAGATGAAGGCAACCCTGTGGCATGTCCCTGTTCACAGAGCAGCCTGAATTTCTCTGCTCATGCCCCTCTGTATTTCCTGGGAAATAGGAACAACCAACAGAGCAGGAGACCTGCAATGTTAATTTTAGGATTTCTCTGGAGTGAAGCAGGACTTCCCAACCTGTGATCCCCTTCCAAAGACACAGCACTACCTCTTCTCAGGTTCCCAGCCCTGCTCAGAGCTGTGTCTTTAGCTTGAGAATGACAGCTTTAGAGGCCAGAGCAAGAACAGGTCACCTGTAATTAGGAATGTCTCTCTGGACTTTATCCAGTTCCTATTGAGCCAGGTGAAAGGGTGGAACAGGTCCTGCAAATACAGCCTTTAGTGCTTTGAGCTTATTTGGAGTCCTGGTGCAGCAGAAAAGGGACAGAAGTAAGAGGAGGATGCAGAATCAGTTTGATTTTCCCTCCTGAGGCTCCCTAAGCTCCCAGCTAACCCAAGCCTTTGTCCATAAATTGCTGTTTTCTCTCCACTTCCCAAAACCAGCCCAAATAAAAGAGTTATAGCAGCCCATCCCGGAGCTGAGTAAGATTTTTAGGAACATTTATCACCAAGCACAGCACACTCCAAGATGGATGATGGCAGTGGGCCACCAAAGCACCACCAAAAGCTGATAGACAAATATTCTAATGAATTGTTGCTCTCCTGACAGTGCTGACGGCATCGTGAAGGGAGTGACACATTCTGAGGGCTCCTAATTGTCTGCACACATTTCTCAGGACAACTGAACAATTTTTTCAGGGAGATATGCTCTGGACACAAATGTTTTGAAGGTTTCTTGAGAATCTCTCATGAAGGATTGCCAGTGCAAGTTTTGAGCTGGGCAGCAGCTCAATAGAGCTGCGTTTGCTCCTCTGTTCAAACTCCCTGCTTTAATGTAAAAATGTCAACAATAAGAAATGTTGAAGACATTTGGTAGGATCACAGCTAAGAAACAGTTCTTTCTCTCCTTTCACCACAATTACTCCACACATAATCTAAAGACAGCAGTAGGGATTAAACATAAATCATCTGAAGATGGCAGTCATTCTGCACTCTCTTCACCTCTTCTCCAAAATCACTATCCACCCTCAACACCATGCATGAACAAAGGGGAAACAACCAAATAAAATAAACAGCTCTGCAAAGAGTTAATCTTATTTCATTTGTGGAAGTTGGGCCTTTCTACTTCTTACCTTCAACCATAAAGGGACCAAAATGTAATATATCCACAAAATATCACATTTACCTACTAAGAGCTCACAGCTATTTCTGGAAGGGTCATTTCTAGAAGAGCTGCTGGAAGGATGAGGATTTTGAGAGCTGAAGTTGAAGGTTGCAAAAGGAACAGAGGAAAAACAGGAGAAAAGAAGATAGTAACTAGGTGATAATTTAGAGAATCAGAAGGCATCAAGAAACCAAATTTGTGGTACCTTGAAAGATCAGGGTACAGAAAACCAGGCAGGTGGATATTCTGAATACATCGAGATAAATAAAGATATTTTATGGGCAGAGCTGATTTCAGAGATGCTGGGAACAGACAGATTTGACATTTCTGCACACAATGCTCTGTTCCTGAGAGGTCCATTCAGCTGAGTTGTTACTGTGCTGTTCTTGGGGTAAGAACCACGTTCTGAAGGGAGAAATAATCTCCCAACTAAGCCACAGAAGTGGCTTTTATGCAGACTGTGATTCTTTGGCACGACATGTTTCTCCCCATTACATTTCTCTCCAAATGCAGAGCTCAATACACAACCCCACAGTCAGTCCTGAATTGATAATTTTCCATGGGGATTAGGCTCCCCATTGCTCTGGCTGCAGAATTCCATGGGCTGGCTTTGGGAAGTGGATTTCCTAGGGACTGCTGCTGAATGGCTCTGCACACAGGCACAATGACATTAGTGGAACTTCACTGGAGAGAGGCTTTCTCTTTTTGTTCAGCTTCCTGTTCCTGCCTACAGCTCTTAGGAATTACTGTAATACGATAATCAGGAACATTAGTTAACGTTTCCCAGAATATATTTCTGGGAATTATACATATTTGATGCGAGGCTCTACAAGGATTAAGGAAAAATGCAGCAAAACCATGAGCAATCACTGGTAATACACTGTTCTTGTAGCTCTGAATTTCAGAACTACCCTGGCTGTGATAAACCATAATAAACACATGTGTGTGGGTTTCCAGAGTGTGGGACTCAGATAAAGGGCAAATCCTCTTTCATGATGTAGGGAAGAACTCCTGGAGTGGTGTGAAGCTGGGGATGTCAGTGCTGGCCAAGGTCAGGCAAAGGCACAGCCAAATTATCATGTGGCACCATCCATCTGCAGCAGCAGCTCTCACTGGAGTAAATAATGAACATTCTTGCTGGAGCAGCTCATCCCAGCTCCACTTTCTCCTCACACTGTCACTTTTAGACTCAAGGAGACACAAAGCTTAGAGCTGCTTTTGCTGCAGCCCCCAGGAGCTGAGCAGGGTGAAGATACAGGAGGGGGAGATGCCCTCTCACAGCACCACATACTGTTAAGAGAGAACCTCATTATTCAAAGCTAAGTTACTGTAAGGTTTTCTAAAATCATATTTAATGCACAAAGCAAACTGACTCCTAATGAAACTATCAGTTTTGAGTTGAAACTGAACTGAGGGTGGGTAAGTCATGGGCAAGCCCAGTGGAATTTCTGTACAAAAAGGGGAAGGGCTCTCCCAGTGCTCTGGATTTGCTCCAGGAGCTCTGTGCTGGAGCACAGAAGCTGCATCAGATCCTGTATTTGGGCAATACCAAACAGGAGTGGCAGACAGGGAGAAGATAATGAAACATATTCTTCAAACAGCAGCACTAGAGAGTATTTGGATGGAATAACAACGCTCAGCACTCGTAAAACTTTGTAGCTATATTTTTTTTTTTGGCAAAATGTATTTACTGTATTGAAACAAATCACAGAACATTCACAGGCAGCCACATTTTCTATGTGTTCTGTAACACAAAAGATGAAAAGATCATCTTCCCCGTCTGTCTGGGTTTAAATGACTTACACTGATGAATAATTTTTAAAACATCAGTATGCCAGTGGTAATATGAATGATGATAATTTTCAGATGTTTTTAATTTGCAGTTGGAGATAAAAATACACAAGCCCATTTCAATATTTTTTATATGCAGATAATAAACGTGCTTCTTCTGCTGATTATCCTATTGATTTAGAGTAGAGACATTCATGTATCATTACATAATTTTATTTAATGATTGTTATGTCTATGGGTAAGATGTCTTATTCCATTTAATATGTTACATCTGACTGAAGGCCAGGGTGGCTTTGATAAAAAAAAATGCTCTACCTAATATATTGTTAATAATGGCTCAGTTTCCCTACTTGCCCTCAGAATTTGAACACAAAGTAAAATAAGTCAACATTTCTTTAAAGCATGCAGGCAGCTGGAACACACATATTTGCACAAGCTGCAACACCCAGTGAATGGCAGAAGCCATGCAGACCACCAAGCACGAGGAATACACTGTGGAGGATGGAGAGGCAAAACGGAAAAAATGAGAAGGAAAAAACCAAAAATAAACCATGCATCCATGAAAGCAATGGCAGGCACTGGTGGAAGAGTAAGTGAACACCTCAAGGTGTAGAGAAAAAAAGGACAGATACCTACCCCAACCTGTGCTATCTAGCTACCGACCTGTGGACTTATAGTATCACCAGTTGGCTCACCAAAGGGATCACTGTTGGAGGAGGCCTGAGACCCATCAGGCTAGAATACAAGAACATAACACCTTTTTTTCTCAACAATAGAAAGTGAAAAGTCAACAGGAGGTTATTTTCATGCTGTGGGCATAACAAGTACATCCTATCTCATGAAAACCAGGGAGCGAGGCCTCGCTGCTGGCCCGCTCTCCAAAGCTGTAGCGGTTTCCTACAGCTGCTGCAGGCACCAAAGGACCTCACCAGATCCTGCTGCAGCCCAGGCAGGACCTGCCACAGACTGCAGAAGGTACTGGACCAGGCCAACAGAACTGCAAAAGGCCCTGGAAGCCATGTGGAAGAGTCCAAGCTTGGGTTATTTTGCACTTTTTGGTGTGCTGACCCCCTCTTGCCTGTGGCTCACTCGGGCTCCTGCCTCCCTAAGACACCTGGTGGTTTACAGTCATTGCTTGGATAACATTTCTTGTTTTGGTCCATAAAGGCAAAGAAATCACATACTGAGGGCCAGAACATTGAGGAACATAGCTAGGCAAGCAACTGGGATGCAAGAATGTGCAAGACAACAGCAACCATCATCTTTTAACACACAAACTCTCACATCTTTCTCTGCAGCCTCAGCATGTTTGTTGTTTTACCCCAAACTTCCTTACCATGAGTGAAGTGACTGCTGGTGGGTTAAAGAGGACATTGGATACAACATGTACAGCCTTTCATATGAACTCTGAGTTTGGCTCCTTGTATGCAGGGTTAGTGCACATCAGCAGAAATGTTGTGTATCGAATCCAAAGCAGGACAGGAATTCTGGCTGCAGCTCCCCCATAAGCACCACCCAGCCCCACTGGAAAAGTTAATTCTGACACTACAGAACAACAATTGATCAGCTTTTATCTTTTCTAGCTACAAGGAGACAATGAGGATTTAGAAACCTTGTTGCTACTCACAGCCTCTGGCTCCTCACTTTTGCTTGGGCTTTCAAACCCCTCCTCAAAGAGGTCGTCTGCAGCAGGGTCACTCGTATGAGATGCTGATGATTTTGATGGAGAACTCTGTCTGGGTGCAGGGGTTGGAGCTAAACGAGGATTAAGGCAACAGCAACAATTACTCTGTTGGTTTCCTCAAAAAGACACTTCAGCACAAAATATGCTCATGTTTTTACATCCCTCAACTTTTACCACCCCCCAGAATCATTCTCTAATGAGGCGCTGCAGGAGGTAAATTTGGGCACAGTTGTCATTACCAACCTTATGTGTTTGATTTCATTTGGCAACTTCCAAATTAAGTTTGGCTGCATCTGGACTATGTCTGTATGAACCTGGGAGACACCACGACATTACATCGGGAATGTGTGAATCACCTGCCCAGTGGCAAGTAGGTGAAACAGTCTCTGACTGATCCCTGGTGAATCTCATGAATTCCTCTTTTCAGCAATCTGCAAATCTCCTATTGCCATGCTATGAACACTGTAAGCTTATTTTAGAACTCTTCAATGAATTTCCCCAAGTGTCCAATATGTCAAGCTACTAAAATAAATACCTATTCCCTAATTTCTGCAAAGTATCAATGGCACATAAATGAAACCAATTGTAAGGTTGAATGCTATGGGCTTCTGCCAACCAGCTTGCATATTCCCATCACAAAACAAATATTACTATTTTAGAAATTAAAATTCAGACTGTAGCTATCTGTGCTGTTCATTTCTGTGACCTCTGAAATTCCTCTCTGATATTTTCCTATATGGCTGGAACACATTTCTTAAGCCAGAGCTTGCATGAAGGTTCTCAGTATCTGGGTTGGCATTTAAAAAGAGACACAAGTGCTTTGAGGAGCAGTCATGTCCAAGGAAAGGGATGGCTGAAAGCCCATAAATACTCACGTGAATTCGTAGATGGTGTCGTGGAAGTCACAGGAGTCAAATTTAACTGAGAGATGTCAAAGTCATCACAATCATCTGCTTCCTGTGCCATCCCAACTTTGTTAAAGTAACTTGAGAAGGCCTCTGAGGTACAACTGAGGGAAGGCTGATCTGGTTTTCTTGATGGCACTGGTGGAGGCTGAGCCATCTGGAAATCTTTGAACATTTCTTTTCCCATTTTCTGTCTGGGCCTGTCTGTCTGCGGACTCGAGCGGTTGGACTCGCTCGTGGGCGGGACGGTGGCTATGGGAGCAATGGTACCTTGGAACATGGCTGCTTGTAAAGGCAAAACAGTTTGTGTTGGCATGAAGGCAGTGGGCTGGAACTGGCCAGCCACGGGTGGCCACGGCTGCTGGGCGGGAGGGAAGATCCCGGGCTGGCCCCACGCGATGGGCTGTCCTCCCTGCATCACCTGAGCGACTGGAGGCTGGGCACCCATGGCCAACTGCTGCTGGACAAGTGGTTGCTGTCCCCAGAAGGAGGGCAGGACAGCTCCCATGGCAACATAACCTTTGGGAATAGAGAGAGCAGGAGGGGGGAACAAAGGGGATGGAAGATTTTAGTGGAGAGCGCGCGGGAAAAGCGATACTGCGGATCCGAAACGTGCCAAGCTGCACCAGGGATGCCAGGGCTGCAGCACACGTGGAGAGAAAACTGCAAACACTGAATTCACATCTCTGCACAAATACTTACAGACAGAACCATAGGCAATCATCTCAAACTGCATCATAATGCTGCTACTTACTACTACTACTAATAAAAAAAAAATCCAACCCAGATGATTTCAGATTAAAACCCTCGCACTTGGTTATCACCCAATTACTTGAGAATGTCAAAAAGATCTTGAGCTTCTGCTGCACTAAATAGCTATTAATAACAAACTGTTTCAGGTATTAGGCTAACATAACCCCCTCCAGTTGAAGAGGAAATTAAACTAAAATTATAATTGCTTCCTGTCAGAGATGAAGCCTCCTTTAAAGCTACCAAGAGTCTGTGTAGGAATTATAGGATCAGGTGCTTTTCTTATTTACAGCAACAAAAATGCTCTGAAACTAAAACTCCTGTAAAACATTTTACAAATTAAACTACCTAACATAATTATGTGCCACTGATAGAAGTACTTTGCTTTACAGATATGCTGTTTAACATTTAATTTCAATAGTTACCACTAATACTTTGCATAATGTAACTTCTCTCTCAATTTTAATATTGCTATAGCTTTAAAATTTTTGTTTCCAACCTGAGGGTTCCCTCAGTCCTCCTGTACCTTTTCCTCTTTGCTTTATTTCTAGGCTGTTTTGTAATAACATAAGGGTGGGTGCTATATTGTAAAGGGAAAAGTCCAAAACCCAATACAATTAAAAAATAAGGATTTGAACTTTGAGAGATCCAGTTCCTGAGTGATGGAAGGAGCAGCAGCTCAGACACATTCCTGTTCCAACAGATGTCCAGGATGGATTCTCCAGACGTTCTTGGATCTCCTCCCACTGTGATCTCATCCCAGCAGAGAAGGTTTCCATCTGACATTATCCCCACACACCTCAGTGCCACTGTAACCTGTCTGAGGTGCAGTGGCTGATCTGGGGCCATTAGAGGAGGCAGCCAATTAAAAATTCATTGCTGAATGATTCCAGGCACTCCTGCTCCTCCTTTCTTCTCCTAAGTGGGGCTGGGAGCACTGGGAGAGGTCAGCAATCAATCCACAGTGTCTGTGCAGAATGCACCCAGCTTCTGAATTCTGAGCACTCTGAGGCACACAGCGAAGTCTAGAGGACATTCCAGGATTTGACAAAGTTGAATAGCTTTGAATTGCAATCAAATCCTCAGCCTCTGTTTACTGGAGACAACAGAGGACATTCACTGCTACCACAGAACCCCAAACCAAATGCTGCTTCCTCTCTTGCTTCTGTACCTAGAAGTTCTGTTATCCAGCTGAACTCCCAGTAACTTTTTTGGCTTCTGCTTTAAAAAACAGAAGCAAATTCAAACTCATGTCCTCCCTGCTTGTTAAAGACTTGCTTTGCTTTGCCCTGAAGCACTGACCTCAAAAACCTCCCCCACTTCCATCCTGCTAAAATCAATGCCCCCAGCACTGAAATGCAAACCAGAGCTGGGCACTGATCCCCAAATCTGACTCCAGACCATAATTGCAGTGCATTCCTTACCTGAGGGTACGGCAGCAGTGCTGAAAGGTACAGAACCAAACATGTCTGTACTAGCAGGGAGTGACTGGGATGAAGATGGGATAAAGGCATCACCTGGAGTAGCAGGAGTCTGCAGGGAGACAGGAGAAAACACAAGGGTGAGGTAGCAGCTGAACCTTCTGCTGCACTTTGCTGTCACATCACCTGGAACCCTAAAATTCCAGGTCTGGAGTGAAGAATGAGAAAGAAGAAAGAATGGGAAGATGTAGAAGGAAAGAAGAAATGGTAATAAAAATATTAGAAATTTCTGGGGATGGAAGAAAAAGAAAGAAATGGAGAAACTTTCTATCAGAGGAAAAAAGTTGAGGTGAAATTTGCCTGGAATACATCACATGTAAAATATTGGCCTAATTTCTTTCTCCAGAACATACGGACTTCAGATGTGATTTTAGATGTTAGGTGACAAAAGGCAAAGCCAGTGACCAAGGCATTAACTTCTAAATTATTATTAACAGTTATGGTAAATGAAATATTTACAGGATTTATGGAAAACTAAATAGATATTGCTTCTAATTAACCAACGGGACCAGAATCATAGGTCTACATTAAAGGAGAAGCCAATTCCAATTGAGTTGGCTGAGGATGAGCAGAAAGGACTTTGAACATCTAGTCCCAGACATGATCCAGAATATATTGGACATTTGAGACTCCTGACTTCACAGCACCTGAAATTTCTCAGTATATTCACACTTCCCTACAGTGTAACATAAGGCTCAAAGGCTTTATATGATTTTTTTTGTCATCTTGCAAGGCTGAAAAACACGCTGAGACTTTTTTTTTTTTGCCTTTAAAATAGATCCAGCCCTTTCTCTATCTCTCTCTGTCTCTCTTTATGTCCCTCCTTTAACAGGAGTTCTGGGATCTGTGCTTGCTGGATCCAGATATGAAATACGAGGCTGTAACTGGATTTTCTGCAGTGCAGTGAGAGAGCAGTGAAGCATTTCCCTCTGACAAGCACCAGGGAAGCACCTCTGCAGCTCTGCACCCTGTGTGACACTTAACACCAGAGCAGAAGAATAAAAATCAAAGGTATTTTTGCACATTGTTGTGAAATAGCAAAGTTCAATTTACTTCACTTTTATTTTCCTGAAACCTAAAAACTACTTGGAAATCCTCCCCACTGGAATGGCTGAGGACACAAATTGCTCAATATGTGCTCAAATTATTGTGCACAAATGTGCTCAATAAATGTGCTGGAAACAGAATGCAGGGAAAAACACAGTGCAGCTTCCCTGGGTACTCACTGGGGGAGAGGTTACATCAGGAGGAGTGGACATGTCCCCAAAAAGCTCTAGTTGGGTAACAGCCTATAAAAAGAGAGAAAAAAAATCATTTTAACTTTTGAGGAGAAGAAACTGTGAGTTAAGTAGTAACAACTTGTAAAGTTATCTGGTAACAGCAAGTAAGATAAACCTCCCCAAAATCCTGCAGGCTTCAACTGTGAAGTCTCACATGGAAGAAGCACACAGGCTCAGGCTGTGGGATTTTAATATTGCTAATGGACCCAAATAGCCAACAACTCACTATAAAACAATTCTGTAGGGAATCCTCCAAAATGAAAGAAAATGAATAAAACATGAAACAGCTATTCAAACAGAACTGGGTGCATTACTGCTCTGCCTTTAACATCAGTGAGTTCCAAATGTGATTTATGGCCAGTCCTTTTCCCTGGCTCCTTTTCTAAACCCTCACTTCAAGGTCTTGCAGCAAGGCAGCAGCACGTGGAGAGCCAGAAGGATATAGAAGGGAAGAGCTTTTAAAGTGCTGCCTGATTTCCCCTTGCCCATGGGACAGGTGTGACCTGGATAAGTGGACTTGAAGGAGAATGCACAACTGGGTTATTGCAAGTTTGTGGCTCTACATTGAATTCTTGTTAGAAATATTTCCTCAGGATGCCCTTCACTGGGAGCTCAAAACAGGTCACCCATGCAGGCCTGGCTAACTGGACCAGAAGAGAAAACTCACTTTATTATAAGAAGCAACTTGAGTGGCTGCATAATCAAAGCTCCTTCACATGTTCTGGAGCAAATTTGTTCCCTTCCACCCACCTGCAAATGAGTTCAGCTGGAGTTCAGGGATGTTAAAGCACAGATCCCTCAGAGCTCTGCAGGAAACCTAAATTCCATCCACCACCCTTATCAGGGTGGTTATACTGAAAAACTTTGGTGAGAACTTCTCCTTCTCACTACCTTTCCCACTGGTTTTCCCAGTATCACACCCACAAAATGTGGGAAGGCACAATTCTCATTATGAATAGGATTTAATGCAAATCTTAGTTTACCTCATTGAATCTCCTCCCCATCTTAGGCACATAAAACTTGGAACCTCCTATCACACAGACAGGTTTGACACTCAGTTGAGTCTTGTCCTGCAAAAGCAGCCCCTGAATGCTTTGGACAGTGACCAAACTGGCAGGTCAGGCTTTAATGCCTTCCAAGAGACCAAGATCACCCCAAGGTTTTTTCTGCCTTTAGCCTTCCATTACAAATTATCCCTTAAGGACTAAGACTGCACATATCAAAAGTTTATACATTTTTTTTCCATCTATTCTCTATTCCCACACATAAAAGCAACACCACAATCACTTAGAACTGGAATTTGTCTAAGCAGCTTGGATGATTCTCAACTTCACATCACAATGTACCCAGGGATGAATTATCTCACATTTTCTCACATCATGTTTTATATTAAAAAGATCACATTGCTTTAGTGCTATGAAAATGCATTTTCTTTGTATGGGCTTATATATCCCTCTAAGTATCTGCATGGAAGTGCAGAAGGGAAAAAGAGGGAAAGCCACGTTTTCTTCAGGGAACACCAATTCTAATGCTCTGTTCTACAATACTGCCAAGAGTAGCTTTTGAAAAAAAAAAAAGCAAACAAGCAACAAACCCAGCCTAAGTCCCTTCTGCAGTGTGCACAGACACATTAGGCAGGAGTGGTTAAAATGCCCAGGAAAGTGGGAATAATGGCAACAGCAGCACTTGTTTGGAAATCACTTCAAGCCTCCTGTACAGTCAAGGCACTGTTGACTCGAGAGCTGTCAGGTGACACTGAAACACTCCAGAGCCACTTTCTGCTCAATTCTCCAAACTGTTTGTTCAGCAGCACCCCAAACCTGCCCTCCTCCTGCCCTCCTCATGAACTACTCACTGTTTGCTCCTCGGGAACACTCATGTCCTTCCCATGAGCAAAAGCTCCCCTGTGCCTCCACCCCACGTGAGCAAGGCAGGGAGGATGGGAAAGGGCAGGGTAAATTTTTTTTTTAGTGGAAAAAACAGTCCAGGTTTTGCAGGAACACTGGGAATTGATAGTCAGTATACTTTTGAACTCTGGATTATATGACATGCATTTGAAAGGTGGTAACTCAGATCCCTGTGCCTCCATCCTCCTGGATAATGGGAATAGGAATACTTTTCAGAGTGCTTCGAGGTGATGGATCTTTGGATACTTTTCACAGATATAATTCTGTTAAAGCTCTGCAGACACATTTCTAAACAGGCAGCTGGAGAGAGTGATAGGAAAGTCAGCAGCACTTTGTTATAATAAACTCTCACTCACAATATTCCCCAGGAAAAGGTAACACATTTACAGGGGAATTATTTTTTTTACAGAATAGCAACCTCAAATGCAACAGGAGCTACAGAACCACACTAGAGAATGTAAACACAAATTTAGTGGGAATACAACACCTTCATTTACTGCTGGAGCTTAAAGCTACTGGAGGCAGCTTTAAACAACAACACTTGGAGGTGGATTTTAAAATCCCAAATGGTTCAGGAGTCTTTTTTTCTACACAGCCTGAAAAAATGAATGCATCTTCTCTGACACAGAGCTGCCTTTATCTACTTGCAGCACACGAGATCCTGGACACCAAGCACTTATCTTTTATTTCTGTGATTTCACTGTCACTACAGAACTGATTTCACCCCTTATGCTTCATTAAGATTATTCACATCTGATATTAGCTACGTTCCAGCGAAGTTAATCCCAAGCTGAACATTTTCCAATTGCTCTATTCCTAGAGATGATTTCAGCTATATTTCCTTAAAATAGTTTTTAGTGTCACAACCTTACCTGAGTGACTGAAACAAGATTTTCATCAATGTCCAGCAATAAGTTTCCATTCTCCAGCTGTAAAGCATGATTTATGAAATGAGATGAATGATTTATGAAAATGACATGAATTTCTGAGCATGAAAATGATAACCTCCATAATTATTGACTTCAGCATTGAAATGAAAACCCTTTCCATCTTGCTGTGAGCACAGACATGAAATCAGGCAGTCAAAACAGTGAGTCTGAATGCTGCTGGGATGTGAGGCAAACACACACTTCATTTGTGCTAAATCTCATCTTCTGGTGTATAAAGCAATTTTACCACTTGTGACACACCTATTTATATTCCTAAATATTTATTAATTCAGCAGTAAGCATACCCAGGGAGCTCTGATCTTGCTTACATTAATGGCACTTTTCCCTGGCTTGGTGAAATAAGGGATTTAACATCCTCAGGGGAAAAAAAAAGAATGATTGAGTTTTGGATGACAAAAGCTCTAAAATCAAGTACTGTCAGAGAAAAACACATATTTCTCTAACTAGGGAAACTATAATGTCAATGTAAACATAAGGTAATTAAGTTAATTATTTTCTTTCCATAGCAATTTTGAAAATTACACGAGTCAATTCAGGTTATATTTAAATTTATAGTTTGTGTGTATGTAAAAATACATGGTAATATACTGCCCTCACATTTGTACACGTCTGCATCCATCCACACCCTTAGCACATATTATCACTTCAGAATGCTAAATTTCAGGTAATTTATTTAGTGTTGGAGACTTCATTGCTGCAGCCACAAAGTCCAAAATCAAGTCTAAGACGACTGAGAAGCTTCATACAAGTGATCACCCAGTAATTCCACACTGTTTAAAAATCTCACAAACAGCCTAGAATGCTTTTTGCCCCCCCCTTATCTCATCACAGAGCTGAAGAGAAAAAAGAAGAGTGGGAAAAGGCAAAGGCAAAGTAATAATGTCACTGCACAATCAGGAACAGATACAGTCCTGTCCCTTCTTGGAGCTGACCCTGTGTTCCCCCAGCCCCAGGTGAGGAAAATGTGAGCAAAGCTGTGTCCATTTACTTGAAAAACTCCAGAGACATTGAAAGTGCTCTTCAAATGAAAGCAGAAGGCTTTCAGAGGGCCAGTTTTGGCCAGCAGTTCATCACTTTGTGCTCTGACAGCCTCCCTGTCTGCCCCACCCTTCAGTACCAGAAGGCTGGAGAGATGCTCCAGCTCTTTGGTCTTTCTCCATGTGAGGATTCCTCCACAGAATGATGCAAACTGTGGCATCAGGGATTGTGTCAGGCCTGATCCTGCCTCTTTCAGCATCACTTCAGTTCTGGGAGTCACAGGCTGCCTGCACAGACCCCCCAAGAACTGCAGGCAGCCTTCCCTTCCTCACACAGGGCACCAACTGCAGTGTGAGAGTGGGACTTCAGCGAGGGGGTAAAACGTAATCTGAGCAGGGAGATTTAAGTCAAAACTTGAGCAAAAGTAGCTCAGAGTTTGAGCTGAAGTTTATTGAAGTCTCAGAGTTCGAGCTGAAGTTTATTGAAGCTGAAGTCAGGGTAAAAGGAGTTGAAGTCTATGCTGAAGTCACTGAAGTCAGATATTATTCTCACAGTACAGTGTTACAGCTGAAAATAGGCCATAGCCCTAAACAATCACAAAATTTTCCCCACAAACTACAGACAGGCTATTGTTTGTACAATTTGACAGCTTTTACAAAATTCCATAGTTTTAGAGACCTTGACAGTTACATATGCAGCTCTTCTCTTAGTTCTTGTTCATATCTGTGATCTCTCTACACCAGGGCCTGCACCCAGCTAAGAGATCTCAGTTCACAAGCTCCACCGTGCTCCCCTCTTCACTTCTCATCTGTTGCTCTACACAAAATCTTGGTTTAATTATTCAAAAAGGCAGCATTGAGTGTGAAACACCCTCCAGCTCAGCCAGCCAGGAGCTCAGTGAGCCCTCACCTTGCAGGCCTTGCAGGTTGGCGTGGAGAAAGGAGAATTAATCCTTATATCCCAGTGACATTAAACTTGTCATGAAAGCTCCATCCTCCTATAAAGGCACGTGAGACATCCTGTAAATCTTTCAAACACAAAATATGGAAATCTGGCTCCTTAAAGCAGCAGCACCACTCCAAGCCAGGAGCGGTTTTAAACCACTCCAAGCCCATAGCAGAATTCCTCATGATACTTTTCACTATTCTCTAAAAAATAACTTCTTATCCAAGAGCTGGAGAAAACTCCAGAGTGCACAAGCAGTGGTAATCACAGAATCACAAAATATTCTGAGCTGGAAGGTGACTGTAAGGATAAGAGACAAGTGAACAGCAGCTTTCATAAACCACATCAAACTGATTCACTCCAGTACTGCCTCTGATCACCAACTCCTCTGAAAAACATCTTTTCTAAGCAATGCAGAAGTTCAGAATTTAAAAGGGAAATCTAAAACAGGGCTCTTGTGCTCACATGAGTGTGAAGCACCTTCGTCTTTCACTCCCATGCACATATCAAGCCAGAATATCCAACTTCTGCTACTCAGTCTGTTTTTCACCAGCAGCAAGGGATCTACACTGACATATGGCACGAGAAAAACCTGCTTAATACTGCTGTACTTCTGCAAATGGAATGATAGAAGTAGCATCTCACAAAATGTGGCTTTGTAATCTCAGAGAATGGATCAAAGATGGTGCTTAAAAGCACAAAAAAATACGTGGTAATTAACTTGTACTCTGCTACACAGCTCAGCAGGAAAAACGAGTATGAAAGATACTAAATATAGCAAATAACCAGCAATTAGCAATTAACCTTTGAGCTGGGTATTAGCTATTCAACTCTTTTAAGGCAGCAGAGGGATTTCAACTTGGTTTCCTGCACTTAGGGTGAGTTTTATACCATACACCTCAGCAGACAAAGGAGGAGTCACCCAACCATGGCCTCTCTGCATCTCCAATTCCCCTTTTCTGACATGGATTTTACATGGAAGTCTAATGACAAATCAAACAGTTGGTCAAACAAAAGATTTTCTATCTTACTTCAGTTGAACATTTTGGCTATGACAAATAACTTTTCTGATGGTTCACATGGTTATTTGGGCTCAGCAAAGCCCCAGTTGTTTGCACCTTACAGCACAACTGTTGATATTGCTACAAGCTCCACGAGCTGCAAGCAGCTTGCTAATTAACCACAATTCATGCTAAAAAAACAATTAGAACCACAATGAAGGAGCATGTCAGCATGGTGACTAAACCCATCATCAGTCAAACCACGTCTGGTAGGTTGAGACACACCAAAAACATCCCACAGACATTGTTTTCCTGTAAAACTGCTGCTGAATTAATGAAGTGGCATGAGAACTCAACAAAGAATTGCTCAATTACTTCCCAATTAAAGAGAATATACAGAAGAATGTGTGTCAAGAAAAAATTGTCAATGCCTTTCAATCTCAGCTTCCTACAAATCCTGAAGATCCTCAAATGCCATGAACTTTCCCAGTTACAGAACTTTCCCAGTTACAGACTGCTGTTACCATCCCAGATTTACTGAGGTACAGCTGAGCACAGCCCTTTCATTTTAAGGCTGCTGTGAACATTTAAATGTGGAATCAAGAATGATTTGGGGTGGAAGGGACCTTAAAGCTCATCCAGTTCCACTCCCTGCCATGAGCAAGGACACTTCCACCAGATTCTCAGAGCCCCATCCAGCCTGGCCTTGAACACTTCCAGTGATCGAGGCAATTCCCAACCAGTACAGGTCATGTCAGCAACATGACCTGCCAAAACCGCTGCTGGATTTTTATCCAAAATACAGGCATTTTGGGGTATCTGACACTGCACAGGGTAAAAATCCAGTGCTCAGAATCCCATGGGACGTGGGAGTTCTCCTGTTTAAAGTTCCTCTTTTCAGTTTCACAGGGTAACTCTGAATTAGTGATCACGACTATTCTCCTTCAGGGAATTCTCCTGGAGCCATAACCCCAACTCCTGGGTGTGATGTACCCGATTATGGGGCAGCCTTGAGCTTCCCTGCATTCCCCAAATGTCCATTTTCCTTTGTCTGGTGACTGGGAAGCCCTGGATGTGCTGGTTAAATGTCCTGTTAGTCAACCCTGCACAGCTGAAGAATGGGGACTCTTGGATATAATTGACATCCCAGATTACCCAGGGGTGTTGAGGGAATTGAATTGCTCCACTGCTGCTCAACAGCTTCCTTTAAATTAAGGAACTCTTCATATGATCAAAACAGACGCTTACTCATTTGTTTATTTTCTCTTCATTTGCAGGGAACTTAATTCTGAATTCCCTGTGTACTTGGGGTATTTACTCTTATAGGAAATGGTATTTAAAATGCTTCAATTGCCACTTTTCTCTGACAGACTCTAATAAATCAAGAGTCCACCAGAGTGACTCCAGCTTGGAGCCAGACTTCCTCCCAGGCTACAAATTCCCAAGACCATGAAACTTCCCAGGCACAGAGGGTGCTGGTGCCAAGGTCCCAGACAGGTGGGCAGGACAGGGAAAAATGAGCCCTCTAATGCCAGGGTCACAGCCTGGGGACAAAGGGGGGCTTCCTTTAACTGCAGCTGGGGGACACAAGAGATGATGAGAACCCAGACTCCACTTCTGGACTGAGACAGGATGCTTGCAGGGAATAAACTTAACAGTGGAGGGGAATAAGGCACAACCTCGTATTTATTATTTAAAATATTTGCAAGACACCATTTGACAGGTGTATCTGCTGCTTTCCAAAACAACAGGTGACTGGAACTGTACCAAACTTCAGAAACAACTTATTTCTACCTTCATTACCTTGTTATCATGATATTTTCCAAGCTTGGAAATCCCATGAGTTTCAGCAGGCAAAAAAAACAAGACTTGTGTATTTCTCTACCCAGTAATGTAGGGTAGCCCTGAATGAATCTGGAAAAATTGAATCCCTGATTGTGAAAATGATGTAATTTAAGGCATAAAGTGATGCAGACCAGGTAAAGCTGCAAGCTTCACTACTTAGAAAGCAGGTTGTAAATAAACATTTTAGCAAATTACTCTGAGCTGCAGGGCCCAGAACAAATCCAAAAGCAGTGAATCAACACAAGGTGCAGCTGTCAATTTAATGTACCAGCTTCTATCAGAAAAAATCTGCATGGGTCATATTAAATAAAAGACAAAAATTCACTATATGTGACAGAACTTTGTGCCACAACCAAGGAGTTCCATCTATGGTTCAACTACACTTTTTTCTTCACTTTGGAGAATATCAAAAGGTGCAGATTATTACCCCAAAAAATGCTCAGGTACCTAGGGAAGTTTAGGAATGCAAACACACATGCAGCCTTTAGACATGAGACCCAACAGATTGCATAAATGAGAGGGTAAACTGAAATATTTACCCTGAATTTATGTTGTCCAAATTCTGGATTAAAACCACAAATCTAAACTGCCACCCACATGGCAGCACCCATGTGCCCCAAGAAAACTGTGTCACCAAGACAAAGCCTGCCATCTTTGGGTTGTTTTGGGGGGTTTGTTTTTTTTTTTGTTTTGTTTTGTGGGGGTTTTTGGGGTTTTTTGGGGTTTTTTTTTGTGGGTTTTTTTTTGTTTTGTTTTGTTTTTAAATTTTTTTTTCTTATTGCTGTTTGAACAACAGAGAGATAGAACAGTTACAAACTGATCAAGGGCAACGCTGCTGGATTACAGCTGCCCCACACTGTGTGATTATGTCCCAAAATCCCAAAGGATTGCACTAGGAAGTGAATTTGAAGCTTTCATAGTGTGTAATCATTCTGCTGGTGGAGCAGGGTTTAGGATCACATTGGGGGAATGGTATTATCCATGCAGGATGGAAAACCTGCTAGCAGGACAACTCCTACAGATTAAAATCAGCTCAAGATGTGCCCACAATATCCATATGGAGTCAAAGAACAATTAAATGAGGACATTTCATTCCTATCTGTGAAACAGCATTCCTCCATTGTTAAAACCTGCTATTTCACATGCCAGATATAAAATCTGGGATGGTCTGAAAAATGAAGTTTGCATGGGCAGATTTTCAATGCTCAGAAACTATCCAGATTATCTCTACTTGTCTCTACATTAACAATGGATTAATTCTAACATCCAACCCCTCCTGATTGCTGGAAATCAGACTCTGAATTCAGGTTAAAAGCTTTCTGAACTGTCTTGCTCTACCTGGCAATGCAAAAACAATTTTTCAAGATTAAGTTAAAATGCCTTTACCTTTGAGCTCAAGTGTTAAATTCCACATAAACCATGTACTTAACACACATGAAGGAATTTCATTGCTTTATGTTGATGATGCTATAAACTGGGAAAATTAGGGAGGAGGGACCTGCCTTCTGCTTCCTGTGCCACTGAAGCTTTTATTAAGGAATAAACCAGAAAATATCCCAGAAAAGATAGCTCAAAAAAGAAAAAAACCCAGCTGGATGGGGCTTAGAGCAACCTGGTCTAGTGAAAGGTGTCCCTGCCTGTGGCAGGGGGCTGAAACAGAAGATCTTTAAGGTCCCTTCCAAACCAAATAATTTTATGATTTCCATTCTATGATTCTGCCTAAAATTAAAGGCTCATGAAAATATCATCCCAGGCCACATGATATTCTCCCAACAAACTAATATATTTTCCAATTTTGCAACAAGTAGCCGTACCTGTTAAAAATGCACGCCCCACACTGCACTATTAAACTCAAACATGGGGTTTAATTGAGTGTGACTAAGACAGGACATTTGAACACAGGTGTCTCTTTCAGCAAATGTAAATAAAACTGGACAGTTTTCCCTGCACAGATGGCCAGAGACCAGGACTGTGCACTCCCCTTTGTCTCATGCCTGAGGATTTGATCCTGGACTGAGGAGGATGAAGTCAACATCACCAGCCTGCAAATTGTTTCTGCAAAGCCACTGATGCAAACTTGAGAGAAGCAGAGGTGGGAATGGCACTGCAATCCCAGCCAGCATCAAAGCTGAGCTCTCCCAAAGCCACACCAGAACCACCAGGCAGATCCTGAGTGTGCTCAGGTCCAGCTTCATCTGCTCCTTCACACCATGTCCTAAAACAGTGGAATTTCTCCCTGTCTGTTCCAGCCTGGTTTGATATTCCCGTAGCTGGCACCAGCCAATGCCTGCACTGTGCCTTGGATCTCTGCACAGCAGCGAGATGAGTTGTTTGAAAGCCTTCATGAAATTGTTAAGCTGATAGTTTAGACATTTTGATGAGGAGAGAAGGTTTTATTGTGACGTGACTGACAGTCTCTGTGAAAGGTATTTACAGTCTGGCTCTTATTACTAAAAACACCGTGACAGGTAGAACTTGATGGGGATGTTTAATGGGGAGACGAAGCGAGATTATGACAAAAAGAGCTCATTAAACATTTCCCTTTTTAAGAACAGTTAATTTCACACTCAGAACTAGAATTTCTAAGTGGAGCATGCACCAGTTAACAGAAGATTTTAGGGTAAGCCTGCTTTCTTTGTCTTGATGTCTACTCTCAGTGAATGGGGAGTAGAACTGGTCTAAGGACAGAGCAGAGGGAAAATAAGAATGAATTCAAGAAGTGTGAGTTAATACAGAGGAAGGGAGAGGTGCTGGGAAAGAATTCCAGTAAAAGTGTTTCTGGAGCTCAGCTGCACACCCAGCAGAAGAAAACCAAGGAGTGCAGGATTTGCTGGGCAGAGATGCAGCAGAGAGATGGGGAAATACAAGAATTACGTTGAGTAAGCAATCCTTTCATCCCAATGTCAGAGAAGTGACTTGGCAAGCAGCCACTGCTGATAATTGAGTTCAGTGGGTCTGTCCCCCAATCCTGGCTCGTTCCTTTCTGCCTCATTTGCTCCGTATTTACATTATTTGATAGCAGAGATCATGAGGAGCCAGGCTATAAAGCACTTTGACACCTGCTGGCAAACAGCCTCACACAATGGCACAGCATTTTTAAGTACATGAATTCACAATTTTGAACTCTCCTGCCCCTCCCTGGCACCACCAGGGAGATGCTTCACACCTTCAGCCTCAGTGGGATCCTGCATCCATGGAGAAATATTTGCCCAAATGGTTCTGGTGCCTTAGGAAGCTGTATCCTACTGAAAATCACTGAATTACAGTGCCCAGTTTCAAAGCAGCCTCTGGAATGGGGATTCTGCCCTTTTACATTTACACTGTGGTGGATCTCACCCCACCTAAGCCCAGCTTTTAGAAGCCATCATGCCTGCAGGTCATTTAAAACTCATCTGCAGCCACAGAAGAACCACGTGCAGATGTACATTTGTTTCCATCTGAGAGGGACATGTGGTGTAGACGGGAGGAATTTCACAGAACCAGAGAATCACCAAATGGTTTGGGTTGGAAGGGGCCTTAAAGATCATTTCATTCTAACCCCTGCCATGGGCAAGGAATTCTCCCACTGGGGCATGTTGTTCCAAGGCCAGTCCAACCTGAGAAGTGGCAAATTCTGTCCTCTGGCTACAGAGAGACAAGGCTGGAGGGACCTGGATGATCACTCCAATATCCCTCACTTTTCTCTTCACAGACCAAACCTGCCTGGGAACACACCAGAGGAAAACAATCCCAAGATGGAAACTCCAACTCTGTCCAGGGATGGTGGGCAATTCAGCCTGAATTCAACCAAAACCTCCTGCATTGTTATTAAAAGTGAATATATCATCAGCAGAGAGAATTCAGACTCCTGAAACCTATCAGGAGCCACAAAGTTTCTCACTTCATTCTCCCATTATGAAATTACTGAAAGCAAGACCTCCCAATAAAGGAAGTGTCCTTACATGTTTAAACCAGGTACACGAGCTTTATTATTTGTCCTCAGATTGAATTTTAGAGGTTTATATAATAATGACAGCTATAAATTGAAAACAAAATTATGGCAAGTGTCTCAATGACAGAGAGTCTCACATGTGGAAGGGTGAGCAATAAATCAGATGGGCAGTGGAATATTAAATTGCTAATTTTAAGAGCTATTGCTCTTTTTTTTTTCTTTAATACATACGAATATAAAGAGGTGAAACGGGATCTCAGCTATGTCTTTCTTCCTCTTCTCCTTTTCCTCATTAATTAATGTACAGAGGTTGATTAGAGAAAAAGTTTTAATCCTTTTAAATTTAACCATGGACTAGCAAAAAAAAAAAAAAAGAAGATAAGGTGGACCCAGCTTCATGGAGATGGCAGAGTAAATGTATTTGGTGATTACAGAGTAGGTTCCATGAGTCCTGTATCTCACATTTTCTATTTACAGGACAGAGCAGTATCAGAGTGTTTGCAGACACAATTGCAAGCACTGCACACCCAGTCACACTGCAACAACCTAAATTACACCCTGTACCCCGAGTGAAATTGAAGCATCACTGAAGGGATAATAAAGGAGTCACAGGAAAAGCACAGCAGAAAAATTGTAACACTGAACCACATGAAAAACTACATGAAAAATAAGTGAAAAATCAACAGCTACTCCATGCCCAAAAGTACCTCAGTCAGTGAGATGAGAGTTATTTCACCACATTTTTGCAGGCAACATGAAGATGCCCCCCTGCTCATGAAATATTTCTGGTTTGTTTGTTTGTTTATTTGTGCAAAGCCCAGAAGTGTCACAGCCCAGGTCCCCATCCAGCCCCTCCACAGCATTTTTCCGTTTTTATTCCACATCTTGGTTGGCCTAAGCTGTTCAAGTCACCCCATCCTTGTGGTGTAAAAAAGTCTCCTTTTCTTAAACACAGGCATCTTCCCCATACTTACACTACACTGAAATTCCTGACCTTTCCCTTAGTTTTTCTCCCCTCTCACCCAGATCCTTAGAAATACTAATTTTTTGTGTAACCAAAGCAGTCCAACAATTCCTTGAGGCATTTATAGGACAAATTTATATTGAACAGCATAACCCACCCTGCAGCAAAGGCACACCTTGTTCCAAAGCATCTGTCACTTCTCTCAGTCACTTGTTACCATTCCTTACATATTTTGGGAATAAATGCTTCACCTTTTTAAAATGCCAATACTGAGAACAGGAATGATGCTTTTGGCTAAAACAGCATATTATTCTTATTTTTTAATATTTTCCTGCCCATGCAAAGAACAGGACAGAAAAAATTCAGCTAAATTATGCTTATTTTTTGTATACTTAGAGCACTACAGAAATAATACACATTTGAGTACAGGCAGAAGGCTTCCTGTCGACTCCAAACCACAAATAACACATTTACAAACGGTGACTTGCCTAAAAATGAGTTAGAAAAGACAGAAAGGAGATTCAAGCAATGAGTGAGATGGATGTAAGTGACACCACAATCCCAACCAACCCATAACATATCACTGACAAAAGTCACACCATGAGAAATGTATCAAATGTTACAGACAGCAATGAAAGTCACAGGAGCTGAAAAGCACAATTCCTTTACTGTAGATAAAAAGGGAAGATACTTACACTTACAGGTTGACTTTTTGGCACATCATAAACACCTTCCTTCTTTTGGCTGGTAGGAACCTGCAACAGCAAAGGAAAACTGAGGTCACTACAAAAGCAGCTTGGATGAAAAACTGAAAAGAGCAACTGGTATTTATGCACAGGGTGTACATAAATGAGTAACTTATTTAATGCTAAGTTTTGATACTAATGAAACTGAGGATGAAATTGTGTCCCTTGTTATCCAAGTAGGACCATTAATGGAGAAAATACTGAAGAAATAAAACACCTATCTGAATTTTTTATAGCCCAGCAGGGTTCAGAAAGGAGATTTCCATTCTCACACAATTTTGGTTGCATGAAGTCCAGGTGTACCTGGAGCTCTTTCCTACTTAAATCTGGTTTTTTTTTTTCCCTTTTATCTTGGGGTTAGAGATGTGCAATGGAAGTTATGGTCAGGGGAGTTCATCACCTCCCCAGATGAAGAGACACAGAGCAGAGTTACCAAGGCGAGGGTGAGAGATGTTTTACCTTGTGTCAGATTTCTTCTTCACAATTCATTTAATCATCTAAAAAGAGTCCTAATACTGCAGTGATGGGGCCTTGTGGCTGCTCTATGAAATATTTGGTTATAGTGCTGAAATTTCCTAAGGAATTAAGGCCTCTTGAAGCCTCACACAGGAGAGATGGGCAGGGGACAATGTGTGGGCCTTTTGTGAGCCACCAGTCATGATTTATACCCAGGGATTTATAAACTGCTCATGCAGACTCAGGTGCTCTGTAGCACTGGGCTGTGCTTGCCCAAGGACCACTGGTTTGCATATTTATAATTTGTGATTATATTTCCTTTCTTCCCTAGAAGCACTGAGTGTCCACTGTAAATGACAAAAGCAAAAAGAACAGTAACCTGTTCTAATCAGTGGTGCTTTTCCACCAAACAAGGCATTTGGAGTACAAAATTTACATTTCAGATAACAAGGAAACCTCACAGGTCAGTGAGATGATATTGCAAATATGATAAAATTATGATTTTTTGTTCTCTAAGACAACAAGTATCTTAGGGTTCTGATATTAGACTGGTCCAGGGGAAGCTGAAGAAATGTTACTTATTCATTGAGATGTGCTATCATTTCTTATTCTGTATATTATTCTGTATAAAAACCTCTCTATTGTTGTCCCTACTGTTCTCTCACCCCATCACAGCCTTCACAAGAACCTGTGTTTCTTTAACTTGAAGAAAATTGTCAAGAACTCTCAAAGAAATGGAATGAATTTTTGGAAGATCTCTTCTGTTCCTATCCTTGCTTTTCCCTGGCCACTTCCACTAAAGCCAGTGTCACATCAGATATGTGAAACTGGTAAAAATTCAGAGCCCTGGCAGGAACAGTCTGGAAAAAGAGAGCTGGAGGTGACAGTGTGAGAGGAACAGGAATGGTCAATTCAGGAAGCTGAGTCTTCACAAAAGGAGGGGAAATAAGAAAGATAAACTGTTTCTAAACTTTCATTAGGGTGCATTTTTTCTGTTTTCTCTGAAATGTTTCCCTTTCAGCCCTTCCCTCTTCCTCATTCCAACCTTTCTGTGGAGTCATCCCAAATTGCACCTACATCCAGAGCTGACTTGGAGTGAGCATTTCCCTCTCTATCAATCCCCATTTTTCTACTCCAATTTATACTCAGAGAAGAGCTCCTTGCATCTCCTATGAAGGCAGAGGAATTTTCCTGAAATTTCTCCATTTCTCCATTTCCTATGAAGACAGGAATTGCATCTCCTATGAAGACAGAGGAATTTTCCTGAAATTTCTCCATTTCTCCATTTCTCCCTCCCAGCCTGGAGCTGCCTGACCTGCTGCCTTTTCTCGCTGTGCACCACCACATTTGTTTGCATTTCTGCTTACACTGGGGGGGGGCTGCAGGAATTGTTGTTTTTCCTTTGATTAGCAGCACCAGCAAGAGGTACCAGCCCCATTTCTGCTGTCAGCTCTGTCTCTGTGACAGGCTGTGAACCATCTGGATGTCTTTGCATCTCGCAGCAATAAAAGCACCACGATTCAGAACCCCCCATCAGCTCCTCCTGAGCAGAACTTTCCTCTCCACAGAGACCACAAACACCAAAGCACCTCCCAAAATCCCATCCCCACCTCTCCAGAACACCAGGCAGCAGAGGAGATGCAGTTAAGCAATCTGAGGGTTGGTGTGTGCTCAGTGATTGAGTCCTTGCCTAACAAATTACAGCAACTTACATAGATAATATTAAAAGAGCAGACACAGACAGTCTTTGGGGTAATGTATCAAAGAAAGGTGACAGACAGAGAAAGAATGCTTCAAAAGAAAGTTGTGACCTCTATTATGCTAAGAAGAAATAGAAATTGTCACTTCCTGCACGTGTCTCTCATCTGCAATTCCCCACGGGGTGGGAATCTCTTCCACCAGGGGAGAAGTGAATTTGTTGCCAGCAAATGAAAAGCCAGAGCAGCAGCAGCAGAAAGGTTTGGTGAGGCTGAAGCAAGGCTGTGGGAGGTTATTGAGCACATACATGTTTAGCAATGCCTGGTATGGGAAAGGCTTTGCAGTAAATGAGAGAAGCTGCCACAAATATGCATCAAATTGAAAAAAAAAAAGAAACCAAACAACCAAAAATAAAAACCAACCAATCCACCAAAAGCATCAAGAAAATATAAAAGAAGATCTTTTCTGATTTTGTTTTTAATAGTAGCTTGATGGTTCTGAGATTACCAAGTTTTTATAAGAGAAATAATTTTGTCAGAGATTTATCTGAGTGTAAAATCTGAGCTGTGGAGACCCAGATGGAGGAAGGCAGTAACATTTGCAGGAGCTGGGAGGCTCCTGGCTATGGGCCAGTCTGCAGCTGGGACACCTCAGCACCCATCCCATACAGAGAGACCAGAAATGACTCCTAAACCCCAATTCAGCTGCACTCAGGCAGTGCCTGCAGCAAACACAGAGGACAAGGCTGGACTGTGAATATCCAGAGCATGGCACATTAATCACTGGTGTTTTCTCTGACCACTGTGGAGGAAACACTTCATCACACCCAGGCACTGTCAAGTGAAGCCTTGAGCAGTTCTCTGGTGACTCAGAGGACAGAAAACAGCACTACCCTGAGATGAGGCAGGGCCTCACCACCTCCTTATCACCTTGCATTTCCATTTTATGGAAAAGCAACTGCCCAAGAGTGCTCCAGTTCTCTGGACCATTCCTCAGAACACAGTTCTTCCCTAACCACCAATGTTTGCAGGAAAATCTACAAACACTGGGAACAACAGCCCCACTTTCCTTCCTTCCTTCCACCAGTAATTCTTTCAAGTGTCACTAAAAGCTCCACACTTTGATGAACAATAATCATAATTTTTTTTCCTTGAATCTAGCTCTCATGGGGTTTTTGTTTCTAGCACAAACCTGACAACTAGACTAGCAATTTTTTTAACATTTGCTGAGAAGAGTCAAACTTTCAACACTGAAAATGTTCAGCCTTAGGCAGACTCTCACCTTGAGAGCTTTGCATGTCTTGGTCCGGGGATGCAAAAAGCTGCATTTTTGAGTGTGCCTGGTGCCAGGGGAGCAGCAGGGAGAGATTAAATGAATCTCATATTAATGACCCTCTGATGGCATCTCTAAGATGTCATTTTCTAATGTTTAACTTGCATTCTCCTTTCCCACTCAGCTCCTTTTTATTTTAGCTTACAGCTGCACTAGCCTCTCATTTTTTTATTACCTTCTTACATTTTCTCACTACTTAACTTTTTCCTTTTTTCCTTTTTTGTTCTATCCTTGCCCCTGCCTACCTTACAATCCTCTCCTATAAGCAGATCAACCTCTAGTCCAGCTGGATGAAATGCTTAATCACTGCTTGAAACCCCTTCCCCTCCACACTGAAGGATTTCCTCGAATCACAATTTTCTGTCCTCACATTTGCCTCTAGTATGTGATACAAAATGAATCACATTATATTTTAATAAACTTCGTAGTGATCCCTTGAGGATAAACTGAACGACAAAAGATTATTTTATATTGCTTCCAATGCAGTTTTTTGTCAGTGTGAAGAATGTGAGCTTGGGCTTTAACATAACATATGCACTCTGAAAACAGTTTCCCTGGTCTGGGGGGATATCCCTTGAGAGCTCTGGGGTTTTGCTCAGTTATTTCCTTGGTTAGGCAGAAACAAGTGCAGCACCACTGAAATTTCCAGGAATTGTTGGGTGGCCTGCCAACAAAACATCTTCAGTGTTTCTCAGAATAGGTGCAAAAAAATTCAAAAAATTAACAGGAAAAAAAGAGAGAATCTCCATTTATCACCTCATATGGTGTACTCAGAAGTTAATATCAATTTGCAGGAGCTGATACGACAAACAACAGAAAAATCACATTGTGACTGGGCAGGTAATGTCACCAGAATGGAATGCCAGGACATTTTTGGTGATGGATGAGAACTAAAAGCGAGCTATGTATGAAATGCACTTTGATCAAACGCTGGGAACAGCGGGGGGAGAGGTTCTATACCTGATAAATGTTTTCCTCCGTTTCAGGCTCACGGATGGGCTCGTGTCCAGCCTCAAACACAATGTACTAAGGCACCAGCGCCAGAGAGGGACAGTCAGAGATGAAACAGAAGGGAAAAAGGCCGTTTGGAATTCCACGTCAAAACAAAGGCAGGCATTAAAGAAACAACTTCAAAGCACAGGCTGGCAGCAGGACAATTGGTTTGTGGGGAAGCACCAGCAAAGGTTGTTTCATTTTTCATAAACAGGCAATGAACAGGACTAAATCTCCTCTTAATGATCATTAGAGCAACTCCCTAATTCTTCCTCGCCAGGGAGGCTGCCTGTGGCCAAATATTAATTTTCTGAAGGCAACACGAGTTTTGCCTCTTTTACATAATGGCAATTAATTCCACATATATTTGTTATCTAGGAATAAAAGTGCTAAATCCAAGCTGGGAGAACAGGCTGGTGTGTGTGGAGCAGGCCACATGGCAAAAGGCTGTCACAACACTTTTTCATTTTCAGGTTTTTGCTTTATTGTGAAGAGTACAGAACAAAACTCCTGACATTATAACAGCTGAACAGTAATTTCGGGTATCCTGACTCTTATCATCTTTCTTGCTGCACCTTAGGCACTGTTCAATATTCACTAATGGCTGAATTGGTTCCTTTCAACGTGACTCCCACTGATATGCCTAAGTGGAAGAACACAAAATCCCCAGGAAAAAAAAAGTAAACTATCACATCTTTCATTTCAGCACAAAACCACGAGAATGAAATTACATCTTTTTCTTCTTCACACTCAGCAGGGTATTGGACATGAATATATTGACACATTTCTGATAATCATCTTTGCTCCCAGACATTTTTCTTGGATGAAGCAAGACTTAAATTTCAGATCTATTATTAAATCCTGGCTCAAACACCAACAAGGGAGTGTGTTACAACATCAGTGCTACTGTTGGTTTTCTCTTTCCACATATTCACCCTCTGAATTAAACTCTGGCTCCACAGAAAACAAAAACAAAATATCAACTTATTACTGTGAGAACAAGATGTTCCCCTCTCTAATTCTCAGAGTAGCTCCTTTTTCATTTAGGAGTTGGAATTAAAAAATGATGACAAGTCTCATTTTGAAACTTAAAATCTGGATACATGAGCCACATTTCAAGTGTATTTATGACACATTCCATCTAATATTTCTATACTCCAACTGAAATATTCCATTCTGCACAGACATATTGTGCTGCTACTTACAGCTTAATCTCTAAATATGCTACTTCCTGTGGAGGTTTTAAAGATTTCTCACAAGACCTCTCTCAGTAAATTTCAGAACATCTTGTTCAAGGTTTTGGCTGTGTTTGAGGATTACATGTATTTAGTCATTTCTGAAACTCCAAGGCCATACAAGCTTCAGAAATTACCTGGTATACAGGATCTTCTACATCTTCTTCCAAAATTGTCTACAGCAAAGTAAGAGGACAGGCAGTAAAAGCAAAGAACATAAACAGCAGAGATAAAAGAACTGTATTCAGAAATTAAAGGACAGCAAAGGAATAAGCAAAACGGGCAGGTAAGGTTATAGTTTTCCTTCTTTAGGATACAGATAAGGTCACATTATGGTACAAAGTAACTTTATTCAAGTTCCATCCGAGTTTAACAATCTCTCCTTGTTTGACTTGGTTCAAATACACACATTCAGAATTATATTGAATCTCCCCTAAAGTATGAGACACTTAAATCCTGGCTTACAACACTTTAAACCTGACTTACAACACTTTAAACCTGACTTACAACACTGACCCTTCATTAAAGTTTTCCTTCTGAATTACAAGAAACACTAAGCAGGAAATGAGGGGTCATTTCCAGCTGCTGACCAGGTTCACCACACCCCAGTGACAGCTTTAAACTCAGTTTAATCCTAGTCTGGGCTCAGGATGGTCCTTTGGGAGCCAGCACTGCCCAAACCCACTGCTGTCAGAAGTGCTGAGGATGCTCAGAGCCCCCCTGGAGCAACCTGGGGGGAAATTCCAACCCCAAACTTTCTGTGGCAGTAGTCTAAGGTTATTGGTGTACCTGGTATACAGCCTGCTCACACTGTTTGTCCTTTTGTGCCTTTTTTTCCATTTCTTCCCTTTGTTTCAGTTCGTAGATGAGCTGAAACAGATCTCTCAAGTCCAGGATTACAGGTTCAGCCTGTGGAAGCAAAAACAGGGTGGAGAATTTCAGCTGGGGAAGATAAACACCTCTTATCCCATCCTGCTGACAGAGCAGCTAGAGCACCTCCACAATTAAACTTCACATAGAATTAATTTCTGTCTCAGCACCCGGGCCTGGGTTAATTCCTACTGAACTAACTGTGCTTGAAAATTAATGATAATTATAGTTATGAATATAGAAAGCATTATGAATATAAAAAGCACACGGATAAATGTAAAGGGATATATATTAGTGGCTTCTCATCCAGTGAAATTACAGTACACTATACACAATGTGGGTTTCTGTGAGTATAGGAACACAAACAAATTTATCTTCATCCAGTCTGGCTTAGCTGGAAAGGCAAACAATAACTAATTATACCAAAACACATCATAAAAAACTGGGAACAATGAGAAACATTCCCTCTTGCCCAAGCTGGTTCCATTAATTTGCTATTTAAGATCTACACAGACACTTGTGACCAGTTCAGCACAATCATCAACAACCCAAGACCTCTAGAGCAGCTCCTTACAAAAGGCTTTTCAGCTGAGTTACAGGGCAGAAAACAGCAGTGATTTGACACTTACTGCCTGGGCTGTTTTTATTGCCACAAATCTGTGATTTCCCTCCTTCCCACACACATATCCAAAGGCTCGGTGGTCTGTGATATCCTTTGCAATGTAGGAAATCTCATGAACTGCGTGGTGGTGCTGGAGTAGCTGAAAAATAAAAAAGCAAACAACAGTAGGGAATATCCATCAGAACGGTTGATTAAAAAGCAGTTTAATTCCTCCTCCACCACTTTATCTGGATCCCAACACATTCTGATATGAAAACCAATTAATATCTGAACTCTTTAAGCCTCTTTTTTTCTCAAAATCTGCCCAAACTTGACTTGCTTTAATAGGTTGACTAAAAGCTTCCATTGAAGATTTTTCTGGGTATCTTTAAGTGAAATATAATTAAATAGAAAATGCATTACCTACACAGCATCCTAGGCATAGAATGAGTATTTCTAGGCACATAAATAAGCAGGGGCTGCAGAAAGCTTCACACAGGGTGACTCCCAGTCAGGCTGAGCTGCAGAGATCTCCAATACCTCTAGGAATCACTCCCAGATCTGCCTGATCTCCACAAAAATCAGCATCAGCCAGTGTGAGAGATTTCAACTATTTATTTTCCTCAGAAAATGAATGTAAATGTAATTATTCAACTGGAAATCAATGCTGGATGCAAAACTTCACATTTTACTTAAAAATCTCACTTTGGTGAATTGTAATAATAAAAAGATTTAATTTTATCTATGTGAGTAAAACTCTGCCCAGAGTCAAGACATGAATCTGAGGCTCTCAGAAGCATCCCTTGTAGTGCCAGAATCTTTCTCACTTTGGACTAAACAGCATTTTATTATCAAAGTAATGGAGAAGTATTTCCACTTAAAATAATGTCCTTGGAAAGCTTATCTAAAACAATCTATTAGTTTCAATTTCTACCTTCTGATATATTGACCTGCTCTTGTACCATCAAGGGATAATGCTATTTCTGAGAGCAGGCAAAGCCTCACAGAGAATTCTTTGGAGGTCCAGATTCCTGCTGGCTTTGAGAAAAGCACATTTTGAAAACCAGCACGGTATCCAGGCAATCTCTAAACAACCAGTTATTTTTAGAGTTTAAAGAAAAAAAGAGCAAAAGTTTTAAAATTCAGAAGCAGGGAGGACGTTTGTGCATGGCAGGGAAAGGCTGAGGGTGTGCAGGGCAGGGAGTGGGACCTGAAAGGAGAGACAGCCTGCAAGAGATGGATGGCTCCATATAAAACAAAAGACTGGACATGTTTCATTTTCATTTCACAGTAAATGGCTCTTAATGTCCCCATATCAAGACTGCTTGCTCGTGGCACAGCTCAAGTGACTGCAGGCAGAGCGTGGCTCAGCCAAGGTGCACTTCAGACTCTCCCGAGGTGTTGAGCGTTTAAAATTAATGATGGGATCTCACTTAGATAATACAGGGATATTGATTTATTAGGTTTTTTTGAAAACCAAGTTACATGCTATCTGTTAGGATGAAATGAAATGTTCCCATCTCTCTATTCTGCATATGACAGGGAACGTTATCTCTGGCTCCTATTAAATCAAAGTTCTCTGACATTGCTTTATTGATTGCCAGGCAGCGTTTTGCACTGAAATTAAACTGTGATCAGATGCCTTCCTCGTGGAATTAAATGTGAAGATTGTTCTACCATGGAAGAGTATCACCCACAAGGTAAGAGAGCAGATGGAGACGCTCCAACTTATTTGGGGATCCAAATTCACTGTTCAAAAATCATTACATTTCCAACGGTTGTGATATTTTACACATTGCATCAATAGAAATAGAAATTAGGTAAAGGTGACTGCAATTATCCTTTCATGTGTTTTTCTGGATGGAGTTTTTAGAGAGAGCTTTTCATTTGTTTGAGGGACAGTGAGCTGGAACACACACGTGAAATGCAATGTTGGATGCACACATCTGTATTCAAATGTAGATACAAATACACCTGCGTTTTCACAGCCCCCAGTTCACCTCATGTGTCCTTTCTACACATTCCAAAGCTCCTTTCTAAGCATTATTTACTGACTTTTTGCCCCTGCAGAGCAGAAATGGGGCTCCTGTTGCAGTCAGGAGAGATTCACCACCATGAAATGCAAGATCAGAACCCTGTCTCTAGTGGCCACAAGCAAATAAAAGAATTATTTCTCAACTCAGGGATGTTTCTGACAGCCCTGTATGCCAATGCTGATGGATTCCATCACACACTATCTGCAGCTTTCACTCTGTCTGTGCTGAGAGCTGCTACAAACCATTTACCAATCCTTAAGTGAGGTCCCAAATTGTTTTGGAGCACTACAGCACGACAGAACAAATTATAGAGAAGACTTAATTTGTATTATGGTTCAACATAGTCAATTACATATTGCAGAGATTAGGAAGTAATTTAACATTTATGTTTCAGTTGTTAACAAAACCCACAGCCTCCAAATTATTTTAGGTCTCCTGTGACTTTAGTCACTGTTGCAAATGTTGGAGATTTAAAATGGAAGCACAGATAAAGTCTCAAACTGGGTAACAAGACATTCTTGTGATGCATGAGGTCATTTTTTTTTAGGCTAAACATAATGGCATTATTATATTTTATTCATACTCTAAGAAGTTTTTGCCTGGTGTTAAAGTCAAAAGTCCAAAATATCCATCTGCACCAAGCCTGCTGCCTTTCCTCTTCCACTTCAGAGACCACTCTGGTCTCTCTCACCAGCCATTGTTTCCTCTCCTTTTCTCCACTCCATCCCCTGCTTCTCCTCTTCCCCCAGGTCACTCCCTGTACATCACACTGAATTGATTTAGCTGCCTCTGAGATCTGTAGCATTTCTAATTTCCCTCAGGCTGCTTGGCACCTATCATAAATTTTTTCACCCCTTATCCTCATCTTGCCCCTTTATTTCCACGCTGTAGCCTCCAGTGCCACTAAATCAATTAAGTCAATCAATTAAGTACTTGGAGGGTCCAGCAATCATGTCAAAAATGTGAGTTAGATGGCATGAGAAAGTCACTGCTTTACTATCGCTATTTCTCTTTTAATGAGGTTGTCTATTTAGTGCAGCCTGGGGCACAGTGTTAGGAGCCACAACAACAACAAAAAAAAATCCTGCAAGCTGCAAATCCTGCTGGAAAAGCTGCCCCACTGAAAGCAGGAGGCTTGTTCCACACAGAATTACATCCAGCAGGACAAGCCTCACAGGGATTTGGGATGCACAGCCTCTCACCTCCAGGAACTGCGGGCTGAGCCTGCCTCAGAGAGGTGGGATCAACTGGGAGCTCCAGTATGGATACTGGGATGTGGGACACAGAGGGACCAGGCCTACTCCTGCCTGTTCACACTGCACTAAGCAATAAAACATTTTGCCTGTAGAATCCCTCACCACCTCAGTCACCCACCAAACTGCAGAGTCCTTAATGGATTCCTGATAAAATAACTTCATGGGCCATGGTTTCAGCCATGCTGTGAGTCCCCTGTATTCCAACTGGGAATGCTCAGCAGCACATAAGGAAACCAGGCCCTGTCTGTTTAGGAAGACCATGGAGAAAAATCACAGAAATTGAACTTAACGTGGAAAATGAATGGTAAAGCCTTAGCAAGAAGCTCAGCAAGCCCAAAGTGCAACAGGACATCGACCATTACTTACTGCAACACACAGTGAAAAGGGTGAACTGCAAAACACGTGAGTGGCTCTGGGATTAATTTTGTTTCCCTGCTGCAAAACATTGGGTGGCACAGATGGTTCTCCTTCACTGCACCCAGGAGGCTGCTGTGCACCTCCTCAGGAAACCTCAACATGCAGCACCTGCTCCAAGGCTCTCCACAGCCATTCCCTTAAAATTCCTGTTTGTTTTAGCTGATATTTGCAGGGACTGTGGGGACAACAACCCTACAAGCATTTCCATCATTGCTGTGTTTGTGCTGCAAGGCTTCTCTGCTGTTCCCTCAAAATGCACTTAGCAGAGGTGGAGTGGAGCTGCTCATGCCCATCCCAAAGATCCTACAGTCTTGGAGGTGCCCATGGCAGCAGGGTTGGAATCAGATGATCTTTAAGGACCCTTCCAACCCAAACCACTCCATGGCATCAAACACCTGAATTCTCTACTGCACATTTAAATCCCAGACTGATCTAGTTTTGTAACTTCTGAAAGTTTTAAGGGATGGACAGCACTCCCTCAATGAAGACAGCTAAAAAATACCTAAAAACCTCCTCCTGACACAGACTTTTCCCTGGTACCCACTGAGGTGCATGGATACCTCTCAAGCAGTTGTGAGCCCTTCCACCCCCTCTCCCTCTGGAGAAAAGTGCATTTCAGTGGGACTGTGCACTCACAATCTGGAGGAAAAGTCAACAGTCTCAAATGTCAGAGTGAAATGGAAAACACATCAATAAATTGCATTTGCATCACAAACTTTCTCGTGCTGTTTCCTGGAATTTGGTATTTGGATGGCAGATGGGGTGGCAAGACATCAGCCTCATGAGATAAGGCAGGGGATGAGCAGATGGGGAAATGAAACAACCACTGCAAAAATTCTCAGTTTCATGTGAAATACCAGAGAGGAGACAGCTCAGTGTTATTTCAGAGCTACAGCTGCCAACCACTTCAAACTCCCTGCAAATTACTGCTGGACACAGCACAGGGTGATTGAGAAACATCTTATTTCCCATCTGACAGCCCTTCCCTACTGTCATGGACACTTCAGTCCCCATGGAGAGGGGACAGAATAAACAATATATGACAGATCACACTCATCTTCCTTGAATGTGATACTGCTTAGTGTGAGGAAGCACTTGATAGCCAAAAAAAATCTGTTATATAAACATTTACTGCAACATGTGGAAAATTTTATCAGTTTGATCTAGGAAAGGAAGAGAGTTGTACAGTTTAGGCATAGCAAATTATCAAAATACTGAATTCCTACAAGAAGAGCAAGGAGCTTTGGAACAAAGCATCATTCCAATTCAGCTTTCAAAAGAAATGTCACATATGAAAGCAAAACCCACTGGAAACCTCTTGCAGTTATGGAGATTTTCGTATTGGGAGTTATTTCCCAGCACTGGCCAAGATGATCAGTTTTGGTCACAAAAAAACATAAATTGAACATAAAACCATGGAGTGGGGGCTGAAGGAGACTGGAAATGAAGAGTCCAGTCCTGGATCTGTTTGAGCCAGAGCCACTCACGGGACGTGGGCTGAACAACAGACCTTGGACTTTCCTTCTGCAGAAATGCCCCACGCCAGGAACAGGAGCAGAAAAGGAAAATGTGACCTCTGGAGAGTTCTCCAAGCCTGAAGGACCCTCTGAGATGGCAGCCTCCACAATGAGAAGAGAATAAATCTCTCTAATCCCCGTGCCTCCTCCACACACGCTGATTTTGCAGACAATAACCTGAGGAAAGACTTTTCCAAGTGCCAGCTACTAAAAGGCGTCTCGGTGCACAAGCTCTGCAATGAAAACACTTGGCACAAAAAGCTCACTTTGAGATTATATGCAGATCAAAGCTTGGTCTGTGTAGCACAAAGGGCCACATGAAATATGGTGCTGATAAAGAGAAGACTCAAAACAGATTTAGCCCCAGCTTCTGCAGCCTCAGTCCCTCCAGGGGGGCAGCCGTCTGGCTGAGACACAGCGCAGCACCCAGAGAAGTGTAAATTTAATTTCCTTTTAATAACAATAACAAACTCGTAAGAGCCATTCTTTTCCTGCAGCCAAGGAGACTGAAGCAAAAAAAAAAAAATCCCAAATTATGTGACTTCCTGAGCTTACATGGCAACGTGCAGCTGAGTCAGGAGGGAGCAGAGCAGGGAGCAAGATCCTGGGTGTGGATAAGAACCTGCTCAAGTCTAGAGCTACACAAAGCTCTGCCTGTTCACTCCATCCTAAATAAAGGCAAATACTTCCCAGGAGTACCCCAGGTAAGAGTCTGCTTGGTTGGACTCAGCAAAAGAGCTTAAAAGGGTACTTGGGCTACAGCTAAAATCCAAATTAATCCTCACCATTCCCTTTGCTTGATGAAAAAAGCACCGTGCTGCTGCCTTTATCTCATCTGGGGAGCAAGAGTGGGAAATTCTGTGGAGAGCAAAGGTGAGAACCCCTGTGGGTGCCTGTGACAGACACACCCAGGGATGCTCTCAGCTGGTGTGGCCCTGTCCCCAACCCCAGAGTCAATTAAGGCAGCAGGACATGGCTCTGCCAGCACAGCAGCCTAATTGTGATGAATGGATCTCTGATATTGAGCTGGCTGGATGCTCCAAGAACCTAATTTGTGAAAGAGAACAGCACTAAGGCAATAAACTTCTGTCCAGCTCTCATAATTTGTAATAATGTCTGACAAAGACCAGATTTGAATTTAGTTATTGGTCACTGTCTTCAGAAGCAAATGCTAAGTTGCTCATGCAGAAGATCCATTTATTAGATATATGAATTTGGAAAGGGGCAAAACAAAACTGGAATGCTCACATGGCCAATTTCCCATCTTCACTTCAAAGGCTTTTCAAATTTTATTGTAACTGGAGTGAAGGCAGCTAGTTAAACCCAAAATCCTTGTCCAATTACTATGAAGCCCAAGTTATATTTTAAACATGCACTTGCAAATTTTGTTCCAGGACAAAGAAAATCCTAAAGGGCAAGGAAACATTTTCAGAGAACTTTGGAAACACAGATGTGCTACACTGAGGCTGAGATGCTGGGCCTCCCATGGGTCCTGTACTATTTTCTTATTGTTCTGCATCTGACACAGCCACTGCTCCATCAGGATGGTTAAAGAAAAGGATTTGCACAGCAGAACCCTGAAGCAGCAGACCTGATCCTTGAGATACTGAAGTCAATGGCCCCAATGCAACATTCCTCAAAATTCCATCTGCAAGGAGCATCCAGAGGCTGCAGGACACTGTTTTATGTCACCATTTCAGTGTGCTGTGCAAGGAACAGCACTTGTCTGTAAATTATTATTACAGTTTTTGGGGTGGCAGCTGCTCAGTGGTCCCTGTGGGATTCCCAGGGCTGTGACACATCTCAGTGTATCCCCCTGAGCTCCCACCTCACCACCCTCTGCAAAGTGGTCAGTGGGTCTGAACAGCCATAAATATATCAGCATTGCCCTCTGCTTCCCAACCAAAGCTTCCACACAGCTCAAGTGCAGCAGCTTTTATTTCTTCCTGACAGACTGTGTAGGACTCACTGATTAAATCTTGAATTTGAGGGAGCACAATCTTCAGTAATGAGACAGTTTGCAGCAGCATCACTGAACCTCTCCATATTTTTACTGTGTTCATCTTCACAGCTTGTGAATGTCCTTTGAGCAGCCCTTATTTTTTACAAGGTTCTTTTGTTCCTATACACCAGTATTCCTCACCCTCCTGAAATGTTTTTGATTTACATGAACAGCACAAGCAATTCCTTCATACAAGTCCTAGGAGATTTGGAAGTAATTTTTTTGGCTTTAGCTGTCTCAGATCTTAACTGCTTCAGATTCAGCAAGCATTACCAGCCACCCTCTTCTTGCAGCCTGTGATTTGACAAACTCCTCAGTGAGAGGAGCCGCTGATTCTCTTGATTTCTCATGCAACCCCTATAAAGCAGGGCTTGAAAAGATCACAAAAACCATACTCAAATTTAAGTTGCACTGGATAGTCATCAAACAGAAACTTCCCTGGACCATAAATCGACTTGCACAATGTAAGAAACTTTACTGGAAAAGGGAAAAAAGGACAAGAGGGATTTATTTTAAATTTATCTATCCATCTCCCAGATACTCTCTGTAATTTAGTAAGACTTTAAAGGGGTCTGAGGGAAAGCACAGCTACAGAGAACAAGAGCAGAAAAGGATTCTGTGAATTCCCAAGCTGTGTATAACCAGTATGTTGCGTTCAGGAGCCAGATGAAAATGATGCAAAATGGTTTAGAATTTCACGTGACACAATCTTGGGGTTGTTCAAACACAGAAGTGATTTCATAACCAGAAATCAACCAAGGCGTAGAAGCAAGAAGCCCTGTGTTCCACAATTATAGACTGTGATGGACTTAGGGCACCTGCACATCACCAAAACATGACCCTTTACAACTCAGAAACAGTCCTGGTCATAAAGACCAAACCATTTTGTTTTCAGTTTTCCTACAGAAAAAAAGAGAGGAAGCCTTTTCCTCAGAGTTACAATTGCACATATAAACAAGCTTCAGACCATCCCATAAATGGGATCACTCATCAATAAATCCTTCATTTGTTCAGGTCCCACAACAGACACTTCACCTCGGATATAAACCATCCACAGCAATATGACAAGTGTGTGTGCAGTACTTGAGCCCTAAAATAAGAATAAAATCAAATGTAAAAGGCAAACCTCAGAGAGACTCTGAAGCAGAATAAAGAACTCGCAGGTAATTTTTATTCTGTATTTTCTTTTTCTTCTCCCCTTGCATTATCCCAAGGTAGGAACTGCTGAAGCTGCCCTTGGCACATCACATTCCAAGAATTCTACATTTTAACTCAGGCAGTGGACACTGTTTTCAACCTTTCAACAGAGATCCCTACAGCTCCCATTTGCACATTTTAGTGCCTGGAGTTGTTTCTTCCCTGCTCATTTTCATATAAAGCAGGATGAATGTTTGGTTTTAGTCTTCTGCTGCTAATTGGAATCTCCAAAAGCAAACTTTGATTAGCAGGCAGACCCAGCCCAGCTGAGAGCAGGATCAGCTTTGCTGGCTTTTCTCTCTCCTGCTTTGCTTTTCTGTGCTGGCCATGGGTGTCACACACAGGGTCTGCCCTTCCAAAAGCTCCCTGGCAGTGCTGCCCTCACCTTTTACTGAAATGCAGGCAGCAAAGCCTTGCACAGCTGTGGATGCTGCTCCTTCCCTGCTTCTTTCCTGCTTCTTTCCCTCTGCAGCTCCTGCACACAGCAAATCTCATCAAACCTGAGCTCCCTCCTTACTGCACTCCCAGCACTGCTCTGCACTCAGCCTTGTGCATGCACAGGTTACACTCCCACGTGACTTACACTTGAAAATCCTTCCAAATTCCTCTAAAATACTTCCCAATTCCTCTAAAATACCTCCAAATTCCTCTAAAATATTTCCAAATTCCTCTCAAATACCTCCAAATTCCTCTATCACTCACAGGAAAGCATTTGGCTAATTAAAGATCGCAAAAGGCTGCGCATAAAACCTTTTGCAAACCAACTCAGCCTTTTTAAAAGCAAGGACATAATAAAAAAACCTGGATTGAAATCCATATTTTGACTATCTAAAAGAAAAAAAAAAGTACTTTGAGCTATGCAGAGCCAGGGCTGGGAGCCATATGCAATATTTTTAGATACCCAGACTTCTTACTTGCTTTAAATGTCAGGGCACTCAAACTAATTAGTGTTCTGCCTCACCTATTCACAGTGCTGCCTTTCAAGCCAGCAGGAATGCTACTCCTGTTCCACTGGGGATGGGAACCACAAAGGATTGGGAAGCACTAACAGCAGGGACAGGTAGGATGCTGCAGTTTGAGGACACCAGGGGCACTGCTGTAATTCCAGGATTGGAAGCACCACGAAGATGCTGCTCCAGCCCTGGGACTCCCCTGCTGAGCACACAGAGCATCCACCAGGAGGGTCAGGAGTACAGGGACCTCCTTTGGGATGACAACTTTTACCAGCAGTTGTTTTTGAACTAAGTAAAGACCCACTGGTAGGTGAAATTTATGACTTGTTCAACCCAAAGAGAGGGGTGAGAGCAGGAATTTGTGTTTGGCATCCAGTGGCAGTGGCCTCCCCTCTTCTCCCTCCACAAGGAGCTTATTACACAAACTAAGAGATAAAAAAGGTTTATGCATCCCCATGGACTACCAGAGTGAACAAGATCTTTTCTTTATCTTTTAATTGTTTAAGTATTTCATAACTGCTGCTGTTACGATCTCTTGCTGACTTCCCTGTGCTCCTGAAGGCAGAACATCACCCTGTGACTTCACTTCCAGTGAGCATCCATTACCATCACCCTACAAACTCCACATAAATTTAATTTCCTGGAGTTTCCCTCTCCCATTACCCTTGACAGTGAAGGACACCTGCCCCCCTTTCACCTGACCCCAGGAGGCTGCACAGGAATTCAGGAGCAGTGATTTGCTCCTGCTCCTACCAGGGCAAACACAAAATTGCAGGGCAGCCCACCAGATAAAAATGCCTTGAATAGGAAGGAAAATCACCAGCACTCCTGGGGTGTAATGCTTCCCAGCTATCTCCAAGAAAAAAAAAAAAAGAGTGGATTTCAAAGGGGGATGTAACTTTCTCCTCTGGCACCTGCTGAATGTCCCCCACTGCTCTCCAGGGAGGTTTCAGAGCATCTCAGCTGCCTGTGCTATTATTATGTCAGCACTTCTCTGGCTAAATCCTTTCCCAAGAAGTCTGAAATCCAGCCTTTGTAATTCCAGGTGTGCTGAAAATGGGCCTGAAATTTTCCTCCACTGTGTGATGCATTAACTGGCTTAAAAACACCAGGGCTTGCACGCAACTCTGTATTTTGGGTGCTCTTCCTATAAGACAAAATTGCAGTTGGAAAAAAAGGAATGTGGCTCTGCTGGAGATTTATTTATCTGGATCACAAAAGGGCAGTGAATACAGGCAAAAAAATCCTAATATGACTGTATACTTTGAGTTTTCTGCTGTGGGACAATAGGGGAGAGATGCTGTGGAGCTCCACTATGTAACAGGATCCACAACAACAAATATACTGATTTCCAACTTCTTAGCAAAATTCACCTCAAATTCTGCTTAAGCATATCAAACACTGAAATTAGTAAAAAACAGAAGGGTTGGCTTAGTAATTTTTACTACAACAGCTCTTCAGACAGAGTATCCACCCCCATATGCAATGGAAACCAAATGGTAACTGGGAATACATTGATATTCCTAATATTTACTGTTTGCAAGTGTTATTTATCACCGTTATAACTACATTATAGTGACATTCTCCATACTATAATGCAGAATGCACTTCCCTTTCTTAACTCAATCCTGGGGTGCTAGAATTAAACAACAGGAGGTCAAATGAGACTATCACTAAACTCTAAAAATCTCATTTTCTGCCTTTTTGAAAGCAATCAACTTTTTACCCTTTTCACACTGAAAAAAAAATACAGCTCAAGCAAAATTGCACAAATTATTTCAGTTTAGATAATGTGTCTGGAATAGTTTTATTTTATCTTCGTGCCCATTAGGATCAGAATTCTCACAAGGCAGTTTCTGTATATCCTGACTATGAGCAGGCTGGACTCAGCTCTGGATCAGAGCTTTTCCCTTTTCCAGGTGAAAGGAAAAGAAATTTCAGCCCTCAAACCAAACCTCCAGATCCCAAAGACTTCACAATGTGCACAATCACACCCACATTTTGCTTTTTGGGTTCATTTTTTCCACAGTAACAAAACTAAAGGCTTTTAAAACCCTCCTACAGCAAACTGGGCATCCAAAGAACAGAACTCCATTAAAAATCCCTGTCTAGCACTGTGAACCATCCAAACTGCCCAGGGCCCAGCCTGGAAGGCCAATAATGAATGAATTACAATAGTCAATAAGGGATGTAATTAAGGAAGCAGGTTCTTCTGACATTTACATTTTGCTAGCTGCCACATGCCCATGAAATGTGTTATTGTTTCCTTTCTCAAGTAGCAGGGTCTATAAATGCCTTATAAGAATCATAAGCAGATTTTTAAGTCCTCTCCTCTCCTTGTTCTAATTAAGACACGTTTATTGCATGCAGAACAGTAAATGCCATGTTTTACTGGGCATGTTTACAAGCAGGAAGATGGAAAGTGTCAAGGAGCAAGGCAGGACTCCCAGCCAGCCCAGAGGGATCTTCTGCAGGCAGAAACTGAGGACAATGCACAAAGAAAAGCCCCAAATGTCACCATTTTCAACTCTATGTGCAAAATTCGACTTTGTTGTTTTACAGTTATTGCTCTTTATTGTTATTACGTAATATTTTTTACACTGCAGCCCTGAGAAATCCTCAGCATGGTCCAAGACCAAACATTCCTTACAAAAGAATTTCTTATAAATAGATAATGCTGATTAAAAAAAACAATAAAGAGTTTAAAGCTAATCTTGGTGAGTTTATATTTAAATTCCAACCTTTGAGAGCTAAAGTCCAGATGCCCCTTGGGACATTTCTGGGATACATGAATGCAGTAGCTCCTCAGCATCATGAGGTTTAAAACGAGTTTGCAGCATGGGAGTATTTTAACCAAAAAAATAAGGAGGTACTGCCTGAATATGTAAAGAATTCCTCCAAAAGGTGATGGGCAGTGTAAGAAGGGATTTGGGAGTCATTTATTAAGAAAACTGAATAAATAAATGGTGAAAGTTGGTACTATGGATTGACTCCCTGAAAGCTGATGAAGAGTAAAGGCAGCCACGAAGAGCCTGGAGAAAAACAATTCAGCAATGGGCTGAAAAAAGAGAAAAGGCAGATTCAGCCCAGGAATGCAAAGGGAAGTGTGACAGGATCAAAAGAACAAGCTGAGGCAGCAATCCTGGTAGTCACAAAGGATTGCAAAAATAAAAGTCAAATTTGTCAAGGACAAAGAAAGGGATAACAATTGAGATGAAGAGGGGCAGGGCTGGGTTTTAACTCCCAGTGTGAGAGCAAATGTTGTATTTCAGAGCAGGTGAGAAGAATTCTGCAAGATCTGGAGTTACCCTGGGTGTGGCAATCAAAACTCATCACTGGGTCAGACAGGCTGCTGAATTTATAGGGCTGAATAAGAAATGATGCTGATATTCTGCTCAGCTCTCTGAAAAGGAGGTCAGGGAGAGACCTCTGGGAGTCAGGATTAAAAGGAAAGGCCTGGTTTAGCCTCACTGAGCTTGAGCTGTTGGCTGAACATGCAAGGGGAGACAGATCAAGATTGGAGCACAAGACAGAGCTGGCATCACTTGGTTCGACACAATAACCAAATTTAGGTTTGCAAATGAAATAACTCTGGCAAAAAGCACAGCAGGGAACAAAAAAAAAAAAAAAAAAAATAAAAAAAGAGATAAAGGAGAGAGAGCACACAGTAAATCCCAGATGAAACTGCAGGAGAGGCTCTAGGAAAAGAGGAAAAATCCAAAGAA
>VXBR01003799.1:1806086-1893247 GCA_013400215.1 Cisticola juncidis
CATTATTTGCCCTGTCTCTGAAATTTTTTTTCAATTTTTCTTCTTGTATTAATTTTTTTGTAACCAATTTTTATTCCTTATTAAATTTTCCTAAATTTCAAAAAGCGAGTTATTGGCATTTATCACACCATATGAAATCTCCAGCATGCAAATTAAGTTCTTTAAGAGGAGATAAACCTGAATCACAGCCCATGGATCTGAAAACTTGTGATCTGCACGAGTTGTTTTAATCCCAACACACAGGAGAATTGGACATTTTGCACACCAAACTCTAAGAGAAACATGCTGCTATTTCCTTACAAAATGACTCATCTGAGCAATATTTACATTTACTATTAACATTTGAAAGGTGGAAAACCAAACACCAAATTGTACTGTTTGCCTGTAGAATATTGATGCTTAAAACCTCCTGGTTCTGTTCTTTGTGCACATAAACATCCACAGAAACAGCATAACAGGCAAAGGCTGCTCTCACAGGCTCACAACAAGAAGCTTAAAAAAAGGCAAAAAAGATGTCTCAGTAAAAATACTTGGGGTTTAGTTCTTTCTTTTCCCTGCTATTTTATTTTTATTACAATACTAGTAGTAGTAAAAGTAATAGTAGTACTAGAAGTAATAGCAGAAGTAGTAGTAGTAATATTTAAATTATTAAACTATTTCTATCTCAACCCACAAATTCTCTCACTTTTACCCTTCCAATTCTCTTCCCCTCATCCTGCTGGGAGGGGAGTGAGTGCCTGCAAGGTGCTTTGTTGTCAGCTGAAGTTAAACCAAGACACCAAGGTACCTAAAATACCTGAACCACACGACTGTGACACCACAAGAACCCACAAAAAAGACATCTTTGTCAGAAAAACCTTCCCTTCCTTTCCCTGAGTGTCTGCAGAACAGTTTTTACTGTGACTCAGCTGGAAGAAATATGTTAGTTAGGGAATCAGTCTTCCTAAAATTGATTCAACATAGATTTTGCAGCTGCCTGTGGAATTTCTTGCTAGGATCTCAAAAAAAAACCCCAGCAGTGAGCTGTAAATAACTGCAACCAAACAAACAACAGCCAAAGCACAAAGAAACAGGCCAAACAGTGAGATATTACACAATTTCCAGTTCCTTGGACCCAACAGATTGCTCAAAAAAACCCTTCCCTAAACACAGAAGAAACTGCTAAGATTTACACTATTGCTACCTAAGGGCTCTGGTCACAGATTATTCCAGCTGATGTGAGAGAATGAACCAAAACTCACAAAAATCTGATATAAAGGAATCATAGGTCAGAATCTAGTCTTAGTCTACATTTGAGAATCCTGGCCCAAACTTTCTCCAAAGCTCACTCCTATTTAAAAGTTCTGATTTAAGCACTTAAAAAATTGTATCATTAATATAATAAATTTTATTAGTATATTAAAATAAACACAATCTGACACTGTACAGCTGTTTATTGATAAGAAGAAGTACAGAAGCTTTGGGGAAAAATGCTATTTTGTTTTGCATTTCTACTAAAAGCACCTTCATTAGCAGTCAACACTTTGGCCAGCTTTGCTAATTTACACACCTATCAAGTTGATCAACAAGGGAGGTTCCAAATTATGGAATTAAATCTTTACAATACCATTATGAGCATATATGACCAGCAAAGAGCACTTCCAAATGAAGATATTAATTTGGTTCCCTTCCCCTCACTCTGAGTAAAGCACCATGAAGTCATGATGGATTAAATGTATATTAAGAAAACAGAGCTATTTCAAGCATTTTGAGATCTTCAAGTATGTTTGAGCTCACAAATATAATTTCTTTCAATGAATAACATCAGAGCAATGTTTTAATGCTTCATTTGTAGCCTTTTAAAAATAAGGCAGCTCCTAAGTGCTGCTGTGAGAGCTCAGCAGCCACCCAAGTGTCTCCCTTGATTTCCTCTCACCCTCAAAATAACTGAGCAGGGCTGAAACTTTGTGCTCTTACATTGTCTTGTATTAAAAAAAAGGAAAAAAAGGGGAAAAAAAGGTGGAAAAAAAAGGGGGAAAAAAGGTGGAAAAAAANGGAAAAAAGGGAAAAAAGGGAAAAAAGGGAAAAAAGGGAAAAAAGGGAAAAAAGGGAAAAAAGGGAAAAAAGGGAAAAAAGGGAAAAAAGGGAAAAAAGGGAAAAAAGGGAAAAAAGGGAAAAAAGGGAAAAAAGGGAAAAAAGGGAAAAAAGGGAAAAAAGGGAAAAAAGGGAAAAAAGGGAAAAAAGGGAAAAAAGGGAAAAAAGGGAAAAAAGGGAAAAAAGGGAAAAAAGGGAAAAAAGGGAAAAAAGGGAAAAAAGGGAAAAAAGGGAAAAAAGGGAAAAAAGGGAAAAAAGGGAAAAAAGGGAAAAAAGGGAAAAAAGGGAAAAAAGGGAAAAAAGGGAAAAAAGGGAAAAAAGGGAAAAAAGGGAAAAAAGGGAAAAAAGGGAAAAAAGGGAAAAAAGGGAAAAAAGGGAAAAAAGGGAAAAAAGGGAAAAAAGGGAAAAAAGGGAAAAAAGGGAAAAAAGGGAAAAAAGGGAAAAAAGGGAAAAAAGGGAAAAAAGGGAAAAAAGGGAAAAAAGGGAAAAAAGGGAAAAAAGGGAAAAAGGAAAAAAAAAAAAGAAAAAAAGGCAAATGAGACACAAGTGATGAATCAGAAACTCTCAGCAGTGCTAATATCATTCCCCAGGGAAACATCAAGGCAGATGTTGGCACCACCAGAGAGAAACAATGAAAAACCATTTCCCACTTTCAGCCTCTGGAGCGGGGCAGGAGGGAAAACATCTGGAGACACAACCAAGTACAACAATAACAGTGGACTTCTCCATATGTCTTTTCTACTTGCAAAGACATCCTGTTGATTTCAAATAAACACCATCCAATTCCAACAGCTTCCTTACTCCAAATTTCCAACTTTACGCCTCCGTTAGAGCCAAAGGCAGCTGTGAGCTGCCAGCAGGAGCATGACAAGTGTTCAAGAGGCTTTTCTGGGTCCAAGCCGTGACTGTGACCCTGCATTCATCTGTTATTTTAACATTTCTGCTCATTTCAACCTCTGCTGTGTTTTACTGCACGTAACTAAATCCCTGCTATTAACAGCCCACTCAAACACAACTTACGGCCGCGTCTGCTTCAGCACAAGTCCCATGTCAATTATGACCCAGATTAAGCAGGATGAAGTGCTTTTGGGATAAATGGCTGGGAAAAATCATCAGCCTGAAAACGATGGAGATATTTGAAATAGCAGTGGAAGCTGCAAATTGCTGGAGACTACAAACTCATCCGTGAAACCCCAGAGCATATGTCCCGTGCAGAGCACGCAGAGTGCACACACACACTGCCCTACATTGGATCAGCCATCTGCAAACCACCACTCCTCAGCACACACCCACGTCTCCTCTCATCTGTGCTCACCCATATTCCCAAATTTTGGTGCTGAAAACTCCCTACCTGCTTGAGAAATCACCATGTGACACTGTCAGTGCAGCTGGTTTTACAGCACCCACAAGGTGTGTGAGATTTATGGGAGGCTGATATTTCATTTGAACCCTGGATAGTCCAGATAGTCCAGGCTGTCATAAACATCTCATCATTGAAACAAAAAAGGGTGGGTTTTTTTTAATGGCAGTTCTTGAACAAGGTTCTTTCTGTATTTGAGACTGCATAAATAAGAGGTGCCTGAATTATGAGGCTGTAATTCTTCCTAGGCTTCAGAGGAGGGTGAGTGGCAACATCAAACCACTAAACCAGAGAGCTGTGCCAGTGCCAGGACACGCCCAGGGAACTGAATCTTTCCTTCCATGTAACAGCAGAGTCAAGCTTTGCTCCTCTGCAGCTTCTGCTTTTATCAGTGGAGCTCTGCATCAAGCCTGGCTCTCCAGCCATCCCTGCCACCACACTGGAATCGTCCCAGCCTCTGGGAAGGAAAATTATTCTGGATACAGGGGTCCAGAATAAACTTACTGCCAGAGCTGAGTTTTATTTCAGTACTGTGAAGCCACATTTTGGGGTTAGGTGACATCTCCATGGTTCAGAGGGACACTCACCTATGAAGGTTTTATAGAACACTGAGGTTTGAGATCAGAAATCATTATGAGGCCATAATCTGCAGCAAAATTAGAAACCTGTGCTTAATGACAGCCCCTCCTCTCTCCACAGTTTTTCCTGAAATCTCGTTTTAGCAGTTCCTGACTAGAGAACAGCACAGATGCCAAATCACTCTGGGGAAGCTGCTGATGTCCACTGTAGCTGTTCACTGCCCCCTGCACAGGGGGAATGTCCCCAGAGCTCTTCTTCAGAGGACCAGCACCTTTACAACATTCTAAATGATCCTAAATTAAATGTCTGTACCAAAACTGTCTGAGATCAGTGGATGCTTGCCAATGATTTGCTCTAAAATGCTTCTATTATCTGTTTTTCATAAGCAGAAGGATTTTCATAAGAAATAACCCAGGCATTAGTTCCTAACTCAACACAAGCAATTTAAGATTATCAAAATTAAACTCAATTTGATTGTCATGCCACAAACTGAGACAAAATGAAGAAGCCAAAAACCCATGAAGAACTCATACAAATTTAGTTTAAAAAAGTGATCACTTTTAGAAAATGTTAGAAAATGTGCTGATCTTGATCCAGGGGAAGTTTTGTTTGCAGTGTATAGATTTATAATCCTCAGAGGCCCTTAAAATGTAAATGTAAGAGTAATTATTTCATTTTTATCCACTTTGGTGGATGTCACCACACACCCTGAAGCCATATTTGTTCCAGCTGGACCCCCTGCTTCTTTGTGAGGAGGAAAACACGACCTTTGCTGCAGAGCTGTGACATTGCACTTGCACTTTCACAATCTTTTAAGAGAACAATAAATCCTCAGAGCAGGGGGATGCAATGTGCTCCCAGGCTCCCATGTGAAGTTGGAGAGCCCTGAGAGCCCTGAGAGAGGCTGAGATGGATAAGGTGTTTTATCCATCTCACTACTGTAGAAGTCATAAACAAGGTTTGTAGCACATTTTTATTCGAGGCACTAGACCTTAATTAAACTGAGATTCCCTCAAGCAAGCTGGAGCCAGCCCCAACCCCAAACTGCAAGTGCTGAACTCGGGTGCCTCAAGCCCAGTCAGTCCCAAGGGGTGACAGACAAGCAGTGCAAGAGGGAGAGGAGCTGCTGTGCAAGATCCAGGATGGAATTCCAGCTGAATTCCAGAGGTGCTCCCAGGGCTGCACTGGGGCTCCTTGGGAAGCTGCACCCAAGGCAGCACCATCCCCTGCCTGTGGCACCAAGAGGGAGAGAGGTGTTTGTGTCAGGTTATCTGGCTCTGGCACTGCAGCTCACCCAGGTTTGCTTCCCAGGAATTTTAGCATTTTAGCATTCCCCTCATTTATCCTCACACTTGGTACAAGGCAAGGATCACACTTGATTTCAGCTCCCAGCCCCACAGAACACCAAGCTAACACTGTATTAAAATGCTAAAGTTTAGAGCAAACACTGTTCATCCTCCCAGGGGACCAGTTAGTGAGTATTTCTTAAATAAAAAACTAAAATAAAGCAAGGCCCCTGTGCAGTGGGAGCACTGTGGCCCTTTCTGTCCTGCTCACACTCAGCATTCCTCGTGGCACCCACTAATCTAAACCAATAACCCTAGAAATAGCTATATCCTTTATTTAAATGTGTGAAGCCCTCAGGGCATAATCTGAATTTCTTGATTTTATGACTGTAAAATATATAATGATATTATCACCAAAGTCAATAACACGCTCCTGGCAATCAATTCACTGAAGAACCACACAGCGCCGTCTTTATTTTTCCTCTTCTTTTCTAACTAATAAACTGTCAAACTTGTATCCATTCAAATTATGCACACATTCAAATGATAAACCTGAAATAACACCTCCTTCTGTATCACAGGGCTGAAAAACAATCCCACACACACTTATAAACGGCCTACATCTTCCTGGGGCAATTAGCATTTTTATGGGTTTTTACGGCATCAACGCAGCAGAAAATACAAAACACTGGTGCAGAATGACCTCTGAGATGCCACACAGACTGAAGACTCCTAAATTAATTGCTAAGTGAAAGGTATTTCCCATTAGCTGTGCATATATAAGCACCTAAACACACATATATACATGCATAATCTTATCTATTTGCACATATACACATACATGATGCACAGGTTCATTTGGTGTCAATTATCCCAACAAAACTCACAGTAATTTTAATCAACTACAGATTTCACTAGGAAAAAAACTCCTAAGTACACAGGCAGGTGTAAAAGAGAAAATACTCCCATGCAATTAAATGTATATTTCAATACAGCAGGAACTAAAAGGAACCATGAAGATAACTCTGATTACTCTCCTTGATGGGACATTTTCCTCTGTGCCTTCACAGAACCCCAGGACCAACACAGAGGGCTCAAAACATCACACAAAGGGATAGATTGTGACACCACAAACCCAGCAATTCTTTCTTCATAACCATAAAAAAGTTCAGTGCAGAATGCCTATTGGGGGTTATAAAACTGAGAGCCCTCCACAAGTTCTCAGATTCTCCTGGCACCTGTTAATTTATTTTTTGAAATTTTCTCCTAGAACTAGGAAACTTCGAGTTGCTGGGTCATTTGTCACAGTCTTTGGGAGCATGACTGTCCAACCCTCTTGTCGGCATCCATAGATCTGCCACAGAAAATCTTTTTCCTCTTCAAACATAACATTTTAGAAAAGAAACCACCTTATACCCAGTAGTCTATGTGCTCAAAATTCAACTTCTGGTGTCAGCACTAGAACTCTCTTCCTCTACCAATACTTCCCCAATGAGTTTCTTGCAGTTAGCCATTTAAACTTTTTCATTTTTCTTTAAAAAGGAGAGATACTTGAGGGTTTAATTTCAAGATCAATACTTCATCTCAAGTGACCAGAGCACAGTCACAGCACGATTTGCTCATGACACCAAGAACTGCTGTCTTTTAAATGAAGACATACTTTGGATTTCACACTTTATTTCAGTGATAATGTCTAATCCCTAGCAGGATTATATAAATTATATAAAAAAACCTACTGATGTATCCAAGCCCTGTCTGTTTATGGGGACACCACCTTAAAAAGTTTGTTAAAATTTTGTGAGGAATAAGCACCTCTATCTATGTAAGTACAAAAGCTTGGGAACAGTCAACGGGCACAACTTGAATGCAAACTTCTCCTTTCATCAACTGATAGGAAATCTCCTGAAAAAGTCTGCAAGGTGTTGTTCTGGGGTGCTTTTAATGCCCCTTTTTGACAGAAACCATTTGTCCTGAGCAAAAAGATTGAGAATACTTCCACAGAAAATGATAAACCTCGTAAAGAGGGGACACAGAAACCACTCCGAAGGCTCAATGAACTTCTATTATGGTTTAATTTAAAAACATTACCTCCAATTTTAAGCACAGATAAAGGCTCTCCAGGAAAACTCAATCATCATTCAGCCTATCATCTCAGCAGTACTCCCCGATTGCTGTGCACAAAACCTCAAACTGAGAGATTTTATGGCTTCTGGCATTATCAGCCTGAGAATTACTGTACTCAAAGGCACCCACTCCTAGAAACAAGTCTCCTCTGTAAGAAAATAAGATGTTCCCATGTTATTTGCTGTCCTTGATCAGTTTTATATGCAGAGATGTTGTTTATCAGGTGACAGCAACTGCACTTGCAAAGTTTTTATTTTAACACTTAATGTGAAATGAACACAATGCACATTTTACCATCTCCAAAGCAAAATGCCTGCCCAGACTGGATTAAATTATTTCTTTAAATTACAGTGAAGTCAGTGTGAGCATGTCAAGGGAAGGATTCTGCTATTTACAGAGGAGGCCTCAGTATAAAATAATGTTTGATTAAAACTTGGGACAAATCTCAGTGATGGAGGGTCTGGGCTGAGCACTGGGAGAAGGCAGTGATGGAGCACCCAGGCTCCACGGGCAGATGACAAAGCTCATTTTCCTTTCAGCCAGAGGGATCACTGATCAATTTTATTTTCTTAGATGGTTTTTGAGGTGACAGAATATGGGCACATCTTCAGACACAGAAATGACCAAAAGCTGAATGTAATTAAACTTCCTTTCAGCCTCTGTAGCATGCAAGTCTTCATAAATCTTATAAAGTCATTTTGCAAAGGAGCCTTTTGCAGGCTGTGTGCAGAAGCAGCTGAAAACTCCAAATTCTACACTGATTTAAAGTGAAAGGAGACCCTGCAATAAAACTTCATTTTGGGGTACTAACCATGTTCAGCAAGCCCCAGGGAATGACCAGAAGTGAAACCAAGGAAACTTGGCAGTCGTTTTACTGCTGTTAGAGAATTAAAATTATGTTTTCTGGACCACCAGAGGGGAAGGACAAAGACAGGTATTTGTGGACTCTCCTCTTAGGAGGCAGAAGAAGATACTTCAGCAATCTTTGTTCACCTGGTGTTTCAAAGCTTGGGTAACTGTTTAAATCAAACAGACATCAAAATGTCAAGTATATAAAGCCCTTGGGAAAACAGGGTCATCAGCTGTTCCATTCCTCACCCCCTTGCCTGGGTGTCAGGATGAAATCAGTGACTTCTGAGCTAAAACCAGCTAAGACAAGGTGTTAGAGTGATCTTTAATTTGCATTACTATGTGCACTGCATTTGGATGGGGCATTGTAAAAGCTGAAGCACTCTGGAAACCAAAGGACCTGTTACAGCTGCATTCACACTCCCGAGCAAAACAGTCCCAATGGGGCACTCAGCTGAGACCATCTGCTGCCAAAAATCTCTGTAAACCAATTCCAGAGCAGCAAGGAGAGCCCAGGGGCTGCTAAATAACCCCAGAAGTGTCACTTCCCAACCAAACCTGAACCTGCTGGGGCAGAGGAAAGTCAGATGGAATTGCCTTTCCTTCCAAGCTCCACCACAGCACTAAAAAGCACCTTAAAGCAGATGAAAAATCAGCCAACACAAGGAATACTGATCATTTGCAGGTAAGGATAGAATTAATTATTTTGGTATGTGAACATGCAACAAAATCCACAGAGCTGCTGGATCTCCCTGATTCCTCTTTAATCTTAAAAGAACTGTAAGAGCTCAGAACTCATGAAAAATATAAACAAGCTGCTTTTGTGTGTCTCTCTGTATCTGGCTTTAGGTGTGCAGTTTGCAGGAACAATTTTAATTAGACTTTCACTAATCCAGGACACAGACACACACAAGTTTACACGAGGCACCCCAAAGTCATGTGGAGACACACAAATTCACAATTTACACTTCAAAGCCTACAAAATCTATTCTGTTGATGAGCTTACCCAAGAGTTTAGTTTTTGTTATGTATAAAGAAAGAGAAAGGGTCGAGAATCAGTTCACTTCATACAAATACCAGATTCCTGTGCTGCCCTAAGATAAATGTTAATTCCCAGGGAATATAAAAAGAGTGAGTTAAGAAAAGGTTATGCTCTGCTGATTAACATTCCCAAATTTCTCAAACGTTCAGTAAGAGAGAGAAAAAAATTCTTTCCATTCAAGATAACTAATTACAGCCACTGAAGTCCCCAAAGACAAGAGCAATAGTGTGGAACAGCTAAAACAGGAGGACAAAGCCACTCATTGATTTGCACTTCACCCTCTCCTGTCACTGCTGCGGTCCCCCCTGCACCAGGGCTGTGTGCAGGCACAGGGACAGGGCTCTGTACCACTCTGGATGGTGGCAGGGCCACTGTCCCCTCCCAGCCATCCCCTTTGTCAGTGCAGAACTTCACTCTGCTGAGGGCTGAGGTCAGTGCTGTGCAGAACGTGCACCACACCAGGCTGGGAACATCTGCAAACTGCAGGTCTGGGGGTTGCACTTGTGTTCCTTCATGATCTCATTGAATAAAGGGCAAATAAAGTCTCACCTAAATCACACAATGTGATCCTCTGGGAGAGAAGGTGAAGGCCACTCTTGAAGCATTAAATCTCTCCAGCCCCACCTCCCACATCACTGAAACCCCAGAACCACTTCAGACCCCACCGAGCAGAGACTCCAGCAGAAGGTGTCAGTGCAAATGCAGAACAATCCTCCTCTTCCCTCCTATGGAATTACTGGCCCTGACAGTCACATCTGGATTATTAGTAGTACTTCTGATAAGATTGGTGTAAAACACATCTCTGGAATGTGTAGACCTGTAAATTTCTGCCTTAAAAAGCTGGCTCTGAGGGCATGGCATCAAAGGCAGCATGTAGCCTAAGAACTCACCTGACAACACCTCCTCTCATGCAGAAAAAGGAAAATAATGAAAGTGTCATGCTAAAAAAAAACTCCACAGTAAATAGGTCTTCAGAAATTAGCCTAAGATCACATTAACTCAATAAGATAAAGCAGCTGCCATTTGTTTTCTATAGTCAAATGGAAATACCAGTATTCACCACACGGCACTCAACAAAAAACAACCCACAAACCACTCTTTCCCTGCTGAAATTGTTCACATTTTGTTATCCAATGTTTCAGGAAGAAAATTATTTTCATTTTGGCTTCCCACTGCCTCTGCAACATCAGAGAATGTCTCTCCCTGCTGGAAAAACAATAGGAGGCAAAGAGGAAAGCAGCATTTTTCCTGAGACTTTGGGCTAAAAAATGCCATCAATTTCAAAATTACAACAGTGGCAAAGTGCTTCTTTCAATCTGGTCCTTTCATTTTTGCCTCCTGCTGCATTCCTATTGTCAGAGTGGCAGCAGGAGGCAGGAATGAAAAGACAACTGCTGGCAGTCACCCTTGGGCAAACTGCTGACAAGAAGTAAAACATCCCCGTGCCAGAGAGAATTCCAGAGGTAAGAAATTGGGGTTTGCACATCTCTGGTGTGTGCAGTGCCACAGAGGATCAGCACATCAGGAGAACTCCTCTGCTCCTGGGACTGGTCAGGCATCAGGAGTCAAAGTGTTTGGGCTGGAGCTTGGGAAACTGAGAGGGAATTCTTGGGGAAGTAAGGAAATACAATAAAACAAAGCAGCAAACTCCACCAGCTAACTCTGAGTTAAGTAAGAGAAAAGGAAACTTTCCCCAACCAGGAAAACTCGGAGACTTTTTCAGCTACTGAGAAGATGGTTTGTCAGGGCACAAGGACACGAGTGACCATGTCTGAATCCAAAAACTGAGAAGAAGCAGGACAAAATGCCAAAGTGCCCAAACTTTTACAAACTTTAACACATTTGCTGAAACACCTGCAGAGCAGTCCTGTGTTTCAGAGCTGTTCACCCGAAGAACAAGCAGAAAAAAATCCCTGACAACCCTCCCTGCAGCATTCCAAACACTGCATTCCCAAGCCAGAGAGAAGCTCCCAAAGCAGTCACTAACCCAATAATCACCTCTGTCTCCTGCCCTTTGGTGGAGCTTCCAGAGACTCCAAATTCAGCTGTAATCAGTGTCCTGCAAACACAACTCTCTTTTAAAAGGATGCTCTCACTCCTGAAAGCAGCTCCACCCCTGAGGTGTCTCTGCCTGCAGCTCCACATGGCTGTGTCCGGCAGTGGGCACTGCCAGGATGAGTGCTCTGCATCCTTTTTGGAAGAAATACTGGTGCTAAAGGGATGGTTTAACCTAATTCCAGGAAGTTTTAAGTGGCTGGAGGAAATCAAGGCAGAGGGTAGGAGCTGTGTGTCAGCCTGGCCCTGCTTCAGAACAGATCTGCCAATATCATCCACGTGGTTTTACCACCTTTGTGCCAACCAGGGTTCATTGAAAGAGAGCAAAACATTCCCCTGAAGACCCTGAGGAAAAAAAGTCTGAACAAAGTCGACTTCCTCTGCAGAGATTATTTAAAAACAGAGAAAACAATCTGGAAGAGAATAAAAGGGCTACTAAAATGGAATATGTTATTATTTTTCATTGCATGGATTAAATAAAACGAGGGTTATCTCTGCTGAAACTGAGCCATGAAAAAGGTACTTTTTCCCCACTAAAAATAAAAAGCATGATACTTTACAAATAAAATCACCATTATTACTTGTGCTAGAACTGAACAACAAAAACTTATGAAGCTTGAAAACTCTATTCTGTGCAATAAGCACCTAAAATGTTTCATCACCTGTGTTTGTTAAAATAATAAAGGAAGATGATTTTTTAATAAGAATCCATATAAACCTAAACTGAGAAGTCTCTTTTCCCAAGGTCAGAGTTCTCTGTTAACCTCTAGAAAATCCTTGTCATATTAACTGAAAGATAAAATCAGTCTGCTGAAATCAACACTGGCATAAGGAACAGCTGCAGGGGGAAAGGTAGATTCTATTTACACCATCCAAATATTACCAGATTTTTAAAACATTATTATTCCTCTTGCACTTGTGCTTATCTTCTGAAAAGACCTGTCTATTTGGTGTAATACTCTCATTATTTGGCTGCTGATACCATCAAGCTTTGCTGGCTGTTTCTGCCTCTAACAGAATTTTTGAGACCACGCTGAAAACAGCGATCAAATAATGCAGGGATCCTTCTCTGGCCTGCCCCCCAATCCCTCCTCAATAACTTGCCTATAACTTATTCATTTACAAACAAAATTGACTGTGTCTAATCTCCGTGCAAAAGCCCCAACAATCTAATAATTTAATGTCTGTATGCAGCTTAGAATATTATAAGATCGGGCATTGCTATGCCAGGTTAGTCTGCTATTAGCTGGGGGATTCTCAAGCATCTGTCATGCAAAGTAGGTCAATTTCTAGCCATATAATTCTGATTATGTCAAAATATTTATTCATGAGTTTTCTAATTCAACATACTTCAAATAAGTCATATTTATGTGAAGAGAAAAAAAAAAAACAACCCACATCTAAATTATGGTTGTTAACAACTGGGTTATCACAGCTTCAAACACTGCTAATCCAGAGACGTGGAGAATGTTTTTTTCCTTGCAATGTAGTAACAGAATTGTTTTCATTGCCTATTTGCTGTTATTTTTAGTCTGGTTTCTCAAGGAAACAAGAAGGCAGACACTCCCTGGGTGTTATGTGGGAATGTGCAGAGCAGTGGAAGCCCCATCCTCCCTCCTTGTGCCTGCTCTTCCCTGGATTAACACGTGAACCTTTGGGCCAATTTCAGTCAGGTCTCATCTATATTATGAATTTTTCACTTTACCAGGCAGGGTAAAGAGATGGTTCAATAGAAGAGAACCATTCTATGGAGGGATGTGCTGAGGGGAGGCCACACTTGAGCCTTGTCTTTCCTTGGGGCTTAGATCAACGTGAAAACCAGAGAAACAAAACTTCCCTGGTCCCTCAGTGCTCCAGAGTCCTTCCAATAAAAATAAGAGGTTACCAGGAGGAAAGGGGGTGGATTTACAATGGATGTCATTATTCACATGTTCCACAAGATCCAACTCCTGCCAGGGAGAGATCAGGAATGACTCCAAGCTGCAGGCAACACTGCTGCAATACCAGGGAGATGAAAAAAACCCCATAAATTCATGCACTCAACCCATCTGCCACCCTCCACCATCCCAGGTTGCTCCAAGCCCTGTCCAACCTGGCCTTGAACACTTCCAGGGATGGGGCAGCCACAGCTTCTCTGGGAACCACCTCATCACCCAGCCAAAGCCACCGCTGGTCACATAAATTCAAAAGCAAATAACAACTCCAAGGTTTTCAGTGCTATTGCAAGCACAGAAAAGCTCTTCAGGATCTCCAGTTCCTTCACTGCACTGACCTTGCTGCAGCATCCAGATTACCTGTGGATTTCTCTTGCTTTTACCAGTTCTTGCTTTTATCACCACCCACATGTCAGATTCCACATTATACCCAGCATATCCCTATTAAATATCCTAAAAAAGGCTTGGCACAAGTAAAATATTTTAACTTTCCTCCCTGACTAAATGCTGCCTAAGCCTACACTTCATTTTTCAATACACTGCCAGCAGGTACAGCTGAAATTGTACAGTGCCATCATTCCTGAGGCAAAAAGTGATGAGCCTAAATCTTGTCTTTATTGTGTTTTCTTTCCTGCCATTCCAGCACCACCCTGGAAAATGGAAATGAAGAGACAGCACTCGGCAATGCCACAGTGAGGGGCAGAGACACAGGGCCATGGGCAGGGTCTCCTCCTTGGTCACCTGCAACAGCTCAGGTGTGTCCATCCCTGAGATTCTGCACTTCCAGGATGGAATGGAAGGAATGGCTTTGCATTTCATCAATGTTTAAAAGTTTTCTTTGAACAACAGAGAGTGTTTATGCCTTTTGGGGGTCATCTCTGTGCATGACCAAACCATCAGGTGGCCTTGACACACCTAAGCTAGAAAAGCTGCACCTGAAATAATCATGAGGATGAAAGTCAGCAACCATGCAGCTCCTTTTGTAAGCTTTTAAATGAAAATATCTGTTTCTGGGGACCAGTTTAGGGAGCTATGCACTGCTCTTGAGCCCTCAGTCCTCTGACACCTGCAGGAGCTGAACAGAAAATCCCTGCAGCCATCACTCCCCTGTTTGCTGGAGTAGCACAGAGCTGTGTTCTGTCAGTGACCTTTTTAATCAAAGGGAAGGAAAGGGGGGCATTAACACTTTTAAATGCTTTCAACTGCCAGTGTCCTAATATTAATTTTCTAAACATTCTTCCACCGGGGTAATTAAGCCAGGATCTGTGTCTGCTTTGTGTGGCTGCTTCTCATGCAGGGATTTAAATGCTGTGTTTTGTTTCATCTGTAATTGTTTCCCCTTAGACCTTTCTGGTGGAGTCTGGGGGCATTGGGTGTAATCTGGTTTTTGATTACATCCACAGCATTTATTCCAAGGCCTGTTGGGCTGGTTTGAAAGAATCACAATGGTGCTAACAAGTCTAATCTCAGAACTACCATTTGAGAAAAATCCTTTCAAGGTTTAAATGCCAGTTCTTTCTTTAGTCACCCTCCTATGTGATGCCCCCCACAAAAACCCTTTTTGATATTAAAAGCATTAACACTGAGCTTGAAGTGGCCAATCAAAATATAAATTTAGGTGTTAAAATGTATTTCTACTGCGTAGATTTTATAGTAAGTAGACTACTGTTATGTCAAAACCCCTCCACAATTAAGAAAAATTAACAATGTAGGACAAGGCAGGTTACAGCAGATGTTTTAACATGAGGCAGACTTCATCCTTGAGATCATACTTTGGCAAGAAGAAGTTAAAAAATCCTGCAGAACTTGGGCAAACTCTGACACTGCCTGTTGGTGGTGTGTGCTGCCCATCCTTCACTTGCACAAATTTCAAATTCCTTGCCTACAGCCTCGATATTTTCCTTAGGAAAATGTGTGGGTTTGGTTTTGTTTCAAATGGCCTGATTCTCAGCTCTGGGGCCCTCAACATAAGAAGGATTTGGAGCAGAGGAGGTCCCAGGGATGCTCTGAGGGCTGGAAAATGCACAAAAGGAGCTGTTTCAGCTCAGCTCACAGCAGAACCCACACGTGCAGGACTGGCCTTGGTCAGGACTGAGCTGACTAAACACCCACCTGCTGCTCAGCAAAGGAGTTCATGACTGTGAAAAATGCACATTACATGGCTCTATGCAGATATTTACTATATTTACTATATTATGTATTATGCTAGATTTAATATATTATATATTAAATATATTTACTATATTTACCATATGTATTATGCTAGATTGAAAAGTTATGCTGTATTAACATTTGAATAATATAGTGAATGTAGTTTTGTAATTAACATTAAGTTGTAGTAATCAAAAATAAAAACTATGTGTGTGAGATTCTTTTTAGCTCAAGAGAAAGAGAAGATAACCAGAAAATTCTTCACACAGAGATAACAATTACAGAAACCCCTAAATTTTCCAGAGAGAGAGGGATTTATGGCTTCCTTATCAACAGGAATAACCTCTTCAAGTTTGACTTAGACTCAAAGGTGCCTGGGGATTAACAGAAAGTTTTTTGACAAGTACCAGGTGAATTTTCTTGTTTTAAATAAAGTATGCATAATTATGAAGGTGGTGCTCAAAAGGGAAAGATTTCTCTCTAGCCTTTGCCTTTCTCCTGGCTGGCTTCTGTCTAGAAAGGAGGAGGCCTGGCTGGCTGCTCTCTTTGTTATTATTGTCTCATAACTTGTCCTGCTCTAAATTGTTTAACCTTTATTATTGCATTTGTATTGCTAATTTTTTTATATAATCAATTTTTTATAAATAAAAAAGCAAGTGATTGTCGTTTATTACAATGACAGCAGACAAAACAGGACTCATTTAATCAGCCCTGTATTTCTCTGATTACCACAAACAAAGAAAAAGGATTGTATGACAATTTGGAGAGCTTGGTAAACTTCAGCAGTGCCTTGTAATGAAGCCTTGGCAAAGAAGGAGGTGATACACAAAGATTTTTCACACTGAAGCGGTGTAAACACAGCTTCCACTTTTAGAAATGTATCCTAGCAACTCATAGCAATGGTTTTAAAAGACAGCTGGACAAAACCATAACTTGGAATAAAACCAGATGTAATTGCTAAACCAGCAAGTCTGGTGGTCCCAAGCTGGTGCTGCAGCACCAGCTCAAGTGTGATTCAAGATGTCGAGGAGAGAAACACCAGGAGAAACAGATGTTTTAAAGCTGACATCTGCAGGGCCCACTAGAAAAGAGGCATCAGAGTTGGTGGAAAGGATTCAGAATTTTGTATTCCTTTGTTACTGATGTAGAAAATCTCTCTGGCTCGCAGTAGCAAGGCCTGCTGGACATGCACCTCCTGTTTCACATTTGCATCACACTAGACAGAGGTGCAGGATGCACAAATGGATTTTATGTATCACAAGTTCACTCAATTCCATTGCAAACCAAAAAAAAAAATTTAGTCTGTTTTTCAGGACAAAGCTGAATGAAGGACTTGTATAATAATACACAGACTTTGATTAAATAACTAATCCATAATTCAGTAGAGACATTCTGCTGACATCACCAGCAAGGAAAAAACTTCACAAAATCAACCACGAATACAAAAAGAGCCTAAAATGTATTCCAGGTTAGTACTGAGACTACATTGCATCAGCATTATTGGCAATGGAAATAAACCATGTTTAGATACAGCAGGTCATGTTTTAAACCCTTCAAGAAGCTGAAACAGGAGAGCAGAGCATCCCAGTCCTGAGATGGAAACAGAAACACCCTCAGGATGTGCCCAGTTCTGCTGTGGAGGATTATTTTGCTTTCCAACCACTGTTTACATGTGACCTACAGCACATGGCACACAGAGAATAATTAACTATCAGCCTATAAATTCAGATACTCTGGAGTTATTGCCTCAGTCATAAATCTGCAGCTGAAGCCAAAAGTGGCTGGGAAGGGCAGCAGATTCCACAGGTGAGCCCAGACTGGATCCTGATCTGGTGTTCAAGGACTGAGCAAGGGATTCTTGGGGAGGAGGAGGAGTTGGGGCATTTTTAGGGGTCAAGGTTGTTTTTTTAACCAACACTTACCATACATTCCCCTGGGCAGCTGAGGTATCAAGAAGAAGGTGTATTATACATTATACTGAACATCTAATGGGTAAGATTATTTTTAACCAGCATAGATAGACATAACTTCCTCAAAATTTACCTTTAAGAGTTTGCTAGAGGCTACTTTCCCATGAGTAACATTACGTAATTTCCAGTCTCACATGGCATCCTGAATATCCAAAGAGAGGCTCAATTCTTTGATTTTTCATTTCTCCAAAGGTTGAGATTCAACAATTCTGTTATATAGTTTGTCAACAGATAAATGACCACACCAGGCACACACAGACTGCAGCATAATGCACATTTCATTTTGTTTCAAGAGATAACACTGATAAATATGATATATTCCTCCAGATTGCATACAAGGGTCAAATCCAGAAATCTGGTTTTGGTTCACTGACAGGGAGTCATGTATTACTCTTTCTCCTCTGTATGAATTGTTTTATGTTATCAACATTGAATTGGATCTGCTTTTCTTGCCCAGTTATTCAATATCATCCTGCCTTTCTTCACTGTTAACTTTCAGTTCTGCTGCTCTGGATCTTATTTTACTCTTTGTGAACATCCCTGCTCCTCCATCTGCCTTATGGTGCTGGTTCAGGGTGACTGACTTCATCATTTTATTATTCCTTCCCCTCTTTCCCAATTCATGTATTTCTTCTGAACTTTAACACTATTGCACTCCTCAAGAAAAGGGGAATTAAATAAGATGGAGATTAAACTGAAATTCAAATGGAGAGCAGCCTAGCCAACACTACATTTGGATTTATTTTGGAAAAAAAACCTTAAGATCTTTTGTTCTAAATAGAGTTACTGACCTAGAAACATATATTCATTTCTGGAAATAAATCAAAATTCCTCCTGTGTTAATCTAATTGCACCAGTGGAAGCTAAGTAGTCCCTTAAGTAATTTAAGTTTCCTTATTTGAGGGGGAAAAATTAAATAAAAAAATCAGATCTTTCCCATTGCTTGAGAGTGTGTTTTGTAGAAGAAGCCAGTTATGATTAATTTCTCTGTTTACAGTAGCAAAGGCATTTTCCTTTAAAACTGGAATGGGTGTGAGCAAATAGTCTGTTTTTTTAGGGAGCACTGTATTAGCAACTAAATAACATCAAAGTATATAAAACAGTCTCGGTTTGATTGCTTGCTTTTCTTTTACTGTCACTGTCATAAAAGTTCCCCTCAAAATCTGCTGATTTCTGAAATACAGAAAGCTCAGAAATGGGAACTTTTTTCTGGAGGCAGCTGCAATGAAAACAGTGCAAACCTTACAGAATTAATGATCCTGCTGAGTTCCCCACCTCGTGCAATCATGAGGCTGTTTTATAAAAGGGCAGCAGTGCCAATCATCCAAACCATCCCCTTTTCCTGCAGTGCTGCTGCTGGGAAAAAGGGGGAAAACTTGGTCTGTGCCCAGGAAAAAAGGGGGACAGCCCAGGAGGGTTCAGGTGACTGTGCCTGGAGCCAGGGACTGGCAATGGGACCAGGAATTCCTGCCATGGAGCACCACAGAATTTATTCAGGCAATTTATTCAGGTGATATTCACAATTTATTCAGGTGATATCTTGAGAACCCCTTCCCCTCGCTCAAAATGCTCCCCACAAATATCTTCTGGTCTACAGTAATTACCTGGGGATTAGGAACAGCTAATAAACCCCCCCTCTTGAAAGGCTGGATGAATTTGAGATGATAACAAGGTTGTGATGTGCCTAAGGCAGCAGGGGCATCTTTCTGATTGTAATTTAATCAACCTTGATTAAAAGAAAGAAACATTTACCTGTATCCTGTTCAATAAATTTTGATCAAAGTCTCTATTCCAGCAGGCAGCCAATCAATCTCTCCCACCTCCAGTGCTTCCCATAAACTCAGATCTCATCTCCTGATGTCCCAGCAGCACCAAAGGAAGACACAGTGGTGCAGTACACGGCTAAAACCCCTGGAGAATACTCCTAAAAACCAAAACCCACACCAGCAGTGCTCCTGAGAGACACAGCCCTGACTCCCTCTTTTAACACACTCCAATTTTGGGATAACTGCTTCCTCAGAGTGGGGATTTTCAGCCAGCAGAGCAGTACTGATGCATTTGTAGTGCATTCACCCCTCAGCATCACTGCAGGGATGTAAAATCAGATCTGTGACTCAAAGGATTCTCCTTCTCTGACCCTGCAGCAGCAGGACCAGCTAAAACATCTGGCTTCTCACAGCATTTGGATAAAGTCCTCTGCACAGCAAACTGCCCTTGGTGAGGAGTTGCCCCAGTAACATCTCTAAAGAAAGAATAATTCAATTTAGCTACTTCTTCTTGGAATGCTGCAGCTGAGGAGACAACAGTAAACAGTAATTATCTGTACTCTTCCCAAAATATCCAGCCTCTGAAGTTCCAATTATTTGTTCACCACCAGTGTAAAAATTTCTTCCCACCATTTCTTTTAGTCTTTGAAAGAAAAGCCCATGCAGTGAAAAATCTAAAGATGCAATGGACTGAATATGATGATTATTCTTTAGTATTGAACATGATTAGCTGATTACTTCTGCAGAGTATCTTAATTATTGTAGGTGTTATTAATTCAGACAACTAGGGCTTGATTAGGTTAAAGTTATTTTTCCTATTTGAGTCTAATAGTTCCTTTTATTTACATCAAGAGCCCTAAGCTACAAACACTTTAAAAGAACCCAAAATAGTCAAAAAACCCACCTACCTTCCAAGTGACTGAGCAGGGAATTAATGAGTCAGTTTAATCAGAATAAATTCTAGCAAAGGACTGAACTTTCCATATTCTTCATGCAAGTTCAAAAAAGCCAATTCCTGTAAGGTTTTAGGCCCCAAGTTTAAATAGGTCAACAAAAAAGAACCCCGAAAATTAAACAGGCTCTGCACACAATAAAAATTAACATATTGCAAAATCACCTTCACTAAATGCAAATGGGAGATGAGATTCTGAAATGCTTACTCCAGTATTAATTTGAGTGTGAGTGCTGATGAACTGAGGTGCTAATTAACTTGTAAAGCTATCAGTATTTGGCTTTAACTGATTGGCTGTATTACAGAAATCCTAGGATGCTCAGAACATGTCAAAATAAAGGAAAATAAAGCTAAAAATACTTAAGTTCTCACTGTTTTGAGACACTGGTGGTTTTAAAAGCAATGGGAAGGAAATCCAACCGATAAGAGCTGCTTTGCAAAATAATGAAGTGAATTAAATTAAACTCCAGCTTGATGAAAATTGGTGAAGAAAACAGCACTAATGATGCTGAGAAAGGAATGTGACATCTCTCTGCCTGCACCACACACTGTACACATAAAGCAATGCAGTGAGTGCAATAAACATAAACCACAGTAAAAAGGAAAATGTGCACTTTATATTAGGCAGTATACAGAAACTCAGACCAATTATGTACATAAAATATTGGTATATGCTTCACACAGAGGCAAGTGAAAAAAAAAAACCACGAGGAAAGAGCAGGGCAGCAGGTGGCATTTTCAAGATGAAGAAAGCCCAAACCAGAACAGGAACTAATTAAAGAGCACATGGCATAGCAGGCTATTCCCTCTCCCTTACCTTGCTCCAAAACACCTTCAAAATATATGAGGCAGCATCAAATGAGGCAGCAGCTCATCCCTTTTTACTCCCTCTCTTGCTTAAATACCACCACAAACTGACTGCCCTGGAGCTCTTCTTTCAAACACTTTGCCCCCTCCCTCTCGTCTCCTCAGCTGGATACAGGAGATTCCTAAAGAGGCACTTCCACATCTGGCACATAATAAAATTTAACATCTGAGGGGCACCTGCTGGAAGTCTGGGGTGATGATCCAGTGGCCCCACAAGCTGGGATCTGTCTCAGAGCTTGGTAACTTCCCTGAAAATGCAGCACTCTGCAATTAGAACACAGCTACAGGAAGGAACCCACCTGCTTCCTGATCATTTAGGCACCATTTTGTGTTAATTAAGGATCATCTATACCAAATTTTAAGCCTGAATGTCACACAGTTAATAATGAAGAGAAAACAGTCATGAGCTCAGGAAAGAAATATATAGGGAAGCCAATTAGCAGGGGAAAAAATCCCCTCAAAATTGTTAAATACAGATCCTTAAGTGTCTTATTACATAAATAGTTAATTAAGAATAATTTACAGAAACAATTATCATTACCACATTAACACTAATTGTTCTACCCAGGAAGACAGCATTGTATAAAGCAAGATTGCCTGCCTGTTACTTCAGCACATAAAAATGTCAAGGGACTTTCTTTGGTCTCCTTAATTCCCTTCCAGTCTTTTACCATCTCAAGGCAGAAGGGCTGTAAAACAAATCCATGGAATGGGGGTTAACATATTAAACACACCACCTGCCTACTTTTATTGAAATAAGTCAAGTTTATTCTATTCAAAATACTCCTCCTTTTTTCCCCTTTTTTCATATGAAAATGTGACACAACCCTGCCCAGGAAAAAGTGTCAGCGCTAATATTGTACAGATAACAAGTAGCAAGATTAGGTAAATAGGAAGAGACATAATTATGTCTACATAAGGTTTAAATCTTGAGATTTTAAATTCAATGTAAAAGTCTTCAAAGAGGGGAAAAAAAACCCAACAGTGGATATAAAAAAGAGGGGGAAAAAAAAAAAACAACCTGTCAAAAATTACATGCAGGAGGGATGAAAAGGCGGCTTCCTGCTCACATCTCTGATGCCAACATTGTTTTCTCCAAAGTTAAGAGAAACAGGCTGCAAATAGCTCCAAATAGGACTCAGTGCATGGACCAGGCACAGGATCTGCCCCTTCAGATGCGCAGCCTGATTGAGTTTAATTTAAGCTTTCCTCAGATTGCCTCCCCTGCTGCCTCTCTGCCTGCAGGACAGGGAGGGAGGGCAGCTCCTGCTACAGCACTGGGATTTTATCCCCAAAGTCACCTTCTCACCCACAAGGACCCCAAAATCACCTGCCTTCCATGGCAGGTCTGCTCCAATAAACCAGCTGGAGATGGGAACACCTCCTCCTGGAGCTCAGGTATCAGTACCTCAAACTCCAAAAGTTTTTTGTAGGATCAGCAGGGAGAGATTGGGAACATTTTAACCATGTGTCCCACCAAACCAATCCAAAACCCCCATTAACAACATCACTACAACAATGGCCCTAAATACAGCCACCCTCTCTTTGCTCATTTAAAAGGTAACCAGACCAGTGTCCCTGGACATTTCAAATAACTGGGTTATTATTCCTCAATCTGTATGACAAAGGTGCCAGCTCCCTCCTGCCTGCCTCTTCCAGGAAGAGACAAAAATTAGAAACAGAACATTTATTTTCATTTAGACTCACTTTTCCTCAATTGCCATGCAAATTAGAGGCAGGTGTGGAAGGGAAACAGAGATTTTTTTTAAGATGTTAACTTCTCACCTTCCACTGCAGTTACAGGCAGCACAAGAGCTCTGTACACCTGCAGCAACGTGGAGAAACAGACTGTGATAAACACTCCATACATTATGCACAAATATCAGTGTTCCAGAGGGGCTGCATTCCAAGTTCTTCCCAATCCAGCCATCTCAAGAAACAGAAAGTTTTAAGCTGCTGATGCAAGAAGACAAATCAGCTTCATTTAATAAGTGCAGCAGATCCTGATCCTGCTGTACATTCAAGTGTCAATCACTCAAGTGATGATGATTTCCAAGCTTACAGAGGGGTGGGATAACAATGAGGTAATAATGACAGCCCCAAACTCAGCTCATTGTTCAAGCTCAGCCTACAAAACAGCATTAACGCAGTTTTTCCTAATTATGGCTCAGAGAAATTCCAGGGTGGCAGCAAGCTCGGCAGGCTGGCCTGTCACATGAGAATTACCCAATTTGGGGCTTTTGCTAAAACAGCTTGTAGGGATTAAGCTCTTTCACCTTGAATTAAATAAATGCACCACCTCATCAGAAGAACAAAGCAGACTTTAACACTGTTTATGTTAGCGCTGTCATTCCCAAATTCCTCAGCCTTAAAAAACTCTGCAGAAACATGAGCTCATTTATACCAGCTCTATGCAAGACCAGGCATTATTATCCTCTACAAGCTCATCTTTTGAACAACACAGCAAAATTGGAGACCGAACAGTACAGAAGGACAATTTTACTTTTTCTTATTTCTCAAAGCTTCTTAGATCCATGCTTGTCCAGCTGCCCCATGAGGGAACCAGCAGGAACCTCACAGGGTTCACCCGTGCTGGCAAATAGGATTTTCAGACCAGTTTGTTATTACTGGTTCTGTGTGGGGTTACTGGGGAACAGGATAACTCCTGGAAATCATTCCCTGGTCGTGGTTCCAGGCTCCAGCAAGGCTCCCTGTGAAATCAGAGCTCAGCCTCTGAGAGCTGCCTCCAACAATGCTGCCTAATGAAAATGATGGCACAGGAGAAGAGACCGGTAATGAGACATCTCAAAAATAAAAAAAAAGTCACACGTGCTCGCTGGAAGGTGAGGGAGAGCTGAGGTGAACTCCCCTGGATTTTCAAATAGGTGGAATAATGACTTCCCTAACAGCTGCAGAAGCTCCTAGCCTGGAACTGGCATCTTCTGCTTTAAAACAAGTTGGAACAGGGAAGTAGCACTTGGAAAACACAATCCCAGTGCTGCTGCTGGCTGCTCCTCTCCTCACACTGAGGCTCAGGAGTGCTCAGGACAAGGATGAGCTTCCCATCCACAGCCCCAGGATCCCACTGAACCTCAGGATGCTGCTGCCCTGAACTTTCATCTGGGCTCCTCCCAGCTCCAGCACAGTCAGCCTGTGCACAGTTTAATATTTAACACTCAAATAAGGCTCAGTAAACACTGACAGCTGCCCCATCTCCCTGCCTCACTGACACCTTTTGCTTTTCAATTCAGGCAGTGGATGTGCAAAATTCCCACTCAGGAAGGCTCCTCTGGATAGGACTGCACAGCATTTTGTACCTTGAAGAAAACCAAGCCACAATAATAAGGCTATCCAGGTATTCAGAGTAAGTGCCCATTATTAATAAGGAACTTTTCAGCACTTCTAGTTTGCAGCAGTGACTTCCATGAGGCAGGTATGTCTTCTTTTTTCTTTTTTTGTAACATAAATTTACTGCTCTTCAGGTGTCACTTCTTGTTTCATCTATTGGCAGGAGGCATCTGTTTTATCTTTCCAACTCTCTGCACTAACCACCCTAATTTTATCCAGCTTCTCCTGTGTATTTTCTGTCTTCTGTCTCTGACTATAATCCCTTGCAGCACGATGGCATTACAGAACTTCTGCAACTTTTGTTCATCTATTCCTATTCCATTCTCCAGACGTGCTATGATCCTGTTGGCATTAAGGGACAGGCAATTAATTTTTCTCTTTATGGTGGGAAAAGATAAGAAGAAATCAGCTAAATTTACAGGTCAGAGATTAAGGAGAACTTTCAGTCCTGCACTTGGACCACAGGAACACCTACCCATAGTAAGAGCATCTTAGTGAACCTCTGGCACGGTCCAGATCTTACCTCTGTGATTGCCTGAGCACTTTCAAGCCCATAATTCATGTCAAATTAACTTTCTACTTTTATAATGTAATTTTCTAATTTTATCATTCTCATCACTTCTATGAAGAGGGGAAGCCAGAAAGTGGGAAAGGATTCAGAAGGTTTCTACTGTCAGAAAAGTTGCAACACCCTTAGATGTTCATCATTAGCTGTTAAATAAAACACATAAGAGATTAAAAGACTCGGTTAACACAAAATTTCTCACATCCTCTTTTTGCTGACATCCATGTCAGTTCGTAATTTGAACAACCAAAGCAATAAATTTTCAAGACCTGCTTTGGGAATAAATATTTCAAGGATAACTTCTACAGCATACTGGAAAGCAAAAGTAAAATCTGCAAGTCGACAGAATTATATCCTCATTCTCACAATGTACACAAAGACAAAAGCACCAAGAAATAATGATGAAGGGAAATTTAAGGTATAAATAAAATTCAGTTATAACTTCATATTCACTTTCTTTTCCAAGCACTACACATGTAAATTTTCATTTATTAACTGCCACCACACTTTCATTTATTAATTTCTCACCACTGTGAGAAAGCTACAGCTCAGCTTTGTTTCATGGGCTGTCCTGGTTTCAGCTGGGATCATTTCTTTCTGTGCTTAGTTACCAGCTGGGCTTACACCACGACATGGGTTTTTATTTTTCTTAATCAAAGGTGTTTTAATTTAATTAGCCATTCTGTTATATATTCTTTCTCTATTCTTTTTTAGAATTCCAACATTCTCCTTGCAGAGCAGCAGAGGGGAGGGAGGCAGTGCTTCCATCACTGCCCATCTCCCGCAGGCTGCCTGTGACATCCTGATCTCCCCAGCCTGAGCTTTTACCTCTGCTCTGGTACTCTCTGCTCAGTGCCACTGGCACCTTTCTCCATCAAGAAGAAAGATGAACAGCCCAGGTAGTCAGGTTCAATTTCACTCCATAGATCAGCTAACTAAGAGAGCTGCAGCAGAGCATAATTTACATCCCCCGTCACAAGTCTGAGCGTAGCTGACAGCCAACTTCACACAGCTTTGTCTGATCTTAATCCATCCCTGCACTCCGAGCTCCAGCAGCAACCAGCTCAGCCCAACTGAAATGCCTACCCTACAACACAAACTGCTCCACTGCCAGAGAAAATCCTGTTCTTTAGGGAAAAAAAACCCAAAACAAAAACCCCCAACCAAACCAACACAGCGCAAAAATACAGATCAAGCATTCAGCTGTAACAAGCGCAGTGAAATCCAAGTGAATGTGCCCCAGGTGAGTGTTTGCTAGAAAAAGGGGCACATCTTTCTTAATTCTGAGTAGTTTACTCTGATTTTGGAGAAGCAGAAGTTCTTTTTTAATTAGTTACAAGTGACCAGCTTCAAGCAAAGCACTCAACTTTGCAGGCAGCACTGCTACACCACCACTAAACTAGGCTGAGCCTTTCCACCAGCAGTGTCTAATGGCTCACCTAAAAATGGCTTTACAATAAAATTGTATTAATTACAGCTAATACTCTCATACTTGACAAAGAAAACTGCAGTTTCCCCGTGTGCCTGTTCAGTGACAGAACCCAACGTGGCACTGCCCAGAGCAGCAGCATCCTGCTGGAACTGTCACCCCACATCCAGCTCAGGATCCTTCACAGAGGTGAAGCTGAGCGACAGGGAGGTAAAATTCAGCTTTTTACTCATGCTGGAGATTGGAAAGTCAATGAAAACCTTGTTTCTTTCAGAGCCATCAGTGCTGAGTGCTTCTATGAGAACAGGTAGAGCTGCTTGAAATGCTCAAAGCTGGCAGCTCACAAACACTTGAGAGAGGAGCCTCTGCTGAGGAGAGAAGGCTTTACAGGCAGGACTTTGGCTGGTGTCCTTTAATACAGAAAAGCAGCATTTTCTTTTGTGAAATCAGTGTGGTTTATCTGCCCTTCACTGATTTACAGGACACACCACAGAACTTTTTATCAGATCATCAGAGACACAACCTAGACATGTGGGAAGACTCAGCTCAGCCAGAACAATCCTCGTTCCTTTAACTGAGGTTATTTAGTACCTAAGAAGCACAAAAGCCTGACTCTGGGTATCGAGTCCATAATTTCACATCTCTGTGAATTTCTGAGATTTACATCTGTCATAAATATCAGAAACATGAATCTTGGAAATCAAATATTAAAATGAGGGATGATAGTGTGATGTGCTGCAGCACAGGCAAATTGCTGTCATTTCCTGAGAGGTGGCAGCATTTCAGTGGTGGCTGATTGCTTTATTATTTTTGCATTCATTTCCCATCACTGATGTGATGCAGGTTCATTTTCATTTTTAAAAAGTAGCTCTAAAATAAAATCCCAAAATGCTCCGTTCACAATAGGCAGAGCGCACCTGTGATTTCTGTGAATTCCTCATCTCTATTTAGTTTCAGACTTTGTACATCTCATGTACTTTGAGATGGGGGATAAAAAAGACACATCCACCTCCATAGGCAGTATTTATAGATGTGTACAGCATCTCTACTAAGTTTGTGTTTCAATATGTCCAAAATATGTCCAGCAATGGAAACCTCAAAAAGCACATTAGCATTACCAACTTCTTGTATAGCAGGTTGTCAAAAATGCTGCTTAAATAAACCTACTCATCTGCCCTTTCCATTCCAGAGAAAGGGAAGAAAGAGAGCAATATTTTCATTTTTCAGTGAAATAAACTGATGGAAAAATACCTGCCTCTATCCTGCAAGGGAAGCAGCTGTTGACACACACTTTATTGCCATCAACTGGAATGTTCTTTGTTTCTCAATATATTATCACAGTGGGTTGTTTTCCATGGGGTATCTGAATGTTAATCCCCCCTGTGTTTATTTGTTTACTGTTATGTTTTCCTCCTTGTGCACTAAAGGTTTGCTGGAAACTTTCTGAAGCTCCTTGCTTGGATCAAGCTTTTTGTACACAAAGGCTGCTCCTGTGCCCATCCCCACATTTTCCTCTGAATTTTATTTACTGCAAGAAGGGGAACTAAATCAAAACCCAGTTCTATAAATAGTACCCACACTGAGTAGGAAAACACCAACAGCACAAGTCGTGGCTTTTAAATTGTGGCTTTAACAGAGCTCCAAGTCCTCTGACCTCATTTTAAAAAGCAGGTGAGATTCCCCATATATGCAATTTGCTTTGATATCCTTGTTATTTCCTCCAAACCTTCTCTTCTTCTGCAACTGGGATCTCATTGTTCTGTGTTTGATTTCTTTAAGTGCAAAGGGAAGCAGGAAAAGTTGTTTTTTATTCAGTGTCAACAAACTGATGGCAACAGTAACTGAGCATTGTAACAGCAGCACTGGGCACAGACAGTTCTCAGCTCTCATCAGATTTTTACAGTCACGAATTCTCCTTTCTATATTGGATCCAAACCATCTATATTATATTCCTGGATGCACTGGAACTCCATAACCACACAAATACACAGCCAGTGATGGAGCCCAGCATTATTAAACACCTCCAAACCTTCCTCTGGTTTCCTAGATTCTCGGGGTCGTTGTTCCCTGAGATTCTCCTCGGGGTTTCTGTTCCCCGAGGCAGCAGGGACTCCCCCAGGGTTGCTGTTCCCTGGGGATTTCCCTGGGGTTGTTGTTCCCCGGGGTAATCAGGTTTTCAGTCTTCTCTTTGCCCCAAGTGTTTCACACCAGAGCCAGAGCAGACAGGCTGAGTCCAGCAGTGTTATCAAGGCTGTTTATTCTAAATTATCTCTCAGTTCTTGTCCAGCTCTGCAGGGCGTCCCCAGCAGAGCAGGGCACGCGGGGACTGGGCGGGTCAGAGATCCCCAAACCTTCAGTGCGGGATCTCCGACCCAAACACTGTCCAAGATGTATTTTTTATTTACAAAATTTTACCAATACCAACTACCTACACTAACATGTTGATTCTATTCTAAACCAATCTCTAAAGTCCAAGTCAGCAAAAGATGGGGGACGAGAGCAAGAACAAGGAGCACAGGGGCCACTCCCCAATTCCTCCATCTTGTCTCTTCACCCCCATATGCTAAGAATCCTAATTTCTATATTTATATTCTATAACAAACTAACTACTATTTATTTTTAAATTCTTAGGATTTGTGATTCCTCTTACATGTGAGTATTCACTCCCATGGACAGGAATCAGAATCAGTGTCCTCCTGGGCTCTGTGTGAGGCTCTGACCCCCCTGTACAGGTCCCAGACCCCCCTGCACAGTCTCCAAATCCTCCAGGGCTGCCAGAGGGATGTCCTGGACTCTGACACTAGACAATGTGCAAAGGTGAGGAAAGACTAAAGCCACCCCTCTAGCTGCCATAAACCCTCTTTGTTAAGCAATCAGTGCTTGAAAATCATCCTAAATCAAATTTCACTGAAGAGAAGTCACTGGGAGGTTCTTTCTCTCAGGTTATTTCCAACTCCATGGTGGCAAAAGGATGCTTATTTCCCTAAAAGTTAATTCTAGAAACCTTCATGGAAAGCCTGTTATGGAAGAACATGCACAGAGAAACTTTTCCTCAGGTAAATCTCAGAGTACTGTCAGCAAGGATGGAAGTGTTGGAAGTGTGAGTGAGATTGAGAGGGATATAACAAAGGAAGAAATATCTGAGCACAAGCCAGGTTTGTAGAAGAACTCTTAGATGTAAGAGAAACAGTCCTTGCACTTTTCTAGCAACACCTCCCAGAACCAATTAGGGAGAAAATCCCAGCAACAGGAGGTCCCAAAAAAGATATGGGCAAAGCAGATCAAAATAGATGCTGCAGTTCAGTGAGGCTCCTACAGGAAAACAAGGTATTTCCATCCCTGAAACAAATATCCTGGCATGACTGGTGACTGACCATAACCATATGAAGCTTTGTTTTAAAATTACAAAATGCTTTTTCATGTAATTCATGAAAATTAAGCTTTGGCTCTTTTCCATTAACTGCTCTGATCTGTCTCTCATCCTTGTGGCACTGCTTGTGCACCTCCTACTCTGCATTGCTGGTGTTGCTCCTCACCTGCAGCCTCTGGAAAAGCATTGCAGAAACATTATATTTAGACAGAAATGGAAAAAATACTGTAATGATGCCAAAGAGCGGTAATTAAAGTGAGACAAATTAAATTGGGAAGACACTGAAAGACAATTTACTTAAAGTAACGTATTTCAGCCCACTTAAGGAAAAGAAAAATCTAAACAGTTTTTCATTTAAGGTTATGGTTAATTATTTATGAAGGTAAATCCATAATGCCTAACAGCTGTATTAGAGAAATCTTCTGCCTGTGTATTTGCAAACACTGCAAATCCCACACTCCCAGAGTTACTTCTGGGCTATAAGTTTTGATGGGGAAGTGAAGAAGAACACTGATTTTTTAGGAATAGCCCACTAAATCCAACTTGAAAAGGAAAAAAAATGATTTAGATTGAGACTATAAACAGAGTTGAAGAAAACCAAAGTGTGGTGTGATTAGAGCTCCAATACTGGTGAAAAAATTCCCATTTGGGTGTGTTTAGACTACAAAGGATTCTCAACATGCAGGGGATGTTCAGGATAAAGTAACAAATTTAAGCAGATGTTTTCAAGGCAATCACTCAATTTAGGAAAAATACACCACTAAAAGTGCTTGATTTGCTGCAAGAATATTTGTAAATTGTTTAAGGAAATATCTGAAATTACAGACAGTTATTATAGTTAATTCGACTCAGCATCACAGCATTCCTCAAAGGGAGACAAGTCAGAAATGTGAAACTGTCAGAAATTCCTTAAAACTCAAGCATGATATAGCCTAAATCTGCCACACAGCTGAAAAAAAAAAGGTGGAAGAAAAATTAAAAAGAAACCTCAGAAAACAAGGCTGACGTGATTTCTGTGTGTGCCTTTTGGGACTTAAAGAAGAAGGGGAAAAAAAAGGCAATTTCTGCCAAAGTTATTTGACGGAAATCGCTCAATCCCAAATTTCCTTTTTATCTGCCTTGGGCAGAATTCTCAATTTCCTACAAGCAGAGTCCAAAGTGGGTTTGGAGGCTCCCTGGCACCTCCGGAGCTGTGCAGATCCAACACCTGCCCCTGCAGCCGCCTGTCACTCTCCCCAATGCCTCTGACACACTTTCCCTACTTTTCTCTCTTTGTTAACTCATAAAGGGAAAACTGGGAAGAGAGCAGCTTCTGCTGCAGGCTGGATTCATTAGGAACGTCCTGACAGTGTGTGCCAAACAGAGGGAGGCAAAACTGCCTCAGAAACATGTGAATATTTCTGTATTTTAATTGTGTCGCGCCGCATATTTTACCTGCGGGAGATGGAAATATTTACAGCCTTGCACGTGTTTACAGCAAGATCTTTATCAGAGACTGAGGGGGAAAAATGGATCCAAAATGAGAGAAACAAAGGTTTCTTTTGGTGAATATGGTCATGTCACAGGACAGTGAATGTGAAAAATGCATATTATATGGCTCTATGCAGATATTTACTATATGTATTATGCTAGGTTGAAAAGTTATGCTGTATTAACATTTGAATAATATAGTAAATGTAGTTTTGTCATTAACATTAAGCTGTAGTAATCAAAAATAGAAACTATGTGTGTGAGATTCTTTTTAGCTCAAGAAAAAGAGAAGATAACCAAGAAATTCTTCACACAGAGATAACAATTCCAGAAATCCCTAAATTTTCCAGAGGAGAAGGATTTATGATTTCCTAATCAACAGAATCAACCTCTTCAAGCCTGACTTAGACTCAAAGGTGCCTGGGGATTAACAGAAAGTTTTTGACAAGTCCCAGGTGAAATTTCTTGTTTTAAATAAAATATGCATAATCATGAAGTTACTTCTCTTAAGGAGTAAATTCTCTTTTAACAGAGTCCTTTTCCTGGCTCACTTTTGTCCAAGAAGAAGTATCCAGCCCGGGCTGCAGCTCTTTGCTGTTATTATTGTCTCATAAATTGTCCTACTCTAAATTGTTTAACCTTTATTACTGTATTTGTATTACTATTCTTTTATATAACCATTTTTGTATTTTTATTAAATTTCCAAAAATCCTAAAATCGAGAGATCAGCATTTATTACAGTGAAGAACCTGCACCAGCTCAGTACACAACTCCAACAGCAGTTGGATTTCTGAAGCAGCTTTTCCTTTCTCAGTAGCAATTTCCTTCTATTTCTATGAAAATAAAGATCTTAGAGCAATTCCAATTTCCTCACGTTCCACAGCCACTCTGCCTTTTTCACTAACAAAGAAAATCAAGTGTCTGTGTGTGCTTAGCAGCTACTTGGGTGTTAAATCCTTACCTGCTCCTCTTCCAACAAGGGGTTTGCCACATCTGCCTTACTGCCAGGAGATTTTCACAGCATTAAACTGCCACTTCTACAAACCACATTGTGTTGACCATTCTGAAAACCAGAGACACCTCACACTGAAAGGTGCATTTATTCACATTTAAGAGATAACCAGAGAAATCACTGACATTAATTTATTTCCTTCCAAGAATCCTTCCCGACCCTGTAAGCAGCAGACCTGGAGTCACATATGTTTATTCTTACAGCCAGGGGACCAAAATCCCTTCACAATGACAAGATATTTAAAATCTCTCCTTCTTAGAGAGGCAGCTTTATTTCAGGCATCTTAAAGAGAAAATCACATTCCCTCCACAGAGTGCTCTGTTAAGATGCACTGCCCAGGCCCCAGCAGCAACTGGAATTTAAAGCTTTTAGCCAATCTGCAGCTTTGTCTACACTGCAGTATTTTGTGGGTTTCTTATCTAACTGAGTAGGGGAAAACCCTCAAAACTCCATCTTGAGGATATTGCTGTTTTTTTCTTAATTTTCTTTATCTAAATGTTGTGCCATGGATGGGCAGCTGGGCCACCAATTCCCTGAAATCACTGCCATGTCCCCTGCCCCAGCTACATCACCAGACCACTCACACACTAAGGAAAGAGTGTGAATACATCATTTCAAAGTGTAAATTCTAGAAAAAGGCATTTCCATACTGGTTTCAGCTAACAAAAACTAGAATTTAAAATATTGTCTTGGTTTGGTAACTTCCAGGAAATTTGTCTGTGCTGATTTATTTTGACTCAGCTGAGAGCTGAGCCCAGACCATTGAATGAGCAGAACTTTTGCCCCAGTTCCAAAAAGGAAATTTGCTTTAGATGGGGCAGCTTTACCAAACTAAAAAGTAATCCTCTCCTCCTAATTTCCCACAAGAGTGTGAACATTTTGTGGTAGGTTTCTTGATGACATCTCCCTGAAGAATCTTCACCTTGGAGCTTAATGAGTGACACCACACATCAGAGGGGAGCCAGACAGAATATACCCTGTAAAATATCCTCTGATGAATCCATCAAAAGTCAAATCAGAGATGGGATTTTACAGGAAGATGTTTATTTCCCATCTTTCCTTATGGGAAACAGCTTCTTCCTTTAAGTGAAAATCCTTAATCATGAAGTGAGTCCACGTTTGTGTGCCTAATTCCATAAAACCTCTAAGCTCAGAATACCCCAAGTGTAAGGATGGCTTGACTTTTCCTGGCAGCATCTGGGATGCAGCAATTCAGCATCTGGAAAGGTAAAAAACACCCACTAGAGCCAAGACTGACCCTGGCCAGTAAAAAGAGCAACCTGGACAGCCAGAAACCAAGGCCCACAGCCAAGATAACTTCAAGTTATTCAATGCTGATTCATATTCAATATTGGTTCTACTACAGTAAAAATGAAATATTTTAATGTATTTTGAGCCTTATTAAAACCTATTCTTCCTTTTTAAAACAAAACTTAATTGAAACCAGCTAGAAGAAGAAAGCTTCATTTATCACCAAGTGACATTTTGTAATTAAAATACAGTTCAGAACAAAATGTTTAGCTGCAAAGGCGTGAATTTTCCCTTCTTCACCACTGCTGCCAACTTGCTATTATTATGAGTGCAGTTAAAACCACAGAGCTGGCTGCTGCTTCTTTTCACTGACAATTAACTAGAAGGAGAGCAGGGATTGTTTGTCTGGAAACAAGATGCCAACTTTTTGTTTTTTAAGGCATGGTGGAGATGCAGTGCCGTGACCAGGCATTGAGTGCTGTGGGGCTGGTCCAGGCAGGAAAACTAGAGAAAAGTAATTACAAATAGCAACATTTCCTTCTCCTTTCTTACTCTTGCTTCCTTTATGGCTCCATTTTCAGGTCAACTTATCTTTTATTGGCACAGTTGTTCTGTGTCACTTCCTCTGAACAATACTCACAAATTCACAAGGCTTTTCAAAAACAGCAGCACCCCCAAAATCATTCTAGGGAATCTGGAAGTTTCAGAGGGAGGTTAGGAGCAGGAAAGAAGCATCAGGGTATGGACAGCTGGCTACAAACCTGACCATTCTCAAATTTCTATTAGTGGCCCTCTAAAAAAAAGAATCAGGTTGGTTTTAGAATGGAATTTTTAGAATTTTCATTTCAGAATGGAAATGAAATCACTGCCATGATTTCATTTTCCCATTCTGAAATGAAAATGTAAGATTCCATTCTAAAATGAAAATTGTGCACAGTGCACATGAGCAGTGTCTTTTACACTCACTCCTTGTGCCTCAAATGCTGAAAGGGCTCTGCCTGTAATAACTATAAGCTGCTGTAAGCTGCAAACACAAAGCTGACTGGCAAATTACTTTGGGACGTATCAAGTCATTCATTCTTTCTCCTAAAACAACATTCCATGTGCGAGGAAAAATGTCTGAAATAAATACAAACCTTCCCATGGAGGCACAGAAAATGTACAGGAAACTCTCACTCCTCTAAGCAGAATGGAAGAAGGAACAATCATTTCCACTGCACCTTCCACTTTCAGACACAAAGAGAAGGAGCAGAATTTGGTTTCAAACCTGCCTGATGAAACATCCTTGCTCCCCTCACACAGTGAGCGTGCTCCTGGGGCTCTGAAGTGGGTTAATACCATGATTACAGCATTTGCAGAGGTTGCCAATGCTGCTCCAATCTCCTGCTGTACTTAGACACCAAATGAATAAAAATGCCTCTGGTACAAAGGTTAAGTACATTAAAGAAGAGTCATATGAAGCTTTAGCCACATCTCTGCCTGACACTAGAAATGAAAACCTGCAGGCTCCAATGGCTCCTGATACTCAGAGTGACTCTTTTGCACAATCTTCCCATCTCCACAGGTTTTTCAAAAAGGGAGCACAAAGAGCCACCTCCAGTCATAAAATGAATGCAGTGCTTCAGTTTAATCCAGTGAGTGTTGGGATTCACTGCCCTTGGAGTGATCCAGGTCCCTTTCTAAAGGGAAACACCAGCACTGGAGGAATTCCAGTGCCAATGCAGGCACTGGCCCAGCTGTGCATTCACTGGGACAAGGCTGTTCCAGCTGCACTCCAGATTTTCCCATCCACTGGCAGAATTCCAGACCCAAAAGCTGAAATTTTCATGAAAGAAAAGTGTTTCCCTCAACAATTTTGACTTTGCATTCACTTAATACTACTTGCTTTTAGGCTTGAGATGAGTAAATGTGTAAATTAATGTATCTAAGTGGATGAAATTCTGATGAACAGGAACATATTGATCATGAAATCTCAGACCTCAAAGCCCATCACACACAGCAGATCAAATGAAAATCCTGCTCCAAATGCTGGCAAAGGAACTTTCAGAGGTGATGCACTTGGAATATTTTGCCTTGGTCAGGGCAGCATAAGCATATTAATGTTTTCTAGACATGAGAGTCTGGCTGACTAAATATCCATATTCCAAGGATGCTTAATTTATATAAACAGCACTGGCAAGAGGGAACTGCTTGTGCTGTACACTTACTAATTAAGATAATTCACTTTTGAGTGCAAAAATACTAAAATTATTTTTTAGGAGAAAACACCCAGTTCCTTCTTTCAAGCCTGTTGGTTTTTTCCCCTCACAGACCCCCATTTTTAAATCTTTCCACTTGTCAGTTCTAACTTGGTTAAAAAGTGGTATCTAAAGGGTTTTGAGTTTAATGCAGGCCAATAACCTTGAATATTTTAAAGCAGCTAAAAAGAAGCTTAACCACACATTTCAGCAAGTCTAAAGAGACATAATTTGAAAGGTATTTATAGCTAGTGCCTCTTTATTTTCACATCTCAGGCTTTTAGAACCTTTGCTCCAAACCTAAAGGGGAAATTTTCCCCCTTTGAACTGGGTTACTTCAAATGGAAACTTCATTACTAACCTTAGAGAATTCAGCGTCCTCCAAACATCATCTGCTTTGAGAGAAAAAAGTAAATCAGCTTGTGTTTGGATATAATTAGTGTGAGATGACAGAAACTACAAAATCCAGCCTGCAGAGGTTATGGGGCATTAACAAAAGATGATGTTGTAATAGTTTAGAATTATCTGCTGGAGATAGCCTGGAACAGAGGAAGAAAAAAGCACAGGGTATGTAAGGCTGCCTCCTCAGAGTTCATCTGGTGGTCAGTGAACTCAGCTTTAAGTTACATTTCTGAAGATAAATTCACATTCCTGAAAAGAAGAGATGCACCTCTGGTGTCTTTTCCCCCATCTCACCCTCTGACCAGAGCACTCCCTGCAATCCAGCAGGGGAAAACCATGGCTCATATTCACTGCACAAATGTCATAAAACATAAAAGTTTAGGGTTATCTAATCCTTAGATAACTCCACTCAAAGGTGTAACTCTGACTTTCCTACTCTTGTGTTGACCAACAGTTCCAAATGAGCATCCTCGTTATGAAATATTCAAAACCAGATTAAATGTCAACAGAACCTCCCTGGAAGCTGAACTGTGAGTAAATGGTGAAAAACAAGTTACTTTTCACAACTTCAAAACTTCCTATTTTCACTATTGTGAACATTTTACAGCAAAACTGGACTGCAGTAGCAAATATCAGGTTACTTGTTACAAGTGATGTTTATTTGTCAAGCTTAACAGGCAGCAGGAATTACATTTTCCATAGTGTGTTTATAGAAGTGCTTACTGCACCTTAATTTTGCATTGATTGCTTCATTATCAAAAGGACACAAATCTCCCCTAAAAATCCTTTTATTGTAATTATATTTTGTCTTAAAAACACAGGAGTTTAATACAAAGACACAAAAGTATTTTGTATCAACACACAATAATTTCACATACTAAAATCCACTATCTGACTGCTCTATGGACATTTAACCCCAAATAATTGGTTCCACCACAAGATTAAAAAACCCAACCCCAAACCTCCTCTCTATCTTTATAATCTTTTCAGTACACCAGCAGTTTATGCATTGAATAGAATATGAGGAATTACTGAATTAAGAAATTACTGGAGAGGGTTTACTAGGTTTTAAAATATATGAAATATATATTTACTTTATCTTTATTTGCTTAAATGACCATGTCCCTGAAAATGGTTGTGAGATAATTTAAGATGAACGAACAGTGACATTAAGATAAAATCCTAAAGGTTTTTAAACACATTAAAGGTTCTTTGCTTCCATGAGAGATGACCCCAGGATCCTTGTTGCTCTCCTTAAATAATGTCTGCATTAAAAAAACCCAGACATGAACATAGAAATTAGTATTAAAGTGAGCTTTCAGGTGGGTAGGACTGTCTTCAAACTATTTTTGAACACCCAAGGTGTGTTTCTTTCACTGAAGTAAATATCTAGCACTGAGTGGGACCACCTACACTTGTCTTGTAGGGAATGACTTGGTTTAAAAAAATTATTATTAATTAGCATTATCCTGGACCTCATTAACATATGCACATGCAGATGAGTTCAAAGTATGGGCCCTTCTATCAAATTAGAGGTAATAATCTCTAATAAACCTCAGTTATTAAAGATTGTTCATCCTCCCCTGCTCTAACCCTGGCATTGTGTTAAGTATCCACATCTAAACCAACTCAATCTCTTCTAATTTGTTCCTCTGCCAAAATAATCCCTCCCAAATCCTGCTCTGACTGTTCACACTACTCATTTTAAACTTATTTCAGTGGTACATATGAAAAGAATTTTTCTGAGGGATTTAGATTCAGATTCCATCAATAGGCAGATATCCACTTTCAGGCTGGGGTGCCATGCAGACAAAGCAGGCAGCTCCATCCTGAGTCCAGGCACAGAAACAACCCCAAATGGAGCACAATCCCTGACCACTGTCCCTCCATTCACTGAGCAGGACAAAGGTCTCCAGGAAACAGCCAGAGGAGCTCAGCTCATTAAAAACTGTATGAAAATGTGTATCCTGAAGGGATGGTAAATGAGGCTTACACAGGCAACTCTGAGGCTCTGCTTCCTTAGAATTTTAGTGCTTAACCTTAGAGCCCCGGCATTTCTTTAATGCAATTAAACAGAGGCATGGATAGAATGTATTGCTTTAGTTATAGGCTGGCACAGGGAAGGAAAATTGGCAAGAGAGATAAAGAATTCTGTAGGTGGCTTTCATTTTGATCTCCAGTGGCTCTCAGCACTGCCATCCTCCTGACACACTCACCACAGCAGAGGCTGTGTCCTTCCACAGCCAATTTTACTGGTAACATGATTTTTAAAGAGACATTTCAGATAAGTGCATTTTTTTAAAAAAAAGAACTATAAACCATAAGTATCCTACATAAATACAGCAAACACTGAACACACTAGGTAACCATGTCAATATTAAACTTAAGCCATGCCTGAGTACAGAATACACCCAATTTCCCTGGTGCATTTAATTCGCTTTATGTGACTTTGGACATTTGAATTCAATTTAAAACTTACACAGGCAACACAAGGCTGCAAAAAAGAAGATTGGTTCATCCAACTACTACTGGTGTTTTTGCCTCCCACCTAGTTATCAGCACATTATTGTGACGTGTGAATATTACCCTCTTATTACTTCCAAGGCAATTTTATATTTAAAATGAAATTAATAGCTAACCTCAAAAGACTGCGCTTAATTTCATTTCACTCCCTGAATCATCCTTTTCACCACACAATTCTCCCTCTAACTAAACTCAGAGCGTAAGAGGTGTAATTATAGATCACAGATTAGCTATTCAGAATTAGCTGGTGGTTAAAGTGGGGTAGATATTAAAGTTGGCTCCAGAGGAAGCTGCTGCTCCCATCACTTGCAGAAGAATCTTCTGTAAAATGTTCATATTTAGAAGTCAAGGCTGGAGCTGAGTGTGCCTTTGGACAACTGCAGGATGTCCTGTGGCCACTGAAACCACTGCCAGGAGGATTTGGGAGAGGAAAAATCCCCCCAAACCCTGCAGCCCACCAGGTTCAGTTTCCTCCAAGGGAAGATGCTGGAAACATCACCATTTTTTGGTTCCTGATGACTTTTGTGCTGATGGAGCAACATCTTGTTTGCTTCCCTGACTGCCCCATCACAAAGAGAGACTGTAAAAAAGTCATATTATGTGGCTCTACGCAGATATTTACTATATATATAATATGCTAGAAAAGTTATATTGTATTAACATTTGAATAATATAGTGAATGTGGTTTTTGTAATTAACAATAAGTGCTAGTAATTAAAATAGAGGCTGTGTGTGGGTGATATTCTTTTAGCTCAAGAAAGAGAGAAGAAATTCTTCATTGAGATAACAGTTTGCAAGAACTCCTAAATCTTCTAGTGAAGAAGAATTTATGGTTCCTTATCAACAGAAAAGAAACCTTTCCCAAACTCTGACAAAACTCCCTAGTGTCTAAGACTTAACAACTCTTTTGTGACAAGAAACAGAAGAAATTACTTGTTTTAAATAAAAATGCATATTCATAAAGACCTAAAAAGAAAGAAAGAAAGAAATTTCTCCCTAGTCTTTGTCTTCCCCAGACCAGCCTTTGTCTGGGACAGGGGGGAGCCATAGCCTGGGCTGTCTTTCTTTGTTTTTTATTGTCTCATAAATTGTCCTGCTCTGAATTGTTTAACTTTTATAATTGTATTTGTATCAATTTTTTTAACCATTTTTTTCCTTTTTATTAAATTTCCAAAAATCCAAAAAGCGAGTGATTGGCGTTTATTACAGAGACCACACATCATTCCCACCTCTAATTCCAACTTGATCTACCTGGAGCAAGGAGAGGCAGTTTGGGAACTCAGCAGACAAATGACAATTTGCCCTCTTTCTCCTGTTTTTAATGCTGTTTTGCAGCAATGAGGAATGCTGTCTCCAGGAAATGGAAGTGAAAGCCACTCTGTTCTTGTCAGAATAATAATGGATATTGCGTTGGCAACTTTCCTCCTGCACTGCACAACTGCATAAATGAAAGGAATTGGGAAAAGCCAGTGCTGGAGTAAATAAAGGGGATAAACTTGCCTGCTTGCAAATAAGTGTAAGTGTGTTTGGTGTTTCAGCCTGGGCAGGGGGAACAGGATGAAGATGGTGTCTAAATCAGAAGTGATTTCAACCCCACTGATCCTCATCTGTGCAGAGAGGCTCTGGGGAGAGGCTCTGGCTGCTCAGAGGCTCAAAGGAGAAGCCTTTTAAAAAGCTGAGCATCTCCACACGAGGTTCTACAGCCAGAACCAGACTGGAAATGGCCTTTGGCATCTCTCAGGTTTAGTTCAATATGGGAATTATCAGCTCTGCCCCCACTATTGCTGCAAGTAGAAGGAAAGTTGGCAATGAGCATTGAAGTACATCCCTTTCTTTTTCATACAGAACACCCCCACAAACACATTACTTAGTTAAGCAAACTAAATATTGTCATATATGCAAAACCAAGCAAATAAAAATTCACAGAAATGCTCTTTTCCCTGTCCTTTTGCCAACAACTAGCTACAATATATAATGTTTAAATAAAAATAATATAAATAGGATGTCATTATTTCTGAGGACATGTTTATCTCTAAATCACTTTCAAAAAAAGTGTTATACTTCAGCACATTTACAGAATCACAGAATAAACTGAGTTGGAAGGGACTCACAAGGAACATCCACTCCATCACTGGACAACCCAAATACATTTAATGTATATATAATATATTACCTTTATTCTGGAGGACCAATAATGTCCATATTGATCCTACACAGAGAATCATGCATGAGCATCACAGCCACATCTCTTCCTCACTCCTGAGGAGCACAGTGAATGTCTGCCCTGACATATTTATCACAGAACTCTGAGCCTATTACTTGGCCAAATTCCCTACATATTTCTTCAAGCTCTTAAAGAGGAATATACCACAAGGCATGAATGAAGGGCTTGCAATTTCTGTCACAGCATTTCAAAATGCTACCAATTCTGTGGGCAGGTTTTTCTTAACCTGAAGTGGTCAATGTTCTGTGACATTGAAGATTAAGGAGACAACTATTTTTGAACTAAAGATTTTATGACTAATATATATATATACAAATAAAAATAACCATTTCTGATTCAGGCCACTTAGAGACAGAAACCAAACCATGCATATGTCTGTTAACTTGTACATTCCTCCACAGTTTTTTCTTCACAAGCTGATTAATGAAATTGCTGTGATGTCAACACTGAGAGAGTGAGATGTGCTGGTTAAAGCACAAAATAAGAAATAAGATCCTTGGATTACACACCAAGCTCTGCCCTGATTTGTGCTGTAATCTTTGGGAAGTAATTGAGAGATCAGCACTGGCTCTTGATGCAAGGATCTAACCCCCTTTGAAATCAATTTACATTTCCCCATATGTACACAGGTCAAAAAAGCTCATCATTTTCCATAAATTACATAAAATGATATAAGATTGGAGGAATTTTCCCTAGTAATATGAAAAAGTGTCCACTGCAATAATGTGGACACCAATGCCAAGTGTTATCTGTTTATTTCAGGGAAAATTAGTGAGCAATTTAAGACTGGGATCAAGCTAATATTCCAAATTTACTTGTCTTTGATACTCTTTCAGCAAAATGGGAGCAGTTATCAACACAGCTGATACCTCTAATCTGTATTATACAGTGAACAACACTTTACTGCATTTTATGGGAAATCCTGCAAGTAATAATAACATTGATGGAAAAGGCAAAACGTTTCAGGAAACTACAAATGCTCAAACGCACGTAGTGCAACATGCTGACAGAAATGTTATTCATCAATATTTATTAGGCAAGAAAGTATCTTTGTGTGAAGAATGCTACAAAAACATTATCATCACCAGCATACTTGTCCCTGTAGAATATTTCTCTGTGAGCCATATTAGGAAACTTGTACTAATCCAAACCTCTGGAGGTATTTTAGCTACTAATCTGGATGAATTAGGTCACTCCTGCTCAGTTATTCATTACACGATAGAATTTTCTTCCCTGAACTCTCCAAACAAAACTTTCCATTTACGAAAGTTCTAATACGAGCTCTGCAATTTTTTACTGAGAGTCTTTTCAATGACTGCAAGCAGAGAAAAAGTTTTGCTGAAAATTAATTGATTTGCCTGTTTAGAAGTTCTGCTTCCTCATCAGCCCCACTTTTGCCATATTTCAATCCAATCTCAGTTTTAGAGCATAAGAGGATGAAGCCAGAAACAAGGTACAGCACAGGCTTGAGAAATGTTCTTAATATTCAACAAATTATTGATTGCTCTGCTGAGGAGCAGTAACACCAGCCCCAACCTTTGTTTAGGCAGATTTCCCTCAGTTAAAAACAACAATAAACATCATATCTGCAACAAGAGACAACATCCATCAGCCCCAAAGAATCCTTCAATTAACAACCACAGACCCCCTTTGGTACGTGGTACTTAAAACAGAATTCATGAGCTCTCTAATTGATGATAGGTTATTGGATAACCCTTGTTAATTACAGCTACACAATGTCAAAATTAATGATTTCCCACCCCCTTTCAACTTGAGAATGAATTCATAACTTGTATCAACTCACAAAAGACGTGTGATTAATATTGTCAGTAATCATTCCACAAAGGAGATTTGTTAAAGGCAGGCATGTGGACACAATTAGTGTATCAATTAATATTGCTGTTACTTGATCTATAAATTATTGAAAAACTCACAGCTACTGCAAGGAAACAAAGCAAATCCACTCCCAGTCAATGAAAGAAGCTCTTCTGTTCATTACTCTTTAGATCAAATTCAAATTTTGCTGGATTCCATGAATCTTAGCTACATAATCAGAAAAATAAATGAACCTATACCAACGTGGCGTCTTGAAATGCCTCATTACGGTGATGATGCTTTAACTGTTGGCAGTTGATCACAAAGTTTTTTAGAAAAGTTAAGTCATTAAAAAAGTAATCCACTATCACTGTTCATAGCACTGATTAATTTAAACTGAAGTTCCAACCTGGAAACATAGCTGCAAAAAATGCACCAAGATTTCTGTGTGTCAGCAAAATTGTTACTTTTACATCCATCAGAAACCTCCATTCCACTCCTGAGTTTAGTGCAAAGTCTGGATTCAAATGAGGTCTAAGAAGCCCAAAACAGGGCTGGGGTAGCGTTAGGCACCTATGATGAAAACTGACAATGACAAAACCTCGTTTAAAGGCTTCCTATACCCAAAGGCTTTTAAACTAACTAGGTAGCTCCTGTTTGATCTTAGTCTGACTCGAGTTTTGCTCCTGGGGATGCAGAAGTTTTCCTTTAGACAGTCAGACAGACCCCAGCCTCTCATTAGTGCTTAAAAGACCCAGGAAATAGATGTGACTGCCACGGGCCCAATCCACACGTGAACGGTCCCACAGCCACTGCCTTCCCTTTAATCAGCACTCAGGAGAGATAAAATGGGACAATTAAGCTTTTTGCCATTTGATCCCAAGAGGATCAGGCTCAGATCTCCCACCTCCAAGCCAGCCCTGCCACGCACAGCCCGCGGTGCCATCTCCTCACCCGGCATGAACCAGCCCCCGGCGCGGAGCCCGCTCTCGCTCTCCCTCCTGGAGCACGGCTTGGGCACCTGCAGCTCCATCCAGCCGGGACACAGTGCCCTGCTCTGGGTGAGGACAGCACCTCCAGCTCCAGCAGGGCACGTCCCACCCTCTCAAATGTCCCATTCCTACTGGCTGGGTGCAGCAATCCCCAGCCTGGCACCCTGCCTGCTCCCAGAGCTGCTGCCGGACGCGCTCTGGGAACCCAATAAAGGAGGGAATTTCACCCAAGGGGATCTGAGCATCAACATCACCATGCTGAGAGTCAGTGGCCCAAGCTCCTCCTGGAATGTGCTTCCATTTTTTAATTTATTTTTTTCATTTTTTCCCTGTCATTCTGAAAATTGACTCAGGAGCCTTGTGATGGGGGATACCATGAGAGATGAAAATTGCAGAACAAACCCCAAGCTTCAAATAGAAGAATTACAGAATTTAAGTGCAAGAGGGAGAGCTTGAATCTCTAGGAAAGTCCCCTGGCTGACCCTACACAGACACAGATCTGCACTGAAATTTGGTAGCCTGGCTCACTTCTTTATTGACCTCCCATTTCAATTTTTCTGTTCAGCTAATTTTGCAAGAAGGGATTTTCCCAGGCAGTTATCAGTGTGAATTCAACATCAATGCAACCATTTCCCCCAGAGAGGTCTCTAAATCAATTTTAATTCCGATAGGCTCAAGTAAATGTTTTCAATTTGATTCAATAATCTATATACACTTACAACAAGGCTTTTCCCCCATGTACTACAAGACAAACATGGTTTATGTCTCTAACAACTCTGGCTAATAAAAAATTCTAATTTCCTATCCTGAACGACACAAACACACGATTTTTATTCTCTTCTTAATGAACCGGGTGACATAAACAAACAAAATAAAATCAGCATTTAAGAGCATTAGTTATATCATTAATTCTCTAAATGCTTCTTAAGGAACACATGACTTTTGGCAAACCCACGAAAAAAAATTGTATCACCAAACAAAGTCCTCAAATTGAGGACTTTCTGAATTTCTGAATCTCCTGAGAATTTTTCACAATTTCCCTTAAAGAACAACATAAAAGCTCTCCAGGATATCTTTTAAAATGTGAGCATGTTCTCAAAAAAGATAATTACAATGAAGTTACCAGCATATATCAGCACGAGCGGCATGAAGATTAGGGCTGGAGGTGGGGGATGGCAGAAATATAATCCCCTCTAATAACACCTAGTGCACTGTTAGCCTGTAAAATGGAATAAAGTGTAGGAAGGAGGGCTCTGGAGGCCAGGGTGAAACACTGGTCCTCAAGGGATCAGGAGCTTCACAGCACAGGGAGGAAAAAGTGACAATCTGGAGAGGAAGGGAGGTGCCTGGCTCATCTCTGTTCCCATGACAGCATTTCCAGGTCAGTTAAAATTCCACCCCCTCTGCCAGGGGTATGGCATTTCCAGAGCCCACCCAACCGTGCATCCATCAGATCAATATGGACTGAATAAAAAGCAAAATGTGTACCTGATCTTTCAATAGCCTGCTTTGGAGGTTATCCAGGGTGATAATGTTAACACACAAAATTACAGTCTGATACGACTGGGTAAATATTGAACTTACCCAGAGAACAGCAGAGCTCCTCAGCTGTGATTCTGTGCAAACAGCAGCTTTGAGAGGGTTTTGTGTGTGAGTTTTTGTCCTAACTGCAGTGAGAACCCTTCAGTGCTGGAAAAGGACCTGGCCTCAGCCAGCAGCTCAGGTGGGAGTGGGGACACTGCAGAGCTGGCTATGACCACAGAGCTCATGGCTGTGAAAATACTGTGCCTAAAGAGAAGTATTTCAAAGGGAACTGCTTTGCATGTGACTACAGAAAGAGTTTTCTGTGTGCTCCCAGCAGATCAAAGAATTATTTGGTAAAATCTTTGCAGAAGCATTGTCATTTGCCTCATCTGCAGCACAAACCAAACTATTTCCCTGTCACCCAAAAGTCAGCAGAGTAGGTAACAGAGCCTAAAAGCAGTTATGTGAAATCCTAAAGGAACTTCAACCACAAATTCCACCCTTCTGGTAAGGAGTCTGTCCATTCCAGCAGCAAAACTTTGCATTCACACTCACCAAATATCATTAGACCCTTCCTGGAATTCTTTTCTAACCTTTCCAAGTTATTAGATAGTTAACTAATGACATCACAGAGGTTTTAACTCAAGGTAGGCTCTATTACCACAAATGTACAAGTCATTGCTTTCTTTTTGGCCACTGTACATCAGTACAAAGAGCTGCTCACATTTACCTGACACTTTATACTATTTTATATCCACACACCTTACAAATCCTAGGAATTAAGCTTTGTTTTATTTCAACACTCCAAATAAGAAACACTGTCTCACTGGATGTTTATGCAGATGAAGAGAACTAAAGATTTAGCTGACTACACAGAAGATTTAGGCTGAGATCAGGAAAGAATCCAGTCCTGAGTGCCAACTCCACACTAATCCTCGTGCCCTTTCAGCCACCCCAGACCTGCAGAGTGGGATACGAACATTCCATGTTTGTATCCAGAGTGGGTCAGACATTCCATGCAGTGCTGTGAGCTGCAGAAGGCAGGAGAAGCACCAGAGCAGTGCAAAATACAGCAGAAGAGGCTCTGGATGGATAAGGATGCATGGCTCTTCCAGAAGTGCAATAAAATACTGGAAAAACTCTAGAGCTGGAATTTCCGTTTATACAGCAAAGACTTGCTTCTTGGGAATACTCAGTTCCACTGCATAATCAAACTCATTGATTAGCAACATCAGAAACTTCATGTTAGCACTTGCTACCTGCCACTGCTCGCAGTTAATGAACTTGGGAAAAAAAAGGGAAAAAAAAATCCCTGTTTTTCACGTGTCCATCATTCCCACTATAGAGAGGAGGGCTCCTTTGTTGGAACACAGGGGAAGTGTAGTGACTCAATGAGAAGTAAATGAGCACAGCAAGTTCCTTTTGACTCTGGTTCTGTGGGTTTGAATGGCAAACAGAGCGTGCATTGTGCACCTTGTGTGCAGCATTCCCTGCTCCAGCCCTGATGGGATCGGATGGACTCACAGACAGCACCAAACCAGAATAATCCTGGGCTGTGCCACTGCCATTCCCTGTCCCTTCCAGCCCCCCAGACACTCCCACCACTGCCACACAACACATTTTATACTCTGCAGGCAATTCTCAGAATTTCCATTTGGGGGATACAATCAGATATTGGGCAGAGAGGTTTGTTCAGTTACTGGGATTTATGGAAATGTTGTTACCAGTTGGATGCTGAGTATTCTGTTAACATAAATATCAAGTTCCTAGAAGAGTTTGTTTGCTGGTTTCAAAAGTTTCAGCCTCCAGCAAAAGAAATAACATAGGAGACACACATCAAAAAGATGTTATCCATATTGCAAAGAAATGACATTTTTTAATTTCCTGCCTGCTCCCAAAACCTGAGTGATCACACAACCAAACCACTTAACTTTATTTGCCTTAAACATCTCAGATCACATTCTCATTTACATCAAAGTTCCCCTTTTCTTGCCTTTCCAAACTGCAGCTTTTTTATCTTAAATGAATCATTTTTGATTTGTGAATGTAGGCCTAGAGCAGTCACAAAGGTTTTTAAACCATCTTCCTGAACAAACACTTGAAATTTTTTAATTGCTGTGTCTTTTGCAAACTCTAGGATAAAGATTTCTGATACAAACGCCAAAGGGAACACAAGGCCTTAGTGAATGTTTTGTTGGAATTGCTGCAGTAAATGATATTGCTGCCCAGCAGTTCAAGTTAACTATCAGTAAAATTTGCATTATGCATATATAAGCAAAGTTGAGATTTTTTGTTATCCTAGAAAAATGAAAAAAACCCCTCAGAAGTAAATGGCTAAATTACATATCCACAGAAAGAAACAAAATTACAAACTCCAGGGCTCACAGGAAAGTTTAAATCTTGCTGTGTTGAGTATTAAAACTATTAAGTATGATTATTTTCTTTTTGGTTTACTTTTTTATTTGAGCAATTTATATTAATGTCTTCAATCTTGATTTCATGTGTAGGTTCATAAAAATAAACAAATATGGTTACACAGAACAACAAGAACTACCACTGGAATTCAAGGTCTTGGGCTCCAAGTTCATCAGTATTTAAAACCATAAGCAATAAAAATACTAATAAAAATGTAAGGAGAAAGATGCCTACTAAAAATCTTTAAGCAAGCATAAGTACCAAATTTATATGATCCATTTCTCACACTTATCACTCCAAAGATCTGCTCTACAGTCAGAGGCAAAATTGTAAATACAAATATAAACTAACCCAACCATGTATTTCTCAATAGCTTCTCTTTAATTTTGAGTTTTCTTCCTCCTCGTTTATATTTCTGTGTACCAGATTACCACAGATTGCTACTGAGGTCTCTAACTTCACAAAGTGTCAGTAAAATTCAAACCCCATGAACAGAAAATGCATTTAAGCACTGGTTTGTTCACAACAAAGCAGAAAAAAACCCATGAGAAGAGAATGTATTTATCAGCAGAGAAAAAGAAAAGTGATCTTTTGTTGAGTAATTTTAAAAACTGTATTTCCCTTTGTGAACCATAAATATTATGCAAGTTTTTTCTCATATTTCAGACATATTTCAAAAGGATGTATTTTTTATGCCAGAGAATCAAACCCCATATTTCAAACTTCCACTGAGCTTAACAAATCCCACTTTCACTGAGCACACAGATAACAGCAGAGCCACAGATGTGGCTGATGCAGGAGCTGATTAAAGCACAAAACACACACAAATAAAGAGAAATGAGTCACTACCTTTCTTTTTGGAGTCTTTCTTTGTGCTGGTTTTAACAGCCACTTGAAGTTCTGTCTCAGTTGACATCCTATATCCTTAGTCCTCTTCACACAGATCCAGGATCTCGGTCAGGCTCATTTAGAACGTCTCTCCAAGAGAATAATTTAGCCTTTCAGATACTATAACCCAAACAGTTCATCTCATTCACTCCCTTCGAGTGCTGTTAAGGAAGGAAACAAAAAGGAACAGTCATTTTCTGGGCTTAAAACATGAAAGGAAAATAAAAAAAAAAAAAAGCCAAACCACTGCAAGGGAGAAACATTTAACATTCTCCATCTACTGAGCCAATTGTCCAGGATTCTAGATGCTTAAACACAGTTTTCTGTGACTACTCAGACATCTGTATTTGAGATGTTTTGGCATATCTGAGATGCCTTCCCATCCTAGAGACACTGCTTAGGGTGTACAGAAGACCAGATCTTCTGGACCAGCAGCTGGAAGGCAAAGACCACAGTGGAGGGAACAGCTGGAAATGTCACCAAAAGCAAAAAAAAATCTGCAAGGACTCAACTCTTAAATGCACCAATTCCATATTGCCAGATAGTGAGTACAGATTTTTACTCCTCCAGTTCTCTTTCAGTGCTTGCATTCTCTTACTTGAACAAAGACAAATGAAAAATTTATTCATTGCTCATGCTGAGAACATCAAACTTTGCCACTCCTCTTGCTCATGATAATGCTTCCAGTATAAAAGACTCTGTCTCCACACAAACAAAGCTGTAATTTTAACACACATCTAGTAATCTTTCTTGCAAAGATCTCTGAAAATAGTTAACTAAACCCATGAGATATAAAAAGGAGAGGTGAAAAAGGATAACATTTAGAGAGATAACATTTAGAGAGATAACATTTAGGGAGAAAGCTACAGCTTTTTTTGTTGGGGACAAAAATGCACCAGCTGTGACCCCACAGCAGGAATGTGCTGGAGCAGGAGGTAGGACTGGGGATGTCAGGACTCTGGAGGCAAAGAATACACAGAGAATTAACATTAAGCAAAAAAAAAAAAACCCTATTGCTCCAATTCTCAGTGCTGGTTCTCCTGTTTTGAGGGATGAACCATTACTTGAGCCAGTCTGTTGAGGGCAGGGGACCAGACTGTCCCAAAGCCATTTGTGAGGATGTTCCCTCACCAAATCATCTTCTTACTGCCCTTTCTTTTTGTGAGAAAGTTCTCATTATTAGCACAATTACAGAGAAGTCCATCTGGCCTGTTGGAACAGCTGCCCATTTATTAAATAAGCATTTAATAAAGATATTAACCCAGCATATCAGCTGGTTAGATGGCCAAAGATTAACTGCAGTTAGAGTTATTTACTAATGTCACTTCTTTGTCATTTAAGAAAGTAACAGACTGCAAACACTGGAATAATTTCGACACTTTAAATCACTTTTCACAGTAAGGGCTGTGAAGCCACCAGTACTTTCAAATCCAGGCTCTTTTAACATTTTAAAATGCTTCAGTAACATTACACTGCCATGCACCGTCTGAAGTGATTTAATATTGCTGAAGTGTGTCAGGGGCTTTCTTTAATAAGCTCTTCAAATCTGTCTGTGTATTATAGAATATTCAAAGATAGCTTTTCAAAATCTGCTGAACTGATTTGGAAATACAAAGTTCCCTGTTCCCCCTCTGTGGAATCTGAATAAGCGTTGCATGGCAAAAAAAAAAAAGGAGGAAGAAACTAAAGCGAGGCACAAATTGAAGTTGCAGTGCTTGCTGAATACACCTGCTTGGTGTTCCAGACCTGAATAAACCAACAGCATCCTGATGAATCCTCTCAGCTGAGAAAAGAGCAGGAAAGCACAAAGTAAATGAAGGCTGGGCAGAGAGAAAAAAGGAGTTAGAGCTGCCAGAGGGAGCCTTGCAGGATCCTCTCTGCCCCATCCATTGGAGATGCCTCTCCCAAGCACAGCTGCTGGGAGCAGGGCTGGGGGCAACGCCCTCACCCTCCTCCCCCACGCTTCAAATCCCCCCACGAGCAGGGAGAGGAGCTCTGTGCACAACAGATGTCCCTCACCACCCCCATCCCCTTCCCCTCCCCCCTGCCTGCAACCCAATTTAATAATATTTAGTTTTACAGCACAGTGGGGAGGCATCAGCCTTTACAGCTCAATGGCACTTACTTAAAGCATCTCTCGAGTCACAGCTGGATTGACAGTTTATTTTTCGGAATTTGGATTTATATTTACCTAAAGGTTAACTGCGTAACTCTACAAGGAGCACTAACGTGACCCACTTCACAATAGGGAAATATTTATAATACGTCCACTTATTAAAAAAATAAATTAAAAATAAATACCAGCTACCCCCGGGGTCCGTAGTTAAGCAAGTTTTAATGTCTTAGAAGACCATTGTGGCTACGAAGCGTCAGGAATGTCATCTCCTGTTGTCAGCTATTTCCACCAAGACAGCTGAAATAGTAGCATCTGAATGGCACTGAATATTTTAAAGTAACAACATATGACTGCTATCTCATTTGAAACTCTCCAGAAAAGCTATATCCCCTCGAGGCTAACCCACTGAGTAATATTTTTTAAAATACATGCATGTCTGTTTTTGGACAGGTTCACATATTGATTTACTTTCAAACCTAATCAGGTCATACTCTCGCAGGCTCATAGATCCTTGAATAAAGTAATAGGTATCTTTGTAAAGGAGCACATAAACATCTGTCAGGCTGATGCTATAGCTCAAACTGAATCTGCTACAGAGACAATTCCTCCAAAAGTGCAGGTGGTTGTGTAAGCCACATTAGTAAACTTTGGTGCACTGTCCATATTTCAGCCGTTTATTACCCAGATGAGAATGGCAGTCAATCTGCTCCTCACCGCAACAGCTTTCATTGTCTCCTCCAATCTAGGTCACCGTTGTTAAATACCACAGCCTCCCAACTGTGGGAAGTACTGCAGCATGTGTTTTATCAATGAGATGCTATTTGCTTTGATCAGTTCTGCCACATTTCTCTCCCTGCTCTAAAGAGAAAATTTTTGTTAGCTGCGTTTCCAAAAAAAAAAATAAAAAATTCCATCGCCTTACACGTGTCCCTCCACTCTAACAACCTCCTCGAGTGCCTTGTTACTGCTCCAGCTATTGCAATGTTATGTGCATGCCTCAGCTTTTCCTAAAGAGGATTCTGAGCTCTTCGTTTGAACAAAATACTGACATTTTCTGTGGCCTTATTAAGTGGCTACAGCAGGAACACAATCAGCGCATTCTGGAATTAACTGGCCCTTAATTCCAGGAGAAGTTCTTACGCCTGAGTTCTCTATTACTCCTATGCCAGCACAAAACCTGAAGCCTTAGCAAAGGAATATTTCTGTAAATTCACTTTGCAGCGAGGATTAACACAGGTTGGACCCTTTATGCACAGAGAAATTAGTCCCAAGCTTTGCTCACCTCCCCCACATGCCTGGGAAACAACAATTTCTGTCAAATCATTTGTCTTTTCAACCACGCTTCAGCAAGCTCATGTTGGGGTTATTAAGAGACTTCCCCTGGCCCAAGTTATGAAGGAGGTCAGACAAGATGATCATAATACTTCCCCTCTGGCTTTCAAATACATGAATTAATTAATTTTCTTCAGGACTTCAAAACTTAAGAAGTTCCCTCCCCTGAAACCAGTTTCCATCTGCTTATATAAAAGAAAAGCAGTCTTAGAAAGGATTTGTAACTAAGCCCTGGCATTCCCTAGGTATTTAAGTTCTCCACAGTGCCAAAGTGGGATTTGACAAGAGGGTGGTACCTCCCAAACATTGGTTTGACAAAACAAAAGCCTTACTCCCATCCTTAACTCTTGCTTTTATGCCTCTGGGTTCTTGCAATTAATTTTTTGTCCTCCAAGGCGCCCAACATAATCATGTTGATGCCCATGGTTTTACAAAGCCCAAACATACTAAAAGGGTAAAATAGAAGTGAAAATGGAAGTGAAAAGTGCTGTGATCCTGGAAAACTAAAACCAGTTCAATTTAAGGGTCTGCAATCCAGGGAGAAAGTGTTACTCATGCATTCCCCACCTGCCCTCAAAGCCTAACACAGACAGCAGTGGGACCACACACACACAGAGGATGGAAAACCCATCCCTGCTCCTTGTACCCTCCAGGGAGAGGGGCCAGGAAATCCTCTGGTGCTGCTCACACTGTTTTGTACTCATCAGCTCATTTCCCCAATGGTCAGGGCTGGTGAACATCAGAGAATTCATCTGTCACAGCAGGCACTGCTCTAATTCCAGGAACCCAAGGGACCGATCCAAAACCCACTGATACACTGCAGCCAGCAAGGCCTGCAAGTGAGAACCAGGAAAGGAGGAAAATGAGGTAAAAGAGAGCTTGAGACACTGACAGAGAGGAGAAAATGAGGAGGAAACCAAAGTAAACAGGAGAGCTGTCAGTGATACTACAGCAAACAGGAAAATCTAAGCCAGATCATGCACTGAAATTCTGATAGTCCTGCCACAGAAAACATCCTCTGTTGGATTGTTCACGGGTCTGTCCCTCTCCTCTGCCATTTCCCCCCAGAGCAGCAGAATGCAGTTTCCAGTGACAAAGCCAAAGGACTCTCTCTTATGGCACTCCATGCCAAGCACTGCCTTTTCCTGCCATTTCTTTACTGGTATTTCTGCAGCCCCTAAAGGTGAAAGGAAATTTACTGTTCATGTGCACTGAGATACTACACAAACATTTATTCCCCCACAGACCCTCCTCTGGAACCCAGCATCCTTCATCTCCCACTCACTCCCTAAATTACAGAACTTGATAAGACTCACAACTGCCTCCAGATCACAGACTTAGTTTTGTTTGCTCTAAAATGAGCATGTACTTCCCTCCACTCCTGATTTTCTATATATTATGATAAAGGAAGGAGTTTTATGTCCTTTATTCAGCTTTCTGTACTATGTCTGTAGTGTCTTCCAGAACAACACTTTCCAAATAACCCTTTTTAATTCTTCCAGTATCTGAAAACCATTTAGTACTCAAACCACAGCATCTAATTTCCCTTTGTATTTACCTGCTGTAGTTGACTGTACTCATAAAATACTTCTCTCCTGAAAGCAAGAAGCTCTTTTTTTTTAACAAAATCCTACATGTAACTTAGGCCAATAACAGATTTTATTAAGTTTATTGTGGTTTAAACCATGCTGCATTGTTCTGTCTTTAGTACATCTCTCAAGTACATAACCCAGATGGGATAAACAGCACCACTGAAGCTGATTCACCACTGGAGGAGCATCTTGGCAAAAAAACTGACCCATAAAATATTTCTAAAGTAAGAATTTTATTAGTATTCCAATGACGGCAGGAATAATTACTGAAATTCCTCCTGGAAATCACTCCATGTCGTGGTGAATACTGCACTCCACTCCACCAATTATTCACCAGAAGTGCTGTGAATTTTCTACTCACAGAAAATGCTGACCGGATTAAAAAGAAGCTTTTCAAAGGAATGAATTGATTTCATCAACATTTTTAATGGCAAATTACTAACATTTCATTTTAATATTCCCATTTCTACTTTGTATTATACAGGGCAGCATTCATGCAACAAAGGCAAAATAGAAGACATGGAGTTGCTTGAAAGGATTTTTGAAATATTAAAAGTATGGGATTTGAATTCAGGAAAAACTGCATCTCCTCTGCCCATGGAGCAGGGAATGCAACTCCAGCCCAGAGGGCTGAGAACCAGGAATAACCCCAGTGTGCTGGGGTATGGATACTGCACTCATGGCTCCTTTGAGGGAAATTTCTGACTCAAAACTCCCCTCAGAGTGCTTTTGTGAGCTTTAGCAGGGTATCACATCAAAAAGGAGCAGGCTTAAAAACTCCACATCATTCCTCTGATACCACATTAGCAGATAACAGAGGAAATCATTCAGATGGGACTAGAGATTGCCAAGTGAAACTGAATTACCCAATGCTTTTCCCCTATGAACTGCATTACTCTGAGACTTCACTGCTCCCAGATTCCCACACTGCAGAAAACAGAAAACAGAAGGAATTTCTGATAACTGTGCAAGAACAAACAAGAAATGAAGCCACAACTGCTCCAAGCACAGGCAGAGCCTGGCTGTGACCCCATCCCACCAGCAGAACCTGCCTCACCTCCACCCCAATCAATGAAGTCACAGCAGCACAAAATCAATAACGTCACATTGACTGATATTGGCAGAGCTCACTGGTTCTAATGGAGCTGGAGTTACACCAGTTTTATGCTGGTGTATCTGCATTAGTGTCAGAGAATTTACTGATGGAAACAGCAGCAGGCCAAGCAACCCCTCCACAGCTAAAATCACTCCAAAGCCACGAGAAAATGCAGATCTGTACATTACCAAAGCAGGGCCTTTGGAGTTTATTTTTGCAAAGCAGAAGAACGGCTCTTTTGTGATCCTCCCCACAGCAAAGAAACAGAGACTGAGAAGGCAAAAGGACAAAGTACACAGCTGGGATCACAGTATTCTGTAATTAGAGCTGTTAAATGATTACTAAAGTGCAGTGGTGCAATCATCACACCGAAGGAAAGGGAGAAATGTGCAGTCAGGAGCATCACCAGGGAGAAGGTAAAAGCAATGTCAGACACCACGTTTCATATTGAAATGCAAATTCCTCACAATCAGAATCTGTGTCTTCTAATTGGAAGAAAAGGTTATGGAATCCAACATTTTGCATCCTGGACAGCTCAGCATGTTGAAGTGACAGTAAGTTGAAGGAGCCTTGTTCATCTCCTGTCCTTCAAAGAAATGTCTTGATTCAGATCTGATTTTTTGTTTAATTTCAGGATCATTTTCTTAATCTTTCAAGTGAGACTGAGCTGGAACTCACCTTCTTGTTCATTTTAATTAAATAACAGCACAATACCTAACTTAAGCTATACTTTGAAACCTGAAGTAAAGTTTGGAGTGATGCCTTGCATTGACCTTCTTAAAGGATGTGAATTTTGCTCCAACTTTTCCAGGTCCTTTTGAGATTGAGCTGATCTGTGCACTGTGCCCTTCCAGTCTCTGAAGATCCTGACACCACAGCAAAACAAAGCAAACCCTCAAATCAAGCCAACAATAAAAAAAATCCTTTGCCAGGATCTTTATTCACTGCTATTTTTCAACTCAGTCCTTGACTGGTCAAGTATTGAGAAAACTGATCTAAGGAATTCACCTTACTGGAAATGGACTTTTGCTTTATTACACCAAACTCAACCACCTGACTCCTACCAAAGTTCACTGCCTAGCACAGGACAGGGAAAAAGCAAGAAGTTCCTGGGACTGTAAGTATTGAATTCACACAACCAGGCAATCATTACTTCTACATTTGTGTTCACAACTGACAAATATCAGTATTTTGAATTGTCAAGTGACCTAAGTGTGACCTGCCAGTACATGAAGGGAACCTGCAAGAAAGATGAAAAAAGACCTTTCACGAGGACATTTGTGACAGGACAAGGGGGAATGGCTTCAAACTGACAGAGAGCAGGTTTAGAGCAGAGATTAGGAAGAAATTCTCTCCTGTGAGGGTGGGGAGGCCCTGGCACAGGCTGCCCAGAGAAGCTGTGGCTGCCCCAGCCCTGGAAGTTTCTAAGGCCAGGCTGGAGAGGGCTTGGAGCAATTTGGGTTAGTGAGAGGTGTCCCTGCCCATGGCAGAGGGGTTAAAACTCAATGAGCTTTAAGATCCCTTCCAAACCAGGCCATTCTGTGATTCTCTGATGAGTTTTATCTGCAGAATTACTTTTGCCCATTCCATTTGAATAGTTCAAACTCCAAACCACTCCTGAACAATCCCACAGGACTGCTGGGATGAACACCAGGCAGGCTCCTGCATGACACCAAACAGAAGTATCTGAGGACAGCTGCTGGATTTTACTGGAGAAATGTCAAATAAATAATTCTCTTGGAATCACTTATCTGTTCTCATCTCATTTGTATCTGATTAGGTTATACACTGCTCCACAAAAACCTCTGCTTTCTATCAGTAGGAGTATTAACCACTTTCAAAGGGGGGGAGCATCTTCCCTAAGAAATTTCTATGCATCCTCTGGTTTGAGGTGAGATTCAGCAGCATTTCTGAGTAATAACACAGAGTACTCTTCCCATAACTGGAAAATACACTGAAAAAACCCAACAAAGCCACACAACTATCTAACCCTTGGAACTGTGTGGGCTGTGAAAAATGCATATTATATGGCTCTATGCAGATATTTACTGTATGTATTTTTTCTAGGAAGGGGGACCCAGCCCAGGCTGTAACTCTTTGCTATTATTGTCTTACTAATTGTCCTAACTCTAAATTGTTTATTATTACATTTGTATTACTATTTTTTATATAACCATTTCATTGTTATTAAACTTGCATAAATTTCTAAAACAAGCAATTGGTGTTTATTACATGGGCCAAGTGTTGTATCATAATTCCATATAGAGAGATATCCATACATTGTGACATAACCAGGTGTGCATGACCAATCACACCCCAACAGGATCACAGCCCAGGTGATCAGGTCAGGGACCCTGCAAAAGGAAATCACTTCCAGGAAAAGAAAAATCAAACCATTACCAGGCTAACATGTCAGGGAAAAAAAATAGTGATTATTCAGATGGGGAACTCTTAAGCAGTTAAATGAGTACAAGGATCTGCATGAGTGGTAACACATCGGAAAATAATGCTTATTTTGGAAATATTTTAAAAAATCACCAAGCAGCATGCAGTGAGGAACCATTCACCTTCCACTGTCATGCTACAGTTTATTCTCTCTTGGAAGCAATTACAGGACAAATGCCAAGCTACAGAAGGTATTTTTCCAGCAGCAGCATCTGGCTTCTTGGCAGACTCCTCAGGCAATTTTATTGGAAGCTTTAGAGATGCTGTTGGGTCAGTCCTGGTTATATTGCTTCAGAACTGTCTGGCAGATTCCTCTTCCTAGATGTCATAATCCTTCTGATTTACCTTGAAGGAATTAGCACACTTTTCTCCATTTCAAAAACAGCTGACCTGCAGGGCATTTTGGGGCTGCCTACAGAGACACAGTAAAAGTCACTGGTGTAAATCTGGGTGCCTTTGAACCAGCAGAATTTCATCACTCAGTGCCTGATGCATCATCAAGGCAACAAGGAAGCTACACAAACATTCTGTGTATGTGTGTGTGTGTTAACAGTAAATCGAGTGCATTCTTTATGATTAAAGAGGAAAAAAAAAAGGAGGAAAGATTAAAAAAAAAGAAAAAAAAAAGAAAAAAAATAAAAGGAAAAAAAAAAGAAAAAAAAGTGGGAATCTGCTCCTTCCAGCTCCTCCCTAAAGGGCAGGAGGGTTTGGTGGAAGGGAGGACAGAGATGTCCTTTGCTCCCCCCACACCAATCCCTTCCCCCTCGCCAGCCCCAGCTAAGATCTGCATTATTCTGCAGCTGTGATCATGATTAATCCTCATCCAGAAGGATGAAAGGCAGGATGCTGGTTCTGCCCGCCCTCTCTGCCTACCAACAACATCAAGTCCACAACAGAAAGGCTTTCTGTCAGTTTGGGGCTGTCCTCAGGAATTCATACAGAGAAATGGGACAGAATGCCATATAAAGTGAATTTACAGTCCATAACACAGGTGGATCTGCCTACTTTTAAAGGCTTCTGTGCATTTACATGCAATACACTTCTTAATTTAAAAAGGAAAAAAAAAAAAGATGTGTTCATCACTACTACTTGGTTTTTTAAGTCATTCCCAGATATGCTTGGATGGGCTTTCTTTTCTTCCAGAGAGGTTTCAGAAACTCCCACAAAACCCTGTACCGGGTTATTTTCTAGGAAAAAGAGTCCTGATGCCCAAAGGTAAATAGTAAAGGAGCAAGTAATGTACTCCATAATTTAATAAAGGGCTGCAGATCTTGGATTTTCAGTAACAGGAGTATTCACTGAGCAGCACTGACAGCACTAAGAAAGATACACAGATCCAGGTCAAACAAAAAGCCAAACAGAGCTCTGTCATCAGCCCAGTGCAAATAAATCCAAGCAGACACAGACTCCAGACTTGGCTAATGCGAACTGACTCATATAATTCCATTTTATGCAGGGAAAAACATATTCTGATTGCGAGCCAGCAGTGCTTACAAGTTCTAAATTTAGGTATCACTAGGGCCAGGTGAACCATTTACAGGAACTAATCTGAATTTTATCCATATCAAAGATTTGTCCTGTCCAGAAATTACCTTCCCAGATTTAAACCATGTATTCACTCTCATTACTGCCCACACCTTTTAGACATCCCTATTCATTAATTAAAATTTCTGCAGAATCACAACACTCATCGACAAGGCAGCCTGGGTTTTAAAACGCTGTGCTGTGGCACACACTGAAAAAATCAATTATTTAGGCTCCAGTACATGAACAGAAGTTCCTGGCACAGTGGAAACCAAGCCATATTTTAGGGGAGCTGTAGCACAGATTCCCTTGTTTACCAGCTGGTTCCTGTGAAGTGCTGAGCAGTCTCCACGATCAGGTGAACATTTGGATACACACTGAAATCTGAATTTCCAGTGATGCCCTACATTTCACTGACTACACAAAAGAGATGAAAGCTGCACACAGAAGCAAACAGAAGGCTTCCTGGATGCAGCAAAGCTCTAAAATATTTTCATGAATTGCCTTTGATTCTGCAGTCTCAACAAGGCCTGTAAACTGAGAGAGAGAACAGGAACACCCATCAAATGGGTGCACTCCAGTACAGCAAAGAAAACCAATTAAAAATAGAACTAAAATGTTGCTCTGCCTTGTACTCTGCTCTCCTGAAACACCTGGCACATTTACAGCAATGTACATTACATTCCAGGGTAATACAGCTTGATCTGAAATAAAGTCCTTGCTGTAATGAGAAACTGTTTATTCGCCTGGTGAGTTTAAAGCCAAAAGGTGAAGAATTCCAAACCCAATTAAAACGAGAGGGAATTCAGGAATGCAGAATTTAATTACTCCACTTGGAAGGCAGTCAGGCCCATTGGGTTAAGACCCATGGCCTTGTGAAAACGAATTTAAAGGAATTCCAGTGGTCAGGGCCTGTCTCCTGAGCTAGGGAAGAAGCTGAGCCCCAGGGAAGAAGCAGCTCCTGAATTCCAGCTTTTCCAGCAGCTCCTGCCTCCCAAAGCCCAGCTCAGGCAGGCCTGGCCTTGCCCAGCTTGTGAACCCAGGCAGGCTCTCAGTACAGGGTGAGGCTGCAGATGATGCCCAGTTAAAGCCATTGGGATAAACACACATTCAATGAAGTTATTGCCTATGCATCACTTTAATATTTTGGTTTGGTTTGGGCTTTTTTTCAGCTCAACAGACTAATGGCAGGCAATAATAATATTAGTTTTGGAAGAAATGTGATGTTTGTGTTACCCACTCAAGTTAATTAATGAAAATAATGACAGAGTCACAAAATCAGGGATGATTAAGAACTTGAAGACCATCCACCCGTTGCTCTGCCAAGGGGGATTTGTTCTCAGCAGCACATTAATTCTGTTCTTCACCAAACCTTTCCAAATCACAGGGACAGCAAGAGTCCCATCAGAGGTGTTCACACTTTCAGGCTGATTCAGAGGCAAGAAGTAAAACCTGGGAACAGAAATCCCACCAATTCCCCATCATTATTGTGAGTTAACTGCTCGGAGATTATCTCAAGCAATTACTCTCCTCCCTTAGTGCACACACATTCCAAATACCTGTAATCCTCACTCTGTCAGTGCTGAGCCAATCCATCCCCTTCAGGTAAGATCTAATGGTAAAATCACATTCCACTGGGTTTATATCCCACACTATTAGAGTCTCCTTTATTAAATATTGCTTATTAGTTTGTACTTACAAAGTCAGGGGGATGTGATTTTATTGCTTGCAAATCATCCTTACGTGAGCCTTACGCTGTACTTACACTTCACTCTGCTCTTCCAGATAAGCTTTTTGCTTTCTGCATATTTAAATAGTAATTAATTATCCCTACTTGATTGCCCTTCTCTTGCAAAGCCTTTCTACAGGATCATCTGCAGTGAATTCTTCAATCTACTAAGATTTTAAGAAGCCTAAGATACATTATATTCTTTAATAAGAGCATAGAGATGTTTCTTTTTAAAAAAAAGATGTATAACGGGTTTCTTCTTCAGATATATTTTTATCAAAAACATAGCAAGAAGGGCAGAATAATGATTATTATTACACTGGGAATAGTAACATGACAGAACAGTGCCTAGTAATAAAGGCAATTAAAAATTAAAAGAACAAAAAGCAACCAACCAAAGACTACTGACATGGTATCACACTGGCAAAGAAGAGTTCACTTAATTTTCTAAAAATACTGCTTCTTTTGCAAACAATGCTTACAAGAGTTTTCTAGATCTATTTCAAATCACAGTCACAGAAAATACTATAATTGCAACTCACAGGTAAACAGAAGCTACAGAGACCTACACAGGAGCTGGAATTAAGGGTATTTATGCATTAGCTCAGGTAGCCCAGCCAAAGAAATGCACATTACAGTGTCCAAAACACATCAAAAAAATCTGAGTCAAAACTAATGCTTCTTACGAGAATTTTATCAGTCTTTCTGACCATTTCAGAAGAGATTTGGTTACTGATGATGTTTGGTTTAATTATGGTGCTGATAACACCACGTGTTGAGCTGTGTGATATTTCCCTTTAATGAGTTCTGATTTTATCTCCTTGTAACTTTACCAAAGCCAAGTGCCAGGGCTGAGGCCTTGCAGGAGCAAATGGCACACAGAGTTCAACCTCCAAGACCTTGTCCTGCTGTCCCAGGCATGGGATCACCTCCTCCTCCTCCTCCTCCTCCTCCTCCTCCTCCTCCTCCTCACCCACAGTGAGCACAGAGTGGAGCCTGGACCACACCACCCTGATTTTGATCTTCCAGGACTGTCTGTACCCAGAGATGTCCTGTGAAAAGAGAGGTCACCCTGTGACTGCACACACAGCTTTTCATCCCACCTGGACAGTGAGAAATTGTAATAAATGCTAATTGCTTGTTTTAGAAGTTTATAAAAGTTTAATAAAAATAAAATGGTTATTAAAAATAGTAATACAAATATAATAATAAAGGTTAAACAATTTAGAGTTAGGACAGTTAATAAGACAATAACAGCAAAGAGTTACAGCCCGGGCTGGGTCCCCCTTCCTAGACAGAAGTGAGCCAGGAGAAGGACTCCGTTAAAAGAGAATTTACCCCTTAAGAGGAGTAACCTCATGATTATGCATATTTTATTTAAAACAAGAAATTTCACCTGGGACTTGTCAAAAACTTTCTGTTAATCCCCAGGCACCTTTGAGTCTAAGTCAGGCTTGAAGAGGTTGATTCTGTTGATTAGGAAATCATAAATCCTTCTCCTCTGGAAAATTTAGGGATTTCTGGAATTGTTATCTCTGTGTGAAGAATTTCTTGGTTATCTTCTCTTTTTCTTGAGCTAAAAAGACTATCTCACACACATAGTTCCTATTTTAATTACTAAAGCTTAATGTTAATTACAAAACTACATTTACTGTATTATTCACAAGTTAATACAGCATAACTTTTCAACCTAGCATACTACATATAGTAAATATCTGTGCAGAGCCATATAATATGCATTTTTCACATAAATGCAGCATCTCTTCACTGATGACTCTGGAACAGTAATTCACTTTTTTTTTGTTTGTGTGTGTGTGAATGTAATTCCATGCAGTAAAAAGCAGCAACACAGGTGTACAACAAGCACAGAGCAGCACCTGCCAGAATTCAGCTCACAAGCTGCATTCCTTTCCTGCAAAAGTTACATCAGGAATATGGGATTTGGGTCTGGCAGCAGTGACTCAAAAGTTACATCAGGAATATGGGATTTGGGTCTGGCAGCAGTGACTCTCCTTCAAACATGACTTGGGAAAAACAGGACAGGGAAGAAAAGCAGGATGTTCAATTCTAGCTGTGACTTTCAGGTCTCTGTGTCACAGGGGTGTCAGAAAGTGCCAGGAAAGACAAAACCCAGTCCTGAGCTGTGAGTGCTCAGAGCATTCACTGCTTCATTAAATAATACATTACTGAGCACTATTTTAGTAAATCAAACCAACCAACCACACAGAGACTTTGTGGTGCCTCTTTAAACCAAAGATTTCCTGTGGGAAATGTGAAGTTCAACAAGAAAATCAAAGTCTTTCTCTCATCCCTCAGGTCCTGCCAGTGAATTACACCCAGGGGAGATGTGACACCACCTCTGGAACAGGACAAAGCACCGTGGTCAGCTCAAGGTCTTGTGCTGTCCAAAATGATGACAGAGGGTTGAAGATAAAGTTAACACTCAAAACAAATGCTGAACACCTCAAAGCAAATACTTCATATTATAATAACCATTAAATATTGCTTTTTTTCCATCAAATAGCCACTCCTATCTGGACTGAAATCAGGAAGGACAACCAGATTATCAGCAAGCACAGGAGGCAGCCCAGCCTTCAGCAGCAAAGAACCTTCTACCACTCTATTCAAGAATATTCAGAATACTACTGGAAGAATAATTCTGCCTGGAGCTCAGTAAATAAGTCTCAGATTTTTTTATATGAAGTAATTTGATTCTATTTTTAGCCATTAAAGAACATTTGGATAAACAGATTGAAAAAAGTTCCTTCACAGCTTTAAATATACGTATGTATGACTGTTACAAACTCTCTCCCCTGCTGCCCATAAAAACAACAAAATCAAGACAGAAATTACATTTACATAGCCCTGAAAATATTTTAAAATCATCATTAACATGTGTGATTTCATCTTATTTTACTTATGAGCCCAAAGTTGTACCCTGAGTGCCTTTTCTATAGAAATTGAGTGCCAAGTATTACCAAGTTGCAATTTTAGTGTCGATGTAAAAATACCCTGGCAGCATTCAGGCAAATTAAATTTAAAATTAAACTTCAAGCCCTTGCATGCCACCATAATATTTCAGGCAACAATTTCAAGAAAGGGAAAGCAGAAAACAGACTGTGCATATACTAGAGTTCAAAATAGATTTCTCATGTCAAATGGCACTGTTTTTCCTTTTTTTCCATTAAAGAGTTATTTCAAATCTTCTAGTGAATATATTTACATGCCTAATGAAACCTCCTCAGTGATTCTTCCTGAATTACTCTATATGCTTTAACACTGCATACACTAATAGTGCACACATACATACAAATGGACACAGAAAATGCATGCACTCATGCACACAATATCCATGCAAAAAGAATTAATGGAATTTTTTGACTGGATGCTACCCCCTGTAAATATGTTAAATGTGAGCAGTGCTCATGGCTGGGTTCATTAACTAAAAATGCTGCTGTTGTCTGCACAATTCATGATGCTCATGTGAGAAGGGATGACATGGAAAATGCTAATTTACAGGCTCGGTTCTTTTCAATTTACCATCAGGGTTCTCTCTCCATGAGGAAAATCAGGGGTCACTACAATTCTCAGGGAATAACTTGGGCTGAGACCTCACTCAGCACCTGGAGATAAAACTCTGCAGGGAGTCTTCTCCAAGAAAAAGTGGAGAGAAAAGAAAAAAAGGAATGTTCTGAATGAGCTCCAAACACATTTTCTGACATGTTCTTATGGAAAAATAATATCCCAAAAGCCACAGTTCACTGACTGGCAACCATCCCATCTTCCAAGGGAAGTCATTCTATTTTAGATTATTTATTTTAGATCAGCTACACCAGCTGATGGTGTAGATAACTCTTCTCACAACTCCAGCTGTTCATCACCTATTTCTCCTGCAGGCTTTTTCCTGAACTCCCAGCTCAGGACTGCACCTGCAGTCTGGGACACCTCACATCCCATCTGAAAGTCACTCTGAACACACAGAACCAATTTATTTCACTTTATCAGTGAAGTTTGGACCCCATGTCCCCATTAGAGGTCAATGCAGCATCTGATGAAGAGATACAATTAAAGATGAACTTCCAAACCCCTTTATCTCCCCATCCCAGAACAGCAGCAGTGCCATCATTCCCTGAGACATTCCAAGATTTCACTCCACCACAGCTGTACCAGCTGGGCATTCTACAAATACCTGTGACACCCAGCTACTTCAGAGACCACAAATGGAACTTGCTGTTTAACAATTAACAAATACTTACAGAATTGATGTATTTACAATTTCTGAGCAGGTTCATCAGTGGGTTTGTTTCCCTTTCCTGGATGCCCCTCTGTGCTGTATTTAACTTTCCACGGGGTCTCACCACCTCCCTGCCCCTTGCTGTACAAACAATTTTGGTTTCAAAGACCTCTTCTAACAGGAGAAGTTTTCAACGCCTTTAAATTCTTTCCTGTAACCTCTGTTAGTTTATCAGAGCAGTCATTAAGCCTGAGCACTTCGAGGCTGATGGGTTTATCTAGGCTAGCCCAACTCCAGCTAATTGCATTCAATTTGACATTCTCCAAGCACTGACAGTCCTCATTCAAGCCGAGTGTGAAAGTTTTTAAATTAGCTTTCACAGTTTGATTCACAGACAGCAAATGCAAAATGGCACAGGATTAATTTTTTTTCCCCAACAACACAGTGTAACAAAATAGCCCAAAGGCTATTTTACTTCATTTGCTTTAACTATTAGGGAAGATTCACAGCACAATGTTCCAACAGAGACAAAAGCTCCAGAGGACTTTCAAAGCTCAGTATTGCCCCTTTTAATTAAAGTACCATACGTTTGTACAGCCTTTCCACTTTGTCACTGCGTGTTCAAATGAAGTCTAGGCCATTTCAGATAAGCCACAGCCATTACTGCTTAAAACATGAACATACCAATACATTCTTTTCAGTTTTATTACAGATCTCATTTTTAATACCTAATAAAGTATGGCACTGGACTTAAAATGGGCTGTAGGGAAACCTGTATTTTCTTGGGGAAGTACAAATCCTGACTTCCCATGTAATGTGACAATGTGCCTTTTGATCAGTCTGCCTTCATTTGCCAGGCACAAGTTAAAGAGAAAATCAGAATATTGAATTATCTATTGCAAAAGTGATTTGGTCACTCCCAGCTAAGAGTGGCAGGGCAGGAGGGAAATTCAGCTTTCTTGGCACTCTTTATTATTGGGTGTGTTTGAGCAGCTGCATCCACAAACTGAAAGATTTATTATAGGCAAACAATCATAAAATACTCTACACTCAGTATTTAGAAGAAAAATATTTCTCCAGTTTCATAGGAAAACTAAAATCTGCACTAACGGTTTACTTATCTCACCAAATTACATATTAGAATATTTTACATAAGGTCCAAAACTCAGAAACAATCTTTAATTCAAATTAATTCTAATAGTCTAATAACTAACAATTCCAATATAGTCCAGTAACTGTATCAATAATGGCAACTCACATTACAGGATGTGGAACTATCTTAAGGTATGAAAATTATTTATAGTGAAATTTAAAAGCAAAAATTTGCATGCAGAAATAGATTCCAGCTTCACCCTCCACATTCCAGCTGAGGATTCATAGGGCACATCTGACAAACTGCAAAGTCAAAGGCCCATCTGTAAATGTCAAAATGTTAATCACTGTGGTGGATGTAATTTAGGTACCTCTTGCAAGGATTCAGAGTAGTAATCTCAAATATCAACCCAGTTCTATGAGTATTTTCTATTAAGAAGTTACATACTTGCATTAGAAATTGTAAATATTTTTTAAGTAAGAAGCCTTTTTTTCACAAGCAAAGGATGTGAGGAAATGTAAAAATTTACAAAACAATCCAGACTGTCTGTTTATGGAAATTTACATCTAAACCTAGGAAACAGGAATTCTATTATGTGAACAAAACTAAGTCAGAGCCCAGCCTAGGCAGGACCAGGGGGAAAATGAGCCCTGACAGGGCTGGGCAGGCTTGGGAGTGGCCCTGGAAGCAGAGCTGGCACAGCTGGCACAGGAGCACTGGAATAAAGTACAATAAAGTGCATTTGGGTACAGCTACAAAGGCCAGAAATGCAGCTCTCCATGGTAATAGGGAGCAATTTGGATATGCCTTTATAGTCATTTCATGAAATCTTTTTTGATGTTGTGAAATGAAAGATGTAATTCACTGAATTAAGCAGATCGGAATACCTAAGTTAACACTGACAGAACACAGAACTGAAAAAATATATTTTTAAAGATAAAACTACTTTTCTCATGCCTTTAGACCATTAGATCTTGTGTGTTACTACAGAAAATATAAATCCTTACACAATAATGAAGCTTTACACCCTTTAAAATAAAACACAGCCTGACATAACTGGAACTTCCTTGATGGCAAATACAACTCAAATGTTCCTTGAATTAACCTCCAAAATTTAGGAAGCTTCATCAACTCAGATGGCAAATAACCACGGGTTATTTGAGAGCTAAACTTGTCAGAAACTGCAAAAAAGAAACAATCCAATTGTCATTGGAAGCAGGGAATACATTCCTCAGGTCACTGCGTGCCAGGTGCTGACAGACCTGAGTCACTGAACAACACATTGACATGACACAAATGCCTGTGAATATTTGTGCTTAGGAAACTTTGAATTCTATCCACCTGTAAATACCACAGTACAACTGATCAGTGCTGATCATGAAAGTCTCCCAGAGCATTCTTGTTTCTAAAACAGTGAGATTGGGAAAAATTCCTGTTTTGGTAGAAGTGAATTTTCAATTATTGGCGATTCCAGAGCAGGGACAGAGCATTCACAGGCATCTGCTAAATAAAGATTTCCCTCCAGCACAGATACTGGAATTATCTGGAGGTAAAGATATCAAGTTACTGCATGATCTTGGCTGTTCTCTGAAGATCTTAGTGGATAAAAACAATTCCAGATAATAAAGATTAAAAGGGCCACAGGAACTTGTATGAAAAGCATTATGAAGTGCACTAAAGGCAGCAAGCACAATATACTGTACATCTCCAGATACACCTCATCTGCTTTGACATTTTAATACTTATTATACTAATTTTATATTTGGATCCTTAAGCTCTTCGGACATCTTGGTTTTTTCTTCCCTCTGGGCACAGTAAGACAGGGACCTGAGAGGGACCAGCAGAGACCTTGTTTTGACAAATATTTCTGCAGAAATAAAATGAACACGTGCATTCAGATCTATCTTCAGACAGCCAAAACGGCTTCTGGAATTTTCTCTATTAAGTGAACTTACACTGCAATCCACAGATAAAATACTGCCTTTGAGTTAAACAACCACTGTCCCAAATTATTATAATTATTATCACTTCCCTCGAATAATAAGGGAAAATTCTAGAACCATCAAGTGTGCTTGACAGAGAAGAGGGAGCACTGCTGAAGAGGAGGAAGGTCAGATATGAGATGCTACAGATGAGCTGTTCTCAGAGTGCCTGACATTAACAGCTGGCAGACAGTTGTTGGGGTTTCCCACAGAACTTGTCAACCTAAAACATTCCCGTGGAAAAGCTTATAGTGCTAATGACAAACAAAACATCCCCTTTAAAATGCATTTTGGTTGTTTCAAAATAATATGACACTTAGGATTTTGTTTCCCCTGCTGAACTCCTGAAAAAAGTAGAGCCCACATCCTTTGTGAGGTTGTTTTTCTTTATTTCCAGCTGGAAAGGTCAATTTTGGCCTCACTGGGACACAGTTCCTTGAAATAATGGAGTTTACTGTGAGGGATGGGCACTATTTCATCTTCTTGCATTTGGCAGGAGTTGATTTCACTAAAAGCTATCAAGAGCTGTTTCTAGCCTGAAATTACCTAACAATGCTTAACTAAACCAGTTTATACTTTACAAACAATATCCTTTCCATTCAACTGCCCTAGTGCAAAATAAAGTCAATGTTCAAATGGCAAATGCTCAAAATGAACGAACATGCTGAGTTTCAGAAATGTCTGTTTTTCTTTCAAGGCAATATCAAGCTACTTCTGTCTTCTCACTAAGTTCAGTTCTGTTTTATTTTGATGGCTGTGAAAGAATCACCAGGGAGAAACCCTTCAGCTCTGCTTTGAGTTACTCCTACTTCCAAGACAACCAGCACAAAACAGTAGCACAAATCCAAGAAGTGGAATTTCCTTGAGGTGTTACACTTGCATGAGTAGCTGTTAACGCCAGCTGCTGCAGCCAGAATATGAATTTTCCCATTGCTAAAATTTTAGAAAGCAAAACATAAAAGTGAAGGCAGCTTTATCATTACCTGCCTGTTCTCATTTCAGGAAGCTGCTTCCCCCTTACCTTCTTTAAGTATCTACTAACAATTTTTTTCATTGCAGTTCATCTTGAAAATTAATCATCATAAATTTAAAACCGTTTTCTTGCACATCTGTCAGGTTGGTAGTGCTATTTCATTTATTACAAGACCACATGACGCATCAGAGCTCAGTATTTGAACATGACATATTTTCACTTTGTTGTGATACCACATTCGAAAATTGTTCCTATCAATCTTGCACTGGAGCCAAAACTTAACTGTCTTGTTCAGTGAAACATTAAATGCCAAGTCACACAGATGAATAAAAGCATTTGCAAGATGCAAACATTTGCAAAAGTTTGCTGTTGCAAGGGTCTGTAGAAGAGAATCCACCTAAGAGACCACAGTCGGGACCAAAAGCCATTGCTTGTAATCACCTTGGCCATCAGATCTCACTGAAAGTTAAATTATTTCTTTACCAGGCTGAACTTTAAGCAGAATTTTGAAGTGTTTACAGCTCTGATTTCTAAAAACTATTACAGCCAGACTCAGCTGCTGCACGGCTGCACATCCGCGATTTTCTGCATTTTCTGCCTAAACCCCAAACGAACAGGCCAGGTACTTACAGTGCCCATAATGCATCAATTTCCCTCTAAACAGTGGCAGCAAACAGGCACCTCCAATACTGCATTACTTCCTTCTCTCATTCATGACGGTGTCACACCCAGGCTCTGTGGTTCTGAAAGAGAAGCATTGCCCAGGTTCTGAGGACAGAGGGACCCGGCCAATCCATCATGCTTTGTGTGCTAATGATGGACTCATGCAGACGAGGCACTCGGAGGCAGCAGGCATGAAAAGGAGTGAATCAACTGTCAGGGGTTGTGATCTGAAGGACTGCAAGGCTGTGATTAGAATTTTCAATCAGGACTTCCACAATCCATCACGCTACAAGGGAAAGGGGGGGGACACGCGTATTTCTTCTGCAGCCCTTCCTGCTATGGGCAAAGCGAGTTCTGAGGCATTAAAAAAGGGACTCTGAACGTCTCTGCTCGTAAGTAGGTGTTCTTCAGGGAGTGGAGAGTAAAGGATTTTCTGGGACTGCACAGCTAACTCTATTTTGTCTGTGCACTCAAGATTACGTGCAGCACAGCCTTGGAGATTATGAGAAAAACACAGCTCTTCCTCTCTCTCCTCTTATATAGGTGCACAGACACCTGAGCAAAAGGTAACCCTGGAAACCTTTGTGTGGTGTCTTTAGGGATGTGAAACGGAATAAAACCCTCCAGGAATCCTTCATCAGCATTTGCTAACACGGTGAAACTTTAAAAAACAAAAAGGCAGAGCTCTTTACAAGGAAAGGATTCTCATACCTGTAGGAAATCACCTGCAGCACTTGCCAGGAGGCATTCAGTCATCCTCCAAAAGGAAAAAGGACCAGCAAGTTTACTGAGTGTACAAGATCACAGGCACCAAACACATGGGATAACCTTGTTTTCCTTGTGGCGTTTGTTTGCCTCTGAGTCAGAGAAAAATTCAATTCCACATCCCAACAGGGCTTGGAGCTGGGCTGGTCCTGCAGCCTCCCTTCTGAAACCATGGCAAAGTCACAAAAACTCTGTCAAGTGTTTTGCTGCTTCTTTCCTCTCCTTCCTCACCTGTGAAATGCAGCAACTCTGTCTCACCACACAAGAATTCTGCAAGAACTCATTCCCAAAGGGGATTTGCTGCCCCAGAGAGGCTGTGCCCAAAAAAATGCCAGCCCAGCAAGCAGGAACTGGGTGTTGGTGGCTCAAAGGAAGTGTCCCAAGGTCTGTACTGATGTCACTTGAGTTCTTGACTCAAAATCTAGATCCAAGTGACAAGCCAAGCAGACTAGACATTTATTGAAATATATGAATGAAGCATTTATTTTAAAAGGCAATTTTCATGTTAAACGATGAATAATGAACAGTAAAGGCAGATCTTATTTACATAATTAATGTTTCAGTTATTGATATTCCTTCAGAGGGTCACTAGACATTTTTCTCCAAGTTAATTAATTAATAAAGCAACTCCTTTTATGTAGGTAATTGCAATCACTTCAGTACTCAAAGGCATGTAAAATATCTGGCTTTTTTTCTTTAATGTTGCAACCCGAGTGACACAATGATCATTTGCATAAATATAAACACTGAATAGCTCCATTTAACTCCTGACTAGAAAGAAATCCTTTGAAACTAACAGGAAAGAAATACATTAATTACAGACAAACATGAGAATCTGAGCAAGACCACCTTTTCTCCCTGTATCACATCGTATTTTCCCTGACACAAATCTCAGCTCCAAGACACTGAACTGCTCATGGTCCAAATCTGGCCTCACTTTTAGCTGGAGATTGCTCTGAGGAGACAGAATAACTTGGGAAAGAACAGACTCTATGAAGAAACAAAGAGAAACTAGAAAGCTGTTAGAGAGAGGAAAAGCTTTAAATGCTCAGCATTTCACAGGTAACAGAACTTGTTCATTTTCCATGAAGAAATGCAAAACCAAATCCTGCAAACAGAAGCCTGATCCTGCAAAAGGTCTGTTAGAGAAAATCTAAGTACCCATGTAAGTCCCACTCAATAATATACTGAATATCACTTATAATATCCTTAAACCACTAATAACTTGTACTCATCCCATTTCTCTCTGTATCACCATACACTGCTGCCAGAAAAGCATCTCCAGGGGCAGTTTGGGCCACACAGATTCCTCCAAAGCCAATTATTTTTTGTTAGAATTTCACCTTGATTCTGTCATTTGTTGTGTGATTTAATGAATGAGAGAGAAAGGGGCAGAAGATGTTGATATCTGATCACTGACACCACTCAGTAGCCCATAACCAGAGTCACAATATTATGCTATTTCCTCATCAGAAAACTGCAAGTGTCTCCACTATCAAGCATTCTGAAATACAATTTGGGATTTTTTTCTGTTTGATACAGTGCCCAGGACCATGGGGGGAAATGAAGGCAAGGAGGGCTCCAATCCACCTCCACCCTTCTGGGGAATGGGATAGCAATAGAGATAATAAATGTTATTATTTGTATTATCCACTCATCTGCACCATATCAGCTGCTAAAGCCTTGCAAATACTCCTGACACCATCAAGAACCATTTCAACCTGTTTTCAGACTATAAATCTCATATCTGATCTCCATCCAAGAGATTATAACAAAATGTGAAATAACCTAAATATTGAAAGCCATTTCACAGAAAATGGAAATAGATACTGTAGGGAAAAACACATTCCAGGCTTGCAAATTCCCTCTTTTATGTAATCCTTATCCCTATCCTTCCAGGGGACTATTTGATATCTCTGTCTCTCAGTTTTTATAACCACTGCAGATCTTTTCTGCCAGAGGCTGGTTGTGTTTCCAACTGGTGGTTCCCATTCCATCCATGCAGGAGCCGGAAATGCAGCCACTGAGCAGGTCAGGAATAAACCACTCAGGTTTTCCCCTCTGTGTTTCTCAGTAATTACTCACAGCCACCAAGCACAACAGAGATTTGCTCCTTCAGGGCTTCACTCCTAAAGGATCGATGTGCTGCAAACAGAGGCACTACAGGACTTAATAGCAAGTTTTAAGTGCTTCTCACAAGACAAGAGTCTCCTCACAGCCTTCTTGCAGGTATCCAGGAGCTAAAGGGCTGCTCTTAAGTGTAAATTTGTGCCTTTTGGCCAAAATCACACATCCTAAACACAAGGAAGTGACAATGGATACATCCAAACAAGATATAAATAAAATTCCAGATTAACAAAGCTCCATTAAATCAACTTAGCAATTCCATCTCCACGGATAACAATTTGGCTTGCAGTGGTGGGCTAAATAATGCAGTTGAACACATTAAGAACAGATCTGTATTCAGGCTGAATGTACTGTTAGCTCAGGAAAAAAAAGACAGGAGGGAAAAGAAATGCTGAAGTAGCTGTTTCCTGCCCACAGCACATTTTTCTCTTCTCCTTCATCTTCCAAAACTATCATGATCATACATCTATCAACATAGCATACACTTTCCCTGAGAAAGAGACAAGACAGGCCTCAAAATCTGTGTCTTAATGGCCACCATCAAAAGAAATACCAATTCATCTGGATGTATAAACCATCCAGAAATCAGTGTAATCAAAAAGTGGGGCTTCTCCTTTGCCATCCAGTCTCTGCAACAACAATCAGCTTTTATATTTTGTTATTTTATACTGCAGATACTTTCACTTCCCCTGAGTGCATTTAGCAGCAAACCCAGAGATTTCTCCTCTGACCAAGAGGCAAGTCCCCCTCTCTCTCCCTGCAGCCAAGACTTTCAGTTTTTCATGAGACAGTAAAAAGTTTCTCTATTGTCAGCACTAAAAAGCTTCTCCTAAAGTAGTTCTTTCTCTATGTAGCCACATTTTCATCAAATTTTAGTGCATACATTTTATGAAAGTGTTTGACAACCTCAGGATTTAGGTTAGGAAAAGAAGATGAAATGTAGGCTGGGCTGCAGGGGGCTTTCTAGGGAATACTCCAATGAAGCAGTCTCCTGATAGCTCAGGTATCTTCCTTGCTATAAAAGCAGTGATTGTTGAGCACAGATTTTTCAGTGGGCTCTGGAGGTTTAAAATCTTAGAAAAGACCTAATTTCCTTCAAAGCTATCTGCTGGCTTCCTCTGCATTTTATATCTGTATGAGTTCAGATGGGATACAAAAGGAACGATACACAATTAGCAAAAAACTTTAGTTGAATTTTCTGTCTCCTGTAAACATCATCTAATGCTGTCAGGTTTGCTATAGAATATTTATTATTTTGACTATCTAAAAAGACTTTATTTAGATTAAAACCAGCACTTCAAAAGGACATAAAATTACATTATTTCTATTGCCTCAAAGTAGGCAATGAAAACTTTAATGTATCTGTTCCTATCTCAAAATGAGTATTTTTAAAGCACAGATATAGCATTCCACCAATGTTTTTACTCCTATTTTTGCTCAAGTTAAATTATATTTTTAACTCCAAGGGGGATCCATTTGCAGAGATATTTATACCACGTGCATTATTGCAATTCTTTGAGTCCAGTTTAAACATTGTACAATGCCAGAATCCTGCATACAGTTAAAATCTTCACAGTTGTGTGCAGTAACTAGACAACAAAGAATTCCTATCACCTTGCCTTTTAATGCTTCATATCCCTTCTTTTGTGAGGAAAACCCTGGATGTGAAAGGATTCCAGCCTCATCCTCTGTGCTGCCTTTTCAGGACATGCTGAGCATCACACACTTCCCAAAGCCTGAGTGCAGTGAGGATGACAAGACACACTCCTGTGGGTTTTTTTTTCCTTTCTCAAGATTTCAGTGTTTATGTGTGACCTCCAGTGTTTAAGTGATGACTATTCAGCACATCACTTACAAAAACAGCCATTCTCATTTCCTTTCCACTCCTCCTCACAGAAATAAATCAGTTTTCTGACTGATTGAAGCACTTAGCTGCCAGTCACTCTGCTCTGTCCCTCTGCTCCTCACGCCGGAGCTCCGGAGATGCAGGGAAGTGATTAAATTGAAACACGGAGCCCGGAGAGCAATAACTAAGTGAGCATTATAAACAAATAGCACAGCTCTTCATAATTCAGTAAAATGCATGATCTGATTTGGTGTGTGGTTCTGAAAGCCAGGCAGAGCAGCAGTGCTTTTTTACTAATGCAACAACGTTACTGCTTAATGGGGAAAAGCACAGGAGAGCAAATACATGGCCAACAAATAGGAGTAAAATGTGCAAGCCTAACAATACAAGTTTATCTTCCTTATGAATTACCTAAGCAGTGCTTTTATTATGTGAGATCCATTGTTTCCCGATCTGCAAATTACTTCCTGAATCTATTAACTATAATGGGAGAAATGTATTTTTCAGTCTGGCCCTCTGGAAAAAAAAATCACAATAAATCAGTGTAAGCAGGTGAGACTGAACTGGCAACAAGGCCAAGGTATTTCAAGTGTGCAATCCCTGGCTCCCCATAACACTAAAGGATTTTATTTGAAGGTGGGAGCACAGAGATGAAAAGATTTAAATGTAAATTATCCAATGATAGTACAGTTCTGGAGAATTACCATGGGTGTGAAGGATTAGTAAAGATCAGGGAGGATTTTTCCAGTCTTACTTCAGTCACCTCCAGGGAAACGAATCCTGCAGCGCTCCATAGGAAATAAAGAACAACCTGAGTATATTAAAAGACTCATGGATATAATTCCATGAACTACAAGATTTCTTTGTAACTCAGACACCTCAAAGTGCACAACACTTTTATCACAGTCCTTGCATTTCATGTGCCTTTGAAGGATGACATTTCCACTCCCTGACTTAGCATTTGCATGTCTTGAATTCTCTAGTAAAGCCCAAGAAGAGTAATATTGGCAGTATTTATACATCTTCCTCCCACTGAATTCCAACAGCACATCTCAAACTCATTTAGCTAAATAAAATGCTTCAGACATTAAACACACCATGATTACCCTGAGGAAGATAAGAAGCCAAACATCAGTGTAGTTTAAATTCTTCTCTCCCCACCAGGAGTAAAGAGAACTCTTGGTATCAATGACCCTCATGTTCTGTCTCACAGGAGTCATCAGACAGAGCACATTTTATATTGATTAATCCAACCAGTCCCAGAGGACCTCAGTGAGTACATAATCTGCACAAAATCCACTCTCTCAGTTACCTCCTACACCTTCGGTCTCAAGGTCTAAAATTTCACCAAAAATTCTGGGCAGTTTATTGATGATGTAGCTATCAACAGTAACATTGCTAAGTAATTCTCTTTAAATAAGTTATTTATTTAATTTTTTTCTACTCAAAGCCAGGGTAGGAAGCACCACCTGTGGATAAGTTTGGCTGACACTTCTCACTCCCTTTAATCACTTTGCAGCTTTGCCAGATTTTTAACTGCTCAGGCTACAATTCTACACAAGTGTATCTACTTCAGGGTGATTTTCAGGATGTGAGGGATGAATGGCTTGAATCACTTCCAAAATTTAGACTGTAGGGAAATACTGTGTTTTGACCACGTTAAATAATCATTACAAACTTGTATCTGAAAAGTTTGCTGAGTTTTGAAACTGGGAGTAGGATTTGGTCTTCATATCACAGAACTGCTTTTCAAAAACAAAACAAAAAACCAACACCCCCCTCTAAAAAAGCCAACAAACAGAACCAAAAAAAAAAGCCACAAACCAAAAATCCCAAGCCCCTAACTACTGAAAACAAAAAATGAGATTTTTACATTTTTCCAAGATGACTCCTTTATATGAAAATGCCTCTATACGATCACCCCTCCTGCAGCCTCCAGAAGGAACTGAAATGTGCATTCACATTCCTATAAACATTATCCTGGAAAATGGACTATTCCTTTAATTACTGCTTTGAACTGAAATTACACAGAACAGTGGAAGTGACAGCAAGAGGTTCATCTTTCCATCAAGGCGCCCAGCACGCTGCTGAGCCTGAATGCATTAAACAGAGGAGTCAGAGCAGAGAAAAAAGGGATTGACTCTGACATGAAGTCTTGTATCACAAGAAGCAGAAGAGAAGAATTTGTGAGAGCTGTTTAATAATGGAGGACTTGGGAGGTTCAGCCTGGGAGCCAAGATGTAAAAACAGCTTCAAGGGAGGAGTGGATGGAGAAAATCATCTGAGAGAGAGGAGCCACGAGGAAAGGAGAGGGAGCAGGAAACTGGGATTAGGAACTCACACGAAGAGCTGGCATCTCATTTGCCTCTGTTTAAAGTCCCAAAGAACACAGCAGAAGCTGCTGTCACAGCCACTCAGAATAGTGCAGGTCCACAAGAAAAGAAAGCCTCATCCTGATGATGCACATGGATCTCTACAGAACAGGATTTGATGATCCTGTCCAGAAAAGGAGCTGTATCTTCCTTATGACATTAAAAGATCATCCCACCATTACTGCTGTACTTCTTGTTGAATATCACACGCTGAATTATTCCAAATACTTAATTTCATTAGATGAATTTTCTAAGAAGACATAAATTAGGGCATATGGTTCATAATATTTTCACTTCCTTTCCCTGTAACCCATTTCACTAGTTTTACACTTCATCAATTTAAGCATTATGGTTAATAGGTAACATTTAATTCTGTCAAAGGAGGAAAAAAATCCAAGTGTCTCATTAGGAAGCTCTGATGGCCATTTCAGAAAGTGGTGCTACATTTTCTACCTACATCCAACAGTGATGAAGACCCTGAAGTTGAAAACACGTGCAGAACTTACATGTTTCTGTGCAGGGCAAAAGCTTTTTTACTGCTCACTTGGGCATGAGGAAAAGTGTGTCCCTGGGGGACAGAATTCCTGTGAGATTTAAAACTACACAACAGCAGAGCAAAGCACTAAACCAGAGCTCAAAAACACCTGGTTTGCCACAGCTAAAAACTAAAGGCAGGCAACATTTTATTTACATTAAGCATTCCTACACAGATATCAACAACAATATAGGAAGATTAATGCCATGAACAGCATCTCTGACTAACTCCAGGAAAAACATCAGTAAAGCCATTTTCTACCCAATACTATGCACTGAAAGTGGCAATAATCTTTCAAACATCAAACATCACACAAGAAACACACGAAAAAGCTTTCACAACATACAAAGAAGGCTGAATTCTCCATTACACACAGTCTGACTTCCAGTCACTGCAAAAATTTACAAGGAGCTATTTCACAAATCTCTGTGAACATATGTGAGCTCCAATTCCCCAAAATAAGCAAGGTACATTTCTGTCACATGCTAAGAATTGTTCTACAGGTGGTGTTAGTGCCTTAAAAGCCTCAGTGATCAGTCAGAATTATCATAGGGGGGACTCAGAGTCATCTCAGGTTTTTGAATGACAGAAGCAAGCGAGGCTTTTATTACAAAGTGTTCATAAATAGAATACATGACCTAATCATCTACTCACACTCCTGAAGAAGTAGGCCAGCAGATAAAAAACCTTTGAAAAAACCCAACAATTAAAATGTATCCCACTCCAGTTTATTAACACAGCATTAGACTGTGTCACAAGCTGCTGTTTAATATAAAATTATTCAGTAGATAAAAAGGAGGCTGTGGGTAGTGACACATTGTACCTGTAATAGCAGCTGTTTCTTTTCTGCACCCTGACTCTTCCCTGAGCTGCTTTTCCCATTGTGTTTTTAAAATTTTGGGTGCACTGTATAGCTCCTAAGGCTGTAACCACAAAATGTAATAGGCTACTTCAAAAAAGCCAACCTTAGGCATGTGAGATGGGAGGGTCTTAACACTCTCAAAGGTGCCAAAATTCAAGATTCCTCTTCCCAAGTGTGCCCCAAGGTGATGAGAGGGATGGAACAGCTCTGCTGGCAGGAAAGGCTGAGGGACCTGGCATTGTTCAGCCTGCAGAAGAGAACCTTGGTTCAGAAGTTTCCCTCTCCCATTGCTGCACAGAGATGCATTTAGAAACTTTACAAGTTATTGCCACTACCTTACTAAAAGGTTATGCCAGCATTTATCATTTAAAGGAAATTTCCTTTTAAAAAGCACTTTGTGAAGTGAACTCTACTAGAAGTTGCAAGGCATTTCAGTCTCCTTGTCTACTCCTCAACCTTTTATTACAATAATAAATAATATATGCAGTAGATTAATATTTAGAAGAACTTTACTCTCCTACTTGCATCATCCTTATAAATTATTCTCCTATTAATGAGTTATTTGATCTCAACATACTAGCACAAAAATTACATTGTTCTCTGTACTACTTTGTAACCTATGTGCTCTCCTTCTGCTAAAAGCTTCTTTTCAAAGTGCTATTATTAATTGTCAAGCATTGGAACTGTTCCTTCAGACATTATCCCCTTTACTTTCAAGACAGGCAGACAAGATTCTCTCCTATTTTTGCAAGTAAAGTATAAGCTAAAGTACATCTGAATACACAATTCATTCTATTTAGCACTCTGCTCTCCCCAAGGTACCCAGTGTGGCCAACTTCTTACAGGAAGCAATTGCTGGAACAATTAGGACCCAGCAAGATTAATACACAAGATGTTGTCATGTCTGCATTTTATCTCAGGCAGTGATCCTGGAATGATTAAGATGCAGCCCAACAGAATTGTGCCAGCAGCCACCAAACCTCTTCAGCCATCTCCTGGAACTCTAGGCTGAACTTTTCCATGCTTTATAAATGCTAAAACTACAGACTATCATGAACTACACTTCTATTCCTGCTGATTATAACTCTGCCTTAAGTTGAAAATTTTCACCTAAGAGCTGCAATGTTCATGCCTCAAGTGGGAAGGAATCCTCCAGACATCCTTGTGTCAGTTATTTTGGTTTTTTCCAGTATTGTCTGAATACACAGCAGTGAACCTACACTGATCTCCAGAACACTTTTTTGGAGAAGAAACCAGACATACACTGAACCAGCACAATTCCTGGTGGTTGCTGGATGCCTGCTTCTTGTAACAAATCAAACTTCACATCGCCTTGGAAAAATCCAGTGTTAGCCTTTCTCATGAAAATATATGCACACCTATGAAAATGAGATATATTCACTACCATTCAACCTCAAAATATGTCTCCTTAATAAATTAATAAATAATCACAAGATAATCCTTGTCCATCAGAATGAAAAGATGTCTTAGAGGTAATCCAATACAGACACTAAAATTGGTGTTATACCTGCTTCACTCATTGGTTGCATTGCAAATTATGTACACACCTTCAGCCACAAAGAAGAAAATCAACACCCAATTCATCAGGAAAATTTATTCCAGTGTTCCCAGATCCTCGAGAGAAATGACTCTACCTATACTAATTCCCATCTCAGCACTGTCCTTCTGTCTTCTCCACCACAAAGCTCCATCTGAAACACTGATTAGCAGAACCAGCCACCCACAGTGGGTACAGGTCACCTGCAGTCTGTTCCCTGAACTGGAGATGATCTTTGCAATAAAGAACAGAGTTACTTCTCCACACAGCCTGAGCAATGTTTTGAAGCTTGATGTGCATGATCTGCTCCCCTGGATTTCTGCTCCCTGGGAAAAAAAAGCAGCTCCAGTCCAGTGACTGAGAACAGGATTCATCTCACCCAAATTTCAGCTGTCTGGGCATCGTGTCTAAGTTAAACTCAGCTGCCTCTCCAAGGACTGGTGAGGTACAGAAGCATCCCCTGGAGAATCCTCCCTCTGCCATCTCTTTGCCTCATCCAAGACTTCAACAGAACAATTATGCAAGAATGAAACAGGAGAAACTCTACATTCAAAAGGGATGAGCACATACAGGTGGTTTGTTGGGCCAACAGTCCTGCCATGAAGAAAATAAAGAGCTACAACAGAGCTCCCTTATGAAAATCACTTGCTGTTCTTTTCAAGCCCAAACTCAGCAGTGCTGAAGTCTCAGACCTGTTTTGAGGCTGTGGCAGAGTTATTTTTCCAGTGTTGTTTGACAGCATAAAGAGATTTCATGTTTTCTCCGGGAGCATCCTGCACTGGAAGCCAGAAACTGGAGACGGGCACAGTGGGATTCACTCAGTAACAATTCTCACTTTTCTCTGAGGATCTGCATGCACCAAATTCAATTAGCATTTGCTACAAATGTAACATAGCAACAGGGGACAAGCCCTCATGTGATGTAAATCAGTGTAGTGGCTCTGATTTGAAGGAACTTTACCAAATTTCATCAGCTGCAACTCTCACGCAGTGCTGGTGAATAGCTCACTCCACCACTAGGGAGGCAAGGACCATAAAATTTGAGTGCCAGGAACAGTAAGTGGTCAATTCAATTTGTTATCCTCTTTAGGACTTCTCAAACATTTTATTTCTCTTGTTTTCAGAATGAAGAAAAATGGGTCAGAATATATAAAAACTATCACACAGGGATGGTGGGTGGAAAACTGTCCTGAAGCCATAATGTGAGATTTGATTACTTCAGAAGCCTCAAAGAAAAACCCCATTCATAAAATAATCTTTATTAAACTCACTGATTTTTTTTTTTTACTGTTTTTAAACTTGAGCTAACTGCCAACACGCTGTGTGAAGTAGCACTTCCTGTTGATTTGTTTTGTATTAATTATAGTGCAATTAAAAAGGGGAGTCTTTACAGCAAACAACTGCCAGGTGTTTTAAAACCACAAACAGGGGCCACAACATTTCCAAGTGACACTGTCAGTGTTACCATGGCACAACAAACACATTTCCAAATGTATGCACATTCACAGAAATTAAAATCCTAGAATGGGAAAACCTTCATTATGTTTAAAAAGCAGGGGGCAAATGCACCTGCTGGGAAGACCCTTGGTATTTGTGGAAGAGCTGCTAAAAATAAGACATGAATATCTAACAGGTCATCTAGTTTTGCCATTAAATGTCTGAATTTGCTAATAAGCCTCACAATTAGAAGAAAACTGACATTAGAGGCAGACACAATAAAACTAAATTAAGTGTATTTTTTACATAAAGGAATGAAATGGAAACTTGAAATATTAATGAAATATTTGCTGCATTGACTATTGATGAACTGAAGAGCAGTACAATTTCCTGAATATCAGCTGTGCTACATTAAATTTTAGAAGTATTTTGCTTTTTTTTCCCTAATTACTTTATTATTTGGCTTAACTGTGTAGCTAGTTGGAAATTCCTAAGCCTGGAATCCTGTACAGCACCAAGTTATGAGTGTGCCCATCATCACTAAACTCAAAATCAGGGAAGCAGAGTCTCCTACCCCACCACAGCCACACGCAAAATACAAGAGGTTAAGAGATATTTGGTTTGTAAAGGTTACACAAGGAAATCCAAAAAAAGGTAAAACAAATTCTTCATGCTAATAATTTGTTAAAAATATCCCAAATGCAGGAAAAGCTTTTCTTTCCCCACATCAATCCTGACAGATACTATGAGAGAGGATTAAAGGAAAGGTAGGAACTCAATGAGGGAGAATTCAAGTGACCTAATCCATGTTAATCTGGCAAAAAGCACCAATAAAAGTGTTCTGGCCAGTCTCAGGCAGACACTGACAGGTCCTGGAAAGGTTAAACAAGCTAAAGTGCTCTTTTTCTTGGATGTTTTAGCATAGTTTATTGAGCTGCATCTCAAGTAACCAGGAAAAAAAAAATCAGGCTTTTTATAATGCCATAAAAAACAGACCACTCACTATTTTCCACTCAGTTACTTCAATTATTGAAAAAAAATACAATCCTTTAGATTAAGAAACAACCAATATCGATGCCTCTTAGTTCTTTAAGTAACTGCTCTGTCAGTAGGGTAGAAGACATTTATGTAAAGGGAAACTATGAAATGGGTATTGCATCAACTGGATTCCCAAAAAATCCAATTTCTTCAAAAAATTCAAGAGCAAAGAATTGTTCAGGCAACTGTTGGTATGATCCTGAAATTCTGGGGACTCAAAACTTCCCTAAGCTTCCCCAGAATAAACCTGTGCAGGTTTAGACAGTTCTTTTCCAACACATGAACACAGACAGAGGGACTGACAAGCTCTGGAGTGCATCCTGGGACAGACACACTGATGGGTGGTATTCTCTATACAGAATAACATCAGAAAAGGATTTTGCACATCTGGAATTACTTTGAGAGGTCACAACTGCAGTGCCTGGATGCTGATCAGCTCCCAGTGAGCTTCAACACATGCAGACACCTCAGCAACCCTACAATCACCCACATCAAACCCCACCAGCACCCCTGTCACAGAGATATATCATGACAGAGATATTTATACTGCATTTTGCTACAGAAAGCATTTTGGGGAGATCCCAGCTCCATCTTTAGTAATAGATGACTCTTGATTACCCTCAGTACTAACCAACAGTACATTCACATTCAGATATGGATAATTCTGGCAGCTCCAGTATTCTGTCTTGATTGTTTTCCTCTTCACAAGTGTTCTCTAAATGTAATTTTCCAGTAAGTACTCACTGAGGGAAAGCACCTCCCAAAACCACAGGGACGTTGCCTAACATCTAAATGTGAAGTTTCTGCAAGAAAGCAATATTCCTGCTAAAAGAAAACAAAACAGCAAGCACACATGCATGATAGGATTATTTGATCCAATACAATATAAATTAGGTCAGACTCCTCTTTGGAGAATTTTGAGTGAAGAACTAGGTGGTCCACTAAATTTCTATTCATTTGCCTTCAGGCTCAGGGAATTGCAAAGACTCTCAAGAAACTGATGCTCCTCTACCCACAAGAACAATCATTATTTGGGGGTGGGAGGGAAATCTCTCAGCACAACTGCTTGGCAATACCTGGAGACCTGAGAAATCTTTATGTCGTAAAAAGGGAAGGTAATGAATCTTTGCATACATACACATATATATATATACACACACAGAGACATATAAAATGTAAAACAGAAAAAAAACCCAACTGCCCTATTTTTTAATGTGGTACATATCATGAAATCACAGAATGGTTTGAGTTGAGAGGGACCTTAAAGCTCATCCAGTTTTACTCCCTGCCATGGGCAGGGACACCTTCCACTACCCCAGGTTGCTCCAAGCCCTGTCCAACCTGGCCTTGGACACTTCCAAGGATCCAGGAGCAGCCACAGGTTCTCTTTTTCCCTGTGCCAAGGCCTCAGCATCCTCACAGGGAGGAATTTCTTCTGTATATCTAAAACCTAAGAAAATATCCTTGTCCTTAAGATATAAAACATAAGCTACAAAAGAAATATAAAATAGAAAATGTCCTTAAGAAAAGTAACCTGTGCATCCTCATTAAACAAAGAGTAATGGGATGACTCTCTGCAGACAGTGGAAAGGATCATGGCCTGGGAAGTGCCCAGCAGGCTTCTGCTCAGGAACACTGCATTTCCCAAAGCTCACCCACAGCCATCCTCCTCCCTGATTCCACAGTAACTGCAGGAAATCTTCACGCCTCCAAGGGCCATAAGTTCATGTCAACAGCTTCACATCTCTGAGCAGGGGACTGAGCCAGAGCAGGATGTGACAGGCAGCCCTTCAGCAAGGCTGCTGCTCTGCTGTGGATGGAGCTGTCTGAAGGGCTGGGGCTGCTGCCCCCACAGCTGGGACACGGCAGCCTCTGCACCTGCACCACACACGGGTCATCCCAGGGAATCAGCTTCACAAAAAGCAAAATACTGATTAAAAGACAAAAAGCAAAATACTGATTAAGAGACAAAATGGTGACAGGCCTTGCTCTGCTCTGGTTCTTCAGTGTGGCACCACCTCGAGAGAGATCCACCACAGACCCCACTGTCACCAGCAAGGCTCACACTGGTGGCTTCTGAAAGAGGATTTGTGCCCATGGCTGAACCACTTAAATAAACAAAGTTAAGAATTCCAAACACTGCTTACACCTGGAGCACTTAAAAAAGTGTTTGACAGAGGTGTAAGATTAAACACACCTAAATACAAGTACTTTCCCTGGAGCTCACAGTATTGACTTTACCCACCTTCTCTAAGTTGTGACAACTCTGCTACTTTGAAACAGAAATGGAAGATCAATTCATAGATGAAATTCTTAAACCACCACCATGAAATGTCATTTGGCTGCAGTTAGACTGGGCAAAAACTAGTGTTAAGGGAAAAATAGAGAGCTGCAGGCTCTCTTTGTGACGAATCAAAGTATGAAAATGAAAATGTTTCAATCTGATTAATTACTTGGTTTAGAATATATGCTTTTCATTCTACTGTATCAAAATACTCATAATAAAACAGTACAGCTGATGAAGTCAAGCACTGCCTTACAAAGGCTGGCAAATTTGCAGAACAGCACTTGAGGTTCAGATTAGCAAAATCCTAATGAATATCTACTCTAATACCCATGTAATTGCAGGGAATGCATTTGAAAGTGGTACAATTAAAAAATAAAAAAGAAAGAAAGAAAAAGCACTGGTACAATGGAAGTCCAGACTGATTTTAGTGTCAGCTTAAGAGACTGAAGTGCCATCCCAGAAGAATGAAGATCCCATTTAATGGGATGCCAAAAAATGAAGAATCACAATAAAGATTTCCAGCTCTTTCCCAGATCACAACATGTTTCCATCTTTCACTGAAAGTACCAATGCCAACAATTCTCAATTTCATCACCAGACACCAAAATGGTTTTCAGACATTGTTAATGACTGTTTTATCCCAAGTGCTCATCTCTTCCTGAGCCCTGCACAAGGAGCTGCTCAGCACAGGCTCCTGAAGACTTCCTTGGATGTAAATAAATGTTGTTTTTGCACTGCATGTTGCATTTCCTTCTCCAGCACCTGGCATCTCCACACCATCTTGCTACCCTTAAAAACAGGTTAGTGCAGGACTTCCTTCATCTCCCCAAACCACCAAGCAAATAAATGGTTTAAAGACAGAGCTGCTGTAAGAATGAAGCCTCAGAAGGGCTGAAGGCAAGAACTGCTGAAATAACACCAAACAGAACAGGACATATGAGAGACCAAGTAATAACGTAGCTTTATTCCTAAGTAATTGGCTGAGCAAACGCATTGTGATCCAGCAACTCTGATTAATTCTGCAAGAATGCTTGGGTAGTGTTTATAAAACCCAAGTCATTACCTTGACTAAACATTGACTTGGACAGTTAACTTTAACCATCAAGACCTTGACTAAATATTGACTGGGAAAGTTAATTTGAACTATAACACCTAGAAAATCGTGTTCCTCTTTGCTAGTATTTGCTATCACTTTAAAATTCAAACAGGGTTGTAAAAATAGAAGTTCTCCCACCTCACTAATATTTAGTTGCTGAGCTTGGCTATTGCTAAATTTAACACAAATACCTTGCAAAAATTTGACATGTAGAATACTTTAGAGACAAAGGCCTATTATAGATGAGAGGGAATGGTCAATCTTCCTTTGCTTGAGCAAGGACCCATTAAAAGTATGAAAAAAAAAATCATAATGCTCATGTTTTAAATTTATTTGCAAATTTAAAACGCTGTGCCTTGCCCAAAGAATCACATGAGCTGATCACCAGGACAAGGGGTTCATTGTGACACCTCTACTTTTTAGTAGCAGCTACTTCAAGTCTACATCCTCCACTACTGGTTTCACTTCATCATGTGAAGCCATGGGTCAAAGGACACTCACAGGGTTTTTCACTGGCTGAGATTAAAAAAAAAAAAAGAAAAGAAAAGAAAAAAAAAAAGAAAATCAACCACAATCCTCCTAAGATGAAACCACTGATGTGTGCAGCCACTAAGGTCCCAAAGGTAATCCTACAAAAAAAGATGATGGTGTCCTCCATCACTGCATTGAGATACTGTTAAAGTGCAGCAAAATCACCTATGAGGTACAGTCCAAGATCAAAACACTCCAAACAATAAACCTGTATTTCTAGACCAGTGTGAGTAGTGCATTTCAGCTGACATAAAATGGTAATGACAAAGGGGCAAGGAACCTTATGCTTCAGGAAGGTGTCATGTATGTGGACAAACATACAAATAATGCTGTGGATCCAGCATTAATTCCATGCACAGTTCAGCTCAGGAGTTTGAAAGTCCCTTTTAGCTTTATGCCTTGATTCCTTCTTTAATACATCAGCTGCCTTTAGCACACTGAATGAAAAACAGCTTAAGAGCAAATATAAAAGACATAAATCTCAGCTCCGAGTGAAAATACCAAACTGGAGGAAAACTTGCTCCTCCATTATTTTTGAGTACGGCAGTAAGGAACAGATTGATACTGGTGTTACGGGGGGTGAGGGTGGGGAATGAAAGAACAATAAACAATACAGTCATCAGTGGTTTAACACAGTGCTGTGTCTTGCAATGGAAACATACTGTGAAACAGCTTGCGAGATAAGCTTCGTCAACGATAAGTAATTTTTATTCCGTTTGAGTGGCTGAAAACAATAAACATGATTAAATGCTTCAGACATGCATTCAGAATGTAGACAAATGGCTAAGAGTTCCAAGGACTTTGCTTTTAAAACTACTTCGGGGAAAGACCTAGAAATTGACTTAACCCGTTTGAAATGTACAATGAAAGAGAAGTTTGTCGGGAAATTAAAAACTTCCCATTCGTCTGCGAGCTCCAGGACTCTCCAGCCCAGGAACCAGCTTTGTTATCTACTCTTCTCTACTATGACTACTGGTCCCAGTATGACACTTCACCATTCATTGAGGCATTTCAAATGTTCCGGTCATGAACCTGAGCGTGTGAAACACCCTGGAGAACACCGAAGGAAGAAGAGGTGGCTCTGGGGAGTTCATAGTTCCATGCCTGTCCTGCTGGTCCCTGTGGGCTCTGTCACCGCTGTCCTGATCCAGCCTGGCAGCAGCTCCTGCGCCCACCTTGAACGCTCTGAACTTTCCTTCCCGATTGCCTGCCCTGGTGACTCGGTGGCAACCCCGAGGAGAGAGCACTCCAAAACACTCATCGGATCATGCGGGGCTTGGCGGCTTTTCCCCTAAAGTAGGGACTGGGAAGGAGGCGTGCATGAACCTGCAGCGCCTCTAACGCGAGCGGTCACTCCGCACCGCTCCCCTGGACCGCGCACCGCTGACCAGCGCCGGGGGCCGCTGACCGGGGGCTGCCGGCCGGGACCAGCGGGCGGCCCCCCGAGGGTCCCCGG
>VXBR01003799.1:1896748-1951427 GCA_013400215.1 Cisticola juncidis
GCTGCTTTTCTCATGGCTTCTCGCAGTCACCCATGAAAATTTAATGAGGCATTTAGGGCTGTTACCTTCAGAGTCAATGGAGGAAGCATATTTAGCGTAATGCACTCACTGCCGAGCCAATAGGTCTGTTGCAGGCGGATCAGAAGTCATGGAGAGACTCTCCTTTCAACACAAAATTCACGACCCATTAAACTTATTCTGTGATAACAGCTTCTTTACAAACGGAGACCCATAGAAAACAGAGGCTGTCATGCACTTCCCGAAAGGATTTACATACAGAGAGAAGTACATTTGCCAGGTTATTGCCATTTCACCAGTGTTATCTCCAATCAATGCATAAAAGCAGAGCGCTGCTCTCCCTAACCGAGGTAAATGACGAAAAGAAAAGCTTTTTGCAGCCTCTAGACAGATCTGATTCACCCCCCGGGGCTGAGTGGCCACGTCTCCCTCGGCTGACAGGGAAGAGGGCTCAGACCATTCCGGAGGATGGGATCTGATGGGGAATGACGAGCGGGATGCTGTGCAGGACACGCGGGTACCCCGCTGCCGATGACAGCCAGGATCACCGGGATGCTCACAAGGTACAAAGATGTGCACAGGTTATTTTACCTCCACCTGACAGGCAGGAGAGCTGAACCGATGTGGCAACACACTTAACAGAGCAGGGAGCAGAGGGAAAGGCTGGGCGAACAGATTGATTGAATGTACATGCACAGATCTGGTAACGTTCTCAAATATTATCAGTTTCATCTCCCTCAATTATTCTTTCTGCAGCACGTTAGGTATTAAGCATAAAAGATAACGTCATGTAATAACCTTTACAACATAAAATATTCAAAATTTAAGCCACATTTATAGTAGTTGATGCAATGGAGCTTTTCACTATAGACCTGTTTTCTTAATTTCAATTTATTACAGAAATGAAAGGTCAGATTCTCAATTGAACCTACTTATTCTAATGTGAATTAAAAGAGGTAAGTAGTCAACTTCATGGCAGCAAAATTTCCTAGTGGTGTGAATTTCACCATTAAGGAAGACAAAGAACTAAAGGAGAAATAAAGTAAATTTTTTGATTAAGAAATAGTAAACAGCATCCTTGAGGAGATATGTTTGTCTATATATATTAGGTCCAATAATATATTGGTGATCCTTAGTTCCTAAAAGGCAATTGTATTTTTGTTGGGAAAACAGTAATTGAGCTGCTCTTACCCTTTGACCAGTGCACAATAAAATGAAATTGCATTTATTGTGTTGCTGGCCTCACTGAGGTCCTGGAGATACAGAAGGGGTCCCAGCAGCTGCCTAAGTAGAGATGAAACTTTGAGTAGTATAAAACTTCATTTCCATTCATTTTGGAAATGTATGGATGCAAGTCACACTTGCTAATAATACTTTTTAAATATAAAAGACTACTAGCTCACAGCTTGTAATATGAATGCAAATGAACTTGTAATTATACTATGCAATTTTCTACTTAAAAAAAAAAAAAAGAAAAAAAAAAAACTATGAAAATAGAACAGACCTGAAGAGCAATATGCACTGCAGTTCTTCATTGTGTTCCTTCATTATGCAAGAGTTGCCATAAGCAATCTGCTCTGGTTAATGTAAAATATTTTTTAGGCCATAACTTTGGAACACAAACTCTCACATGAGAAGGTATATTTGGTCACAGTCCTTTCCCTCTACTGAAAAACACGATCAAGAACAGAGGAACAAGAAATTTAGTGTGAAGACTGACAGCTTTCATTTGTGCTTATCTGTAAAGCTTATTTAAAACTGATCATTCCTATGCTCTCCTTTCTGATGATGCACTATGCCATCGCCAATTATGTGATAAACAATTAAGAGTTATATATTGAGGTCTGTAGGCCAAAAATGTCATTTCCACTGAACAGCTGGAGGAGCTGGAGATCAAAACCTACAAGTGCACTTCTCAACTATTTTTGCAGAAGTTACTTGTGCAGCTCTCAGTCACTTTTAGCTTGCTAAAACAACTAAAGGGAAAGTAGGATGAGCTGAGGTTCTGAATAGATTTGTACTAACAGGACAATGATCAGAATCTATTGAAGGATGTTCCTGTACACATCAGTTGAGAGAAGGAGGAATTCAATCTTACAACCAAGGGCAATGCAAAAAATTTTTTTTTAATTGCCTCGAAACAACATGAAAATATTCACCACTGATACCTGTAGACCTGGATTCTAAGTAATTTGTTATACTACCCAATTTCAATGAGCACTGCAGTTGCTAGTAAACCACTGCACCCCACAGAGCAAAAATGTTTACCTGCAAATAAGAGATAATTTGCAGGATAATTGTTGACAGCAAATTCGCTGATAATTCACAGTCAAGATTTCTGACTCCCTAGGAAAAGAGTAATCAAAAAACTTCCCAGTTTCACCTCAGAGGTAAGTTAATCAGCATCAGTGCTGCCCAGCTGCAAGCCTATGTGCTTTTCACATGAAATGCTAAGGCAAAATGCAAACTGTAAAACCAGCATCCTCCTGCAAAAATGGCAAACCACTGGCCAAAAACCCTGTGGGGTTGTTGTCAGTGCAGATGTGTGACAGCATTAAAGAGAACTGGACATTCCCTGAGATGAATATGGGCATTATCATCATTAAACTAATTAATGTGTCTCAGGCTGTGCTCATTCTAAAGGGCTACCAAATAATGGCACAGAGAAATATTGAGGGATGTTTGAGGAGTTTTTGTTGGTGCTTTGAAGGAATCTGGAAGTGAAAGATACACAATGTTACGCTTTTCTGGAATCAGGTGGGATTTTTGGAGGGGGCATTCAATATCTGAAAAGAGAGTCAGCTCTTATCTCTGCTATCAATATCTCACTAAAATACAGCATGAGCAGACCCATCCCTTGCCAAGTGAGCTCTCAGGATGTCAGCCTTCTCACAAAACCCCTCTTCACATTTACTGATCTACATTGTAGCCCACAGCAGGATCATCCTGATCACTCTGGAGATCCTCTACGTGAATAGTTCCTCACACAATGGTGATTTCAGTTTAATAAGTTCCTCTAAGGCAATTAGGCACTGACTGAAAATAGTATCTGCTGCATTATCAGTAACTATGGTAGCCCATCTCTTACTGCTGTAGCCACACAGTGAGCTCCTTTAACCATTCAGCAGGAGAATTAATCATGATTTGGTTTCATCCTCAGTTTTCTCAAATGCAAAGAAACTCAGCTCTCTTATTCCACCAAAGATCTCTTGGGATACTTGCTCAGAGGTACCTCAGGTGACTGAGCAGAATATGTTGCTGAACAATGCTCTTGCCCACCAAAAAAGATCTATGAAGAAATTTTTTGGTAGCTCTTCATGAAAAATGCGAAACTGCTCTATTTTCTGGCAGTGACATATCAGGAAGGGGTTATGATCATTCTTGCCCCCACAGTGCAGTCTGGTGGAAAATGCATTATCCAAAAAAAATCACTGACATCTCTCTGTTAAAAGCCAGCACGTGGAAATACTAAAAATGGAATTAAGTCTTGAATGTTCCAGAGATTCATCACTGGTTTCTGAGGGCAGACCTGGAGCCTTCCTTTCATGCATCTCAGCAAACATTGCAAAATTTTGTAGATACAGGTGCAAAAAGGGATTCAGGAGCTCGGTTCAGATCTCAGCTTTGTCACTGACTGCTTTGTGATCTCGGATAAATCAACCTATACTCATTTTATGTCCATCTCTACCACGTGTCTGTCAGAAGCCTCCTATCAGAATTTCTCCAGGAATGCTTGGCAAGACCCAAAGACAGGCAAAGATGTACACAAACACTAATTATTGTTCTATACATGGCCATTCATTCAGCTTTGAGTTCTGGGAAGGAAAAAAAGAAACAAGATCTTGTCATTCTGTCTGGTAGCCCCTATTATTCTCCTTCACATATTCAAAATATTCCCGAACTAGCCCTGCTGCAGACACTTTTCCTCAGCTGCAAATGAGCAGCTCCAACAAACAGTCCAAGACTGCCCCTCCAAAATCAATTTATCTTCTGGTAGATGCCAGCAAGTGGGTGCCTGTCCTGCCAAATGATGGAATTTGTGAAAGCACGGGAGATTATGAACCACATTATTTCCCAGATGCCCATGAAAGAGTCTGTGATTCTCCAGGAACAGCGATCAACTCCTTCACAAATCCAAACTGCTTCATATTTCAAATCCTTCTTGGCAAGGTGCATTCCCTTTCACAGCCAATTAACTGCAAACTAATTTAGAGAGGGTTTGCTTTTGCAAACATAAGTGTCAGGTTCCAACAGAGAACATGTTGCTAAGAGCATGATATATGCACACATTCGGAGTTCTGTTGTTCTCTCATTCCCCCCAGACACCACTGATGATCCACTCAGAGACACCTCGGAATTTAATGAACTCTTTTCTAGGAAAACTTCACGGGAAAGAAAATTTTCAGCATCCCTTAAATCCTGAAAGCCCACATGGTTCTGCATTACCTTGCAGAGTGCTCACACTGGTTTAAATACACATAAACTGACAGCAAACAGTACCTACTAAGGAAAATGAGTTTCTACTATGAAAATGCAGATTTTCTGCTTCACAGAGAGTTCCAAAATTTGGCTTTACTCTGGATTAGAGAATGAAAGGGAGGTTGAAAACTTCAAACTCTCCACTCTCAAGTAAAACTTATTATAATTTTTTCTTAAGATTTTGTCTAACAAGCAGCCAATACATTTAAGCTCTCTGATTTGGACAATACTGCAGCTTCTTTTTACTAAGTACATATTTATCTTCATTATTTATTCACTTTTAGATGTAGCTTTACAATTGAAAACTTCAGTCTCAGAGGTTCCTAAAGATCTTGGCTGTTGTCATATTCCATGATTTTGACAGCAAAAGATCTGCTTGCCATTGTAAAAATCGTTTTTTGTTAAAAAGAGACAGATGAACATGTTATTTAAAGCTGCATTCCCCTCAATTTCTGCCAAAATAACAGGTATTCAGGAGACAGCAATTGTGTGTAGTGAATGTCCTCAACAACAAGGTTGCTTTTCATTTCCTCTTGTGTCACATTACATTTTCCTCTTTATATTTCCTTTTAAATATTTAGACAGAGCAGAGGGTTTTAAACGTGTCATTGACACAAATAAATGTTTAGGCAGTCAGTCTACCTTGGGTTCAGCTCTTGTCACATCTGATAAGTTAAATATCACTGGATCTGGCCAGTAATTGGATGGAAGACCTCTGAGGAAAACTCAAGTGCTGAAGCAAGTGCCACTGGTTACTCAGTAGGTGTTTTTTTTAACCTCAGACTCATCCTGAAATATGCCCTCAGCATGGTATTGTAAGCACTAGCTGAAAAAGGCATTTTCAAGTAAGATTTAATGTGTTATTTCTGTTAGGCACTGCAAAGGATTCCTGACACCTTCCTTTGAAAGTTTAGCCCACTTTTGAGTTAGTTGAGCCCACTGCTACACAAAGCTAGATCTGAAAGTATGAAATCAAATTTTCATCATTTTCCTTTTAACAATAATATATTTTTTAAACCTCTTGTTTTAATGGTAACTTTTACATTTCTTTATCTTTAGCACTTCGTTGTTGATCTTTTCCTTTACCTTCTCATTATGTCTCTGAGTGCAGCTCATGGAGTGAGGTGATCTTTGAGGTCCCCTCCAACCCAAACCATTCTCTGGATACCACAGCATTTATGTTTCCTTTTGCCATTTCAGAGCCAGCACCAGCATCCAAGGATGGATACAATCCCTGTTTAACAGCTGCTGATTATTGACCCTTTTGCCACTGCTTCTGGATGATTTTATGAGAACACATGAATAAGGGGGAATGGCTTCAAACCGCCAGAGGGAAGAGTTTGATGGGATATCAGGAAAAAATCCTTTCCTGTGAGGGGGGGAAGGCCCTGGCACAGGTGCCCAGAGCAGCTGTGGCTGTCCCTGGATCCCTGGCAGTGTCCAAGGCCAGGCTGGATAAGGCTTTGAGGAACCTGGGACAGTGGGAGGTGTCCCTGCCATGGGACAGGACGGGCTGCAGGACTGGGACTGGATGGGCTTTAAGGTCCCTTCCAACCCTGTCATTTTGTGATTCTGTACAAAAGAAACTGGCTGCTCTATCCCTGGCAGTGTCCAAGGCCAGGTTGGACAGGGCTTGGAGGAACCTGGGACAGTGGATGGTGTGCCTGCCATGGCAGGGCATTTAGAACTGGAAATGATCTTTAAAATCTCTCCCAGCCCAAACCACTCCATGGTTCTCTGACAAAGTGGAGCTGACACTGCCAGGACCACTCCACCCTCCAGGCTGTGGGAAACCTTTGGGCCAAGGACTGAGGAATTCTGTGGGGCTGCATTTCCTGGTGAACTCAGGACCTCAACAGCAACAAGTGCCAGCTCCAAGACAAGATCTGAGCCCTTCTGGGACCCTGAGAAGCACCGTGAAATTCGTGTCCAGGTGAAACCATCCCTGGGATGTCCATTTTCCCTTTGTCCAGCACGGAGCTGGACCCTGGAGCTCCCAATCCCAGGCACTCTGCACTGGAGCTGGGAGCCTCAGCTCCAGGCAGCCTGCCAGAGTTCAGCCAAACATATTTGCCTAAGTTGATATTTCTGTAATACATTTCAAAACATGACAAATCATTACTTTCTGACGTTTGCTATTCATATTTTTTTTCCTCTTTACGCTTTCCAGGCAGGAATGGAAATTGCAAGTGCCACCATAGCAACTCAATGCAATAATATAAATCTTCAAATAACAATTTAAATGAAGGATGTTTGAAGTATTTTTTATTTTGTAATAAATTTATAGGTGTCAACTAGATCAGGGCTTCCTTTCTAAAGGGATTTTGCTGTTTATCTAAAAAGACAATCCTTCACTTGAAAGAGTTTATAATGTTAGCCTGAGACAAAACACTGAGGTTTAAAAGAATATCTCAAATGCATTCTATTTATTTATATTAGAAAACCACTCACTGGCACTCACTGGAGTTTAGGTTCCTAAATGTCTATGTCTTTTTTCATTTCTGGCATTCTTATTCACATTTAATTAGAAATTATGACAGAACCAAGACAGAATCTATACAACTCGGTTATGGAGTCCTCATCCACTGCCACAAAGCCAGGATAATTTCAAGGAATGTCAACAAATGGGATTTTTAAAAGACTGGAAGTTGTCATAGCTTAAGGTCCAACTTGAGACTATACAGCATTTACACAGGAGTTTTTCAGATAGGTGGTTCCTGTGGCTAAGGTGTCATTTCTCCAAATCAGGATAACACTCAACAAATTGGGGAACACAGTGGCACCCCTTTAACCCAACATGAGGGCCAAACTCCAGTTTAGATGCTAAAGACACATCATGGCAACTTTTGGAAAGCATTAGCATGTGAAAGACTGAATTTCTCTATGCCAACCTCTAACAAAACTGCCCAAACCAGCAGCATCAGGATCCAGAGAAGTTATATGGGATTAAGGTTACACGGGATTAAGGAATGTGCCAGGAGAAAAAGAAATCTGAGGTACTGTTAAGCCAAATAACTCCTTCCTTTCTGATTCCTTCATTTCTCATCAACTTCCGCCTATCTCCTTTACAATGAGCTTGTTTCCTCAATATAAAAATAAATTTGAAGAAGAACACCAAGATGTTTGTCAGCTTTCGGAGCAGGGAAAATCCATATTGTTTAAAAAACAAAGCTTTTGATATTAAATATTTTCACTCAGGACTTAAATATATCATAGACATGGTCTTTAGCAAGGAAAAAAAAAACCAAAAAAATACCAATAAAATTTGATTAAATAGCTAATGAATTACAAAAGACCCATAGCAGCCAACTGAGTACTTACCTTCTGCTGAAATTCAAGTCCTTGGGAGTGACAAATGTCAATAAACAACACAGCTCAGGAGTGGGTGGTAGGCAAGACTGGATCCATCTGGCCTGTGATGAGGAAGGAGGGGAGCTGGAAACGCTGGGCTCGGGAATGTGACCAGGAGCAGAATGTGCCAGGAGGAGAAAACGGGAGAGGAGCAGCTCCCCCAGCCTCGTGCCCCCGTGGCAACCCCAAATCTGTGGGAACGTATGCTCCAGCCCTGCCTGGCGCTGCCCATATTTGTGCAGGGGACACAACCCCCCTGTGCCCAGCTGGGATGGGAGAATGTGCAAATCTGGGGAAAATCTGCTGAAATTAAATAGAAGCTGCTGGTGATTGTGGCCAGGTAGCCATAAATCCACCCTCCCACTTTTGCTGCTCTGGGAATATCCTCCTTTCCTGGTCCACAGGGGGGTTTTTGCAGTCTGCCTGACACACCTACTCCCTGCTTTGCCTCTGCCACAGTCTGGGAACTGAATTCTCCTTCTATAGAGCATGGATTTGCTACACCTCCCCAAGCTGAGCTGGGGAAGCGTGGCTTTTATATGTGTTTTGATGAGCCATCGACTATTTTAGATACTATTCATGCTCACCAACAGATTCTGAAATGAAACAAAATCTGCCTCTCATCACATGCACAACAGGATGTAACAGATGTCACAGAGAAACCAAGTAATAGCAGTTTTCATGGTTGGATCCAACAATTGCTTCTGCGCTCCACTCTGCGGCCTCTGCCTTAAAGCCCAATAAAAATGAGACACCTGCCCCCAGGAATCCAGTGTAAACTTAAATAAACAAAGTCTGGCAAGGCCCAAGCCAGAAAAGCATCATGATGCACATTTTTCACACTAAAACTCACCCAAGAGTTAGGTTATACTGAATTTTGAATGCACTGTGTCCCACTGGAGCAAAGAAGGGTGCACACTGCTGGAGAAAGGACAGAAATGGTGTCTCTTTTGGGGAGAAATAATAATTCTGTGCTCATGTTCCACTACCATCTCACTCTCCTCAGTCATATTTGCTGCCAGGAGTGGTATCCTCATGGAAATTCCACCACTGACCACTCGCAGCCCTCACCTTTTACAAAACAGCGTTTGGCAGCTGCCTGCCAAACCCCCTCTGGATGGAAAGCCCAAGGAAGATCCTTTTCTTCGGCTCATTGCACAGGAGTTGTACAGGGCTTTTCTGTCCCTGTGTAATTTTCTCCTGCAGTGTGTACTCAAGGTTAAAATGCTGTCCTTTCTCCTTGGTGAGATCTGTCACTGAACTATCAAAGTGTGCATGGTAGAGAGCCTGCCAAGTGGAGGGCTGAGTGATGCAAAGACAGACCTTTGATGCACGTTGTGACCTTAGTGCATTCCCTTTAAACTGAAAAAAAAAAGAAAAAAAAAGGGAAAAAGCCTCTTCTCTTTCCCATCTGGGGGCAGAAGGACATTAAGGAGCACTTTGGGTGCAGTAGCCCTCACATTTATTGCAATTATTACAGCACTGAGAGGTTCCAGCCGAGACCACAATCCCTTTATGATGAGCAGTGTAAGACATAAAGCAAGGGAAAAGCCTTATCTCAGAAATGCATAAACTAAACACAGCTAAAAAGGCTCCTAAGAAAAAAATCCTCACCTTTTTCCATCATAAGGAATAGGCATAAATGAGCTTTTCTCCAAAATCCCAGTGAGATCTGAGACAGAGCCACGGGGAAGGACCCAGGTCTGTGCTGGGCTGACACTTCCATTTCCCAAAGACACCCCTATGACAATTCCTCATCTCCCAGGTTCTTTCACATCCTGCATGGCCTTTGAGGAGACTTTTAAAGCAGTAAATCAACATTTACAAAGATAAGTGCACACACAAGCCTTCTGGGGTTAATGGTATTGTGTTAGTTTCTATTTGCCACAAAACAAAGGCAGAGAAGAAACCCACAGGTTTTGGGCAGCACCACTATTCCCTGCAGGAAATGTTCAGGCCATGAATCTGGCACAAACTCCCAATTTCCAACTCCTCTTTTCTCCCCATTTTGCATGTCCAGCTGGGAATGCCCATTTTACTGTCTGTTCACCTGGCCCAGTGTTTGAATACACATTGTGATTCAACCACTGGCACAGAAAAGAGCATTAAAGCTCAAACATGACTTAGAGCATGGATTAACAACAATCATATGGGAACTATCTCATTTTAGCTAAAAGGGAATAGGATTAACTGCAATTAAGAGCTCCCAATGATGTAATAAAGACAACTAAAAAAAAATCAAGGCAAGTGGGCAAGAAGCAATCACTTTTCTGTCTAGAAACAATAAAATAATGACAGTCTGATTGTTCATAGGGTCGCCAAGGCCAAAATGTGCAGAATGACCTTCATTAAGTCACACTTTGTACTTCTGCTGGGGGACTGTTGCATCTGCTCCTCTCGATTTGGCTTGTCTGAGTAACAAAGCTCCCAGCGATCATCTAAACCTCATTTGGAGCACCTGTGAACAATTCATTATATTAATATAACAGCAGGGGAGGAGTGCAGATACTAATAAATAGGTTGTTGAGCAGCTTTTGCTGCCAAGGTTGCTTTACCCAGCGAGGAAATGTCCCCTCCACCCAAAAGCTGTGGAACTGCACGGAGACTCTGGGCTCGGCTGTGCCACGACGTGTCAGAACACACATCTGGTGCTAGAGAAGCTTGTAAATTAATTTTGCCTTTCAAAACCAGTTGATAAATGTGTGTCTAATACTTCTGAGGGACTGCAGCATGATTTGAAACAGTTTGTTCTCAGTTAACGTAGAACAAATGTTCTCTGGCTAAAGGTGGCTACGAAAGGCATTTGGTAACGATTTGTACCAGCTGGGCTTCTCATTACTTTGAATAGATTTGTGTAAATCAGCACATAAAAATAAGCAAGTGGTCAATGCCTTTAATTGCATTTGGATGTGCTGCAGTAATGGCAAATATCAGAACTTGTGCATTTGTCCTCGCATTCTGCAGTTCTAGAAAATAGATTTTTTTTTTTAATAGAAAGAGCAGCAAAAAGATTTTGCTGTTAACATCTATTTAGTCTGGTTTCAACTTAGTCACATTTTGCAAATGTCAGTGAAAAGCAAAGGTCAAATGGGGAAAAAACAGTATGCTATGGATCAGTACAATTACAGAGAGCAGAGCAGCACAGGGTTATGGAATCAGCTTGGGAGGAAAACATATCTGCAGTGTTGGATAGACACAGGGCAAAATCCTGCACAGATATCATCTTAAAGTAGCAGAAAAATATATTGTTAATGTTAGTGTACTTTGAGATATTTCCCAGAGAAACAGAGAATGTCAAGTTTTTAATTCATTGCCTTTTTTTTAAAAATAATATTTGGCAGCTTTGGATCAGCCTTGGTTTGGAGCAGTTTGCAGGCCTGAGCATCCTCACTGCGACCATCCCTGGGAGTGGAAGTTTTCCACCTCAGTATTCCTAAAGCACACTTGAATCACTTGACAGGAATGTGAGTGAATCATTATAAAGCATTTTGCTGTTATAGATTTGGTAGAATGTTTGTAACTCTTTTACTACAAGGCACACAAAATCCACCCCGTGGTGTCCCCAGACCAGCTGAACTGAAACAGGCACTGCCCCAATTCCACCCCTTTGTATAAAGAAGTGAAAATTAGAAAAGGAAGGATGCTGCACATATCAACAGCCAGGAGGGAGAACATTCTAAACACAGAATTTAATACAATCAATAAACTTTATATCAGTATAACAGAGTCAACAACATAACTCTCATAACATCACAACCTCACATTTTCTGTGTCACTGTTGACATGCATTAAAGATTACTTCTTTCAGCCAATTTTCTCTTCATAGCACAATCTTTCTATCCTGTAAATACATTTGTTGGTTTCTTAACATCCAATTAAACATGCAAAGAAAAGCCATAAAGATATCCAATTTATATATTTTAATTTCAATGAGTTATTTTTAAACTTAGCAGCCATAAAGTATCTACTATTAGCTCTTTGCTGGCATTGATTTAGCAAAAATTGGTAATTGTCATGCTGCTTGTGGGGCATCAAATATAAACATTTTCACATTTACTATGAAATCCTCTCCAGCAACATGAAATTGAAGGATAGTCAAGACTGCTTTTATAGAAAACCAAGCTAATTTTTATCATTTTTTTTCTGTAAGGGATGATAATTTGAAACCTTTGAGCTGAAAGGAATCACAGGGCACAGGCAAGCTGAAGGATTTTCAGTAATTGCATCTTTCACATTTATCTTCTGCATAGATAGCTATGAAATAAATACTGCATGTGAGCAAGTGTAAAAATGTACTTGAGGTACTTCTGTGAGATGGAATCTCATCCTCCTGAAATTGCCTTTCCCATGAAAGATGCCCAGTGACAACCAGCAGTTTAACCAGCTGGGGATATATACAGCCAGCTACCCCTCAGCCTTAAACTGTTATCTGATTTGTCCCATAAAGCAAAATATATGAGCTACACCATCCAGCGTGGGGATAATGTACAATAAACATAACTTACACTGCAGGAAAATGAGTTCCTGTTGGACCAGCTCACAGCAGAGTCAGCTGTGGAAGGATCCACCCAATCTGTCCAAAATGTTTTCTTGTTTTTATTCCTTCCTCCCATAAGCATAATTAAACCCAGTGGTTTTGGTCAGATAGCTCTGCGATAGCTTTTAAATTACTTATTCTAGTGGAGCCTGCCAAAACTTCTATTTTCTCCCCTTTTGCAAGTACAATGTGCATTATTTGCTGCAGTGGCAAGGCAGCACAATCACTCTGTTCTTTCCTCAGCCCTTCCCTCTCCATTTTTACAGAGCATTCATTCACCTCTCTCTTTTTAGGCTCCTTCTCAGAACAAGAGAAGCTGTGATTGATGGAGAGTGGAATGTATTCAAATGAATTTCAAAAATCGTGATGTTAAAAGCCATCAGGACTTCTGAATAATAGTTCCTAAATATGTTTACATTTTAACAGGGTTTATTAATTTGCATCTCAATTAGAAGATAAAAGGAAAAAAATATTTCTTTGTAGGACTTTTTATAGTTATTTATTTTCTCAATGAACACAGACACTGTCAACTCTTAGGCATATTCTGGAGTTATGTACATATTAATCATCACCTGAGATGCTCTGCATCTTTTTAAAGCTACAAGTATTTAGAAAGAATATTTTCATGTCGTTTGCATTCTCAAATAATGGCTGTAAATTAAAATGCAGAGGTTCTGGGGTGACTTTCTTCACCTAAACCTGTGCTTGCATTGAGGAATTTTGGATATGTAACCCACAAACTGTGGAAAAGCACAGAAGTTGTGTCTTTGCGAGACAGAGGCTCACTCTGAGTTTGTCCCAATAAATACTGAATACAACAGGTCAGGAGATTTGTGCCCTGAGGAATTATCATCATGAGTTTGTAGTCTTTGGCTGGAAGGGAGCCTGGAACACGTGTTTTGACAGCAACAAGTGTATTTTTCAAATCTCTGACTTCTGAATGCAGAAAAAGAGCAGTATGAGAAGAGAAGAGAAGAGAAGAGAAGAGAAGAGAAGAGAAGAGAAGAGAAGAGAAGAGAAGAGAAGAGAAGAGAAGAGAAGAGAAGAGAAGAGAAGAGAAGAGAAGAGAGGAGAAGAGAAGAGAAGAGAAGAGAAGAGAAGAGAAGAGAAGAGGGAAGCCTGGCATGGGACAGCACAGAGGAAAGCATTTGAGTGGAAAAGCTGAAATGGGGATAATTTCTGGAGGGACAGACAGACAGACAGAGCCAGGACAGGTCCCCACCAGCTGCTGTGGGTGTGCAAACATCACCAGCTCCTGCAGCAGCCCTTGCCCAACAAATCCATGATTGTTCTACAAACCAAGCATACCACACCCAGCTTTCTGTTCTGATCACAGTCCTGATTTACACCATTCATGGGTCTCTAAGCTCTATGGTTTGTTAGCATTGTGCAGACTTTATTTGAAGAGCACAAAGAAAAAAAAAATCACCACAGGAAATTGGAAGAATTTGGCCATAAATGGGTTTGTAGGAAAAGTAACTCCCCTAAGGTTTCCCCAGCTTCCCCTTATTGTCGTAAGTTCACTGCAAACACTCCCTGAAATTTCATCTATTCTCATTGACCATTTCCCTCTGGCTTTCTTGTGTTGTGTTTATTTTTATTATTTCTTAATTAGATTACAAACACTTTCTACAGAAACAGTAAAACACTGCCTCTGGTCCCTGGTAACAGTACATTTTAAATGTATATTAACTCAATGTTTTAATTTCTAGCTGAATGCAAATTAAATTAATCTTTCAACACAAACAGTAACTTGTCATTTTCCTCAGTGCTTTGTCTCATGCAAAATTTGTTCAATGTTTAAAAAGCCATTTTTAAACAAAATTGGTCACTGACTTCAGAACAAGCCTTGTTGTCTTGTGTTACTCCAGGTTTGTAGTCGGTGGAGGGATTTGATCAAGACAGTTTTATCATTTTCCAGTCACTGCTACAACCTCATGTAAAGTCTTGCAAGCAGTTGGAAAGAATATTTTACTTTCTGGTGTGACACTGCCTTGCTGCTGGCTGGGATCACTGTCCTGTCATCAAGGAACATATTTACTGATTTTCCTAAGAAACACATTTACTGATTTCCCTAACAAACATTATTTACTGATTTCCCTAACAAACACATTTACTGATTTCCCTAACAAACACATTTACTGATTTCCCTAATAAACATATTTACTGATTTCCCTAACAAATATATTTACTTATTTCCCTAACAACATATTTACTGATTTCTCTAACAAAACATATTTCCTGATTTCCCTTGGTTAAAAAGCTGTAACCACAGAAATTTGTTTCCTACCAAAGAGCTGTGGGTGACTGGTTTGGGCAGTCTCTCCTAGGGAAGGAGGAGGAGGGAGCACTGCTGGCAGGCTCAGGGATGCTGAGCTGCTGCTGCTTGGCCCCTCTGTGCCCAGGGAGGTGTCCCTGATCCCCAGGGACCCAGAGCTTCCCAGGATTGTCTGGAAAAGGGCAATCAGTGCCAATTAACCTCCCCCACTGCTGGAAACCCACTGGAAGTGAAAACATCTTTGTGAGAGCAGAGCCAGGGAAATGGAGGTGGCAGGGAGTGGTGGGAAGGGTCACACATCTTCATCACCAAGAAACCAAATGAAAGGAAGGGTGGGTGTTCCAGGGCTTTAGTTTCTAATAGCATCACAAAAATAACGTATTCAGCAAAAAAATAACATATTTTCTACAGGAAATCTTTACCCTTAAGACCAAAGTCCCTTTCTCCTGACAGTTAAATTACAGAGAATTCTCTCTTTCTTATTGTTTATTTTAAGCCATTAATTGTTTGCTTTTCAGGACAGCTCTGAAGGATTTCCAGCACTGCCTGGAAAGGTTTGCTGTGACATCTGATACTCCGTGTCAGTTCTGTGGGGAGAGCACAGAAACAACCAGTTTTTCTCAGAGGTTTTCTATGTCCTGAGTCCTTAAAAATGTTGTTAACTGTGAAGCTTAAATCAGCACTGTCGGGGGTACCCAGTGTTCCTCCTAACAGAGCAGCCCAGGGCTGCCAGAGGTATTACACTGCTCTATTGAAGCCTGCTGTGAGGTGGAAATACTGCCCTGGAGTTCATGGCTTTGTAGCTGTAAAAAAAAAGAGATGGCTATCAGATCTTATTATAGCACCTCATGCACAGCTCAGTGCAAAGGGAGAATCCAATACAGGGCTCTGTGCACCAAGAAATCCTAGGAAAGGTGATTTGTGGAGGGGAAAAATATTCCAAAAGCAAAATCCGAACGAGGTGGGAAGAGCAGGTTTAACTTTCTGTCTGCACAGCACAGACACTCCCAGTGAAAACTGAAGGGTTTACATCCCTATGATCCTTTGTGACTGACACAATAACTCATTTCCCTCAGGCTTGCCTTCTCTACAAGTTTTTAGCTGTGCATGTTAACCTGCACAATGTGGTTCATTAAAACACTGCACTTGTTGGAGGCTGTGGAGAAATCAGGTCGCCTAAAACATTTTTTTGCAAAGGTTTCATAGATCCAGGATGAAAATTTTTTTGATCAAAATATATGAAAGGGACAGAGATGAGAGAAGCCCAGGTTTAAGCTCATGCCCTCACTAATTCAAGTATTCCCTCTCTCATTCCCCTTCAGCTCAATGAATATGTATTATTCCAAAGTGGAAGGGCTTTAAAGGGGAGAGCTCAGAATGACAGAACAAACCCCCAGCCTCTGGCTGAGCCCCTTCCTCAGCTGCTGCAGGATGGGTCAAAACCCTCTCCCAGTTCTGCACCCACCCTGCTCCCCAGTGGCCTTTGGAGAGCTGGGAATGGGGAAGAGCTGCTGATTCAGGGTCATTACATTGTTATTAACTCCATTTTTGTGCTGTTATTAACCAACATTGCCATTTTTAGAGCTGCACCCCTGCCCTTGGCGCTCACCTCCCCACACTACCAGATAATTGATAATTTCAAGATTCCCTCTGCTTTCCCTTGATGGTGTTTCCCATGGAAGAGGATGCTTCAGAGGTGCTCACTGTACACAGAACACCAGTGTGAACATTATCCCAGGTTATTTTTGTGTTTGCTCTGAGTGGTGGTGTTGCCAGGAAAGGCATCAAGCAGGATTTCACACACAATTACAGCCTGGGAATGAAGTTTGATGACTTGCAGAAAATACCAGGAGATTGATCTGCTACTGAAGAAACCAGGTCTGGTTCTAACAAATGTTAAAAGTGAAATTCAGCATTCACTTTCCAGGACACATTTGATTTCCTTTTAACAGAGACCTATGAGTGTCACTATAAACACTGCATTTGTTAAAATATTAATACAAATATCTACACATGAGGAAGAAATAATTGGGTGGTGGCTTTACCTTCTGACAGAGGGAAAAAGCTCATTTAAAATAATTGTACTACTTCCCCCAGACAGGCCTTGTAGGTTAGTTACAAGGAACTCACAGGTCACACAAAAGTGCAATGATAAAAAATGCAGGTACTGTGAAACATTTATAAAGAGAAAGTATGAAGGAGTATGTAGTTTAGAATGTGAAATGACATTTTGGCATGGAACAGATCTCCCACAGGGCAGTTCTGAAACTTGCAGAAATTCTTAAAATGACATCTTTCAAAATGAACAAACATCAAACGCGCTGAAGTCGTTACCTCAAAGTGCTTTGCTGATAAGTCAGGCTGGGAAGATGCTAAAAATAAAGAAATAAAAGTTGCCCAGCTGGCAGGAGCAGCGTGCCAGGAGCTGTGACCCTGGTGAGTCCTGCCCACCCTGCTCCAGCTGGGATTGACTCAGGTTTGTTTGGGCAGACAGGAGCAGCACAAGAGGGAAATGCATCCACAGAGGAGAGGGAAAGGCAGGGACACACCATGGATACACCACAGAGAGGGACACAAGCCACCCACAGTGACCCAAAACAGCTCCCAGGAGGTGACAGGAGCAGCATCTCTGCCCTGTCACTGCCAGGACAGCACACACTTGTTTCATGTGCTTAGTGACACAAAAAGCCCTCTCAAAAGGCCAAATTTATATCACTGAACCTCTTTAGTTTAAAGAGCAAACAAGAGGGCAGAAATGAATGGTGCAATGCAGGCATTTATCCATTTATTTAGGAAGTTCTGTGGAATTAGGGAAAAACCTAACTGCTAAAAGGGAATTCTTTTTTTGTGCAATGCATAATTAACCCATGGACCCCTCTTCCCCAGCCCTTGTTATACATTAAAGCACAGCAGACAATGTGGATTTGCTGCTGTTCTTAGGTTTGCTGTGGTTCTTTTCTTTCCTCAAAATGGCAAACCTGGGGTGCCAACCATAATGTGACAGGAGTCTGCCACTTACAGATACAGAACCTCACAGTAAGCTCCTCTAGCTGAATGAGAGCTCCTAGCCATTGACCAGAACAGAAGAAAAGAATAAATGTTCCTTTGCTTTCACCCACCACTGATCTTCCCTTAAATGCACGGATGCTTTTGCATAAATTCCCTTAACTACTGAAGATACAAGCAGAATTCTTGTATCTGCCCCCAAGTGGAAGGTTTACTGAAAATAAGACCTCTAAACTCCAGCAGACTGGAGTAATGCTTTGCATGAAATTTGCCATTATAAATTTGTAGAAACTCTTCTGTCATTTTTACCCCTGATTCTGAGCAAAGCTGAGTTACACTGCTGCATCCACATCAATCCCTTCTCCGTCACCAGGGGTGAGATCCATGCTGATCTGCTGGCACTGTGATCATTCAATTATTCCATTTGGTTCTGCTGCAGGAATTTGGGTTGGTTTAGACATGTGTAAGGAGTAGCTGTGGGGTTTTTTTCCCTCCTCTGTGCACTTCCATAAATCCACGTTAGTAACCAACCTTGCACTCATCCCCTTGCGCTTCGCTCTTCCTCACAGCAAAGGGAAAGGAACCAAAACTTCACACAAAAACCTGAAATAATCTCTTGGCCACACAGGAGACAGAAGAGGAAAAAGAGGTGCAGACCTTTGGAAACATTTTTCTCCTCCCAATTTCCATTCATCCCACCTGACATGGATTTTTAACCCTGGTTGCAGGCTGGTTGTACACGCAGAGCCCACGAGGGCTGTTCCTGACCAAGCAGCTCTGCAGGAATATTTCCCCTGAATCCCTGCATTCACTGCAGCCATCCAGGACTGTCTCTGAAGGAGGAGATTGCTCATTCCCTCCCAGACTGTTCCAGGCACTCAGCATTATGGAATACAAGCTTTCCACGAGGGTTTATTAACCTCCGCACAAGAGAACACGTTATTCCATTTTGGAGACAAGAAGCCAATAAAAAGGCTGATTTAGGCATTCAAAATCAGTGCCTAGCTCTGAAGTGTGTAATCCAAAGAACAAAGGGCTAGAGTCTACAAAGAAAAGGTCATAAATATTTTAGGGGACATCTTAATACAAAAACAAACAAACGACAATTTTCCTCGCTTCACTTCATTTTCAAAAGCCGAACTGTGCTGCAGGAAAATTCTTCCCACTCCCCAAAGTCAGCTGCAGGCAGGCACTCACTACAGAGAGATCAGTCTGGCAGGTAAAATCAGGATATACAAAGATTTTGCTTTCAGTTCCTTGTATCATTGGAAATACAGAGGAAAAAAATCAACCTTTTGCACAACAGCAGGACTGGGGCACTCATGTCCCAATGAATAAATGGTTGTTTTTGGCAATTACTTAATCCATCTTTATACCAGTGAGGAAACTGAATGGAAAGAAAGAGAATCAGTGCCCATGCAACAGCTTAATTCAGAGGGACAAATGATAGCTACATCAGGTGTTACCTGGGATATTAGTGGGCTTTTAGCACACCCTGATGTGTAATTTTTCAGCTGGAGAAACAGTGGTGTAGCTTCACAGGAGTCAGTGAAGCTGTAACAGTCCAGCTAAGGATGATGGAGGGAGCTGTATATGTATTTTCCTCTTTCTTGCTTGCCTTCATTATTTCATCATTAATTCAGGTTTCAGAACTTGGGCCCTTGAACAAGGGACTGCAAAAAAAAATAGCAACAAGCAGCCCCTTTTTGCTTACCAACCTTTCCCTCTGCTAATTGCCTGGTTGTGCCTTAAGCAAACAGTAAAAATGAGGCTTTTCACGTTTTCTCTGTGCTCCTAACCACAGATGGAAAACATTTGTAATACACTGCATACAAGAAATGAGCTCTCAGTCCACTGTGCATCCTGGGCAGCTCCACAGGATGTGCTGTGATGTGAGACAGAGCAGAAGTGATTCCATGACTGAAATGCTGCTGTCTCCACAGCACAACAAAGTGCAGATGAAAGGCTCTGAGCTGTTTCAGCCCAGACACAAATCACACATAACTGGGTTGGCTTCCCTTTGCTCTGAATTCAATGATGGAAATGAATTTTTACATCTTCTCTGCTATTAGTGGCTTGTGTGTAATAATCCCAATAACGTTATCACAAATTCCTATGATGCTACAATATTAATGGAAATGTAAAACTAAACTGCTAAAACTTAAAACCGATTAATAAAATATCCCGTCAAATAGATTCATTTCACTTCCTAAAGCAAAGAACTTCACTTGATCTCAGAGCATTAGCTATTTGAAATGCTAAAACATTTTTCTTTCAGTTGTAAGAGATTTTTCCACAGGCAAGAACTTGTTTGTCACTGCTCACAGCTTTCCCACAAAAAACAAGAAATCCCGCTCTGTTTCCTTGCTTAGGCACTGGAGCGTCTAACAAGAAGGGTTAGAGATTATTCCAGTGAGCTAATTGGGTTTCAGAAATGGTTTGGAAAGAGAAGCTCTCTCTGGTTTTCTCCTCTGTTTGGGGAAATCTGACTTGCCAGTCAAAATTAGGATCTGCGTTAGCAAGGGCAGCACGAAGCAGAGCTTCCCTCCCTCCTGCTTAGTCTGGAGACAAGAGCAAAAAAGCCAGATTGAAGAGAGTTCCACAGTGAAGCCCCAGATGTGGAATTTCTGAGATTTGAGTATGAGTTCAATCTAAATTTGTCCAGGCCTCATTGCAGGTGACTTGCTATGGAGACTGAAATCTGAGTTTAACAGAAAAGTTTGAACAGTGAAGCACCCAGCACATCCTCGTGAACGCCAGAGAAGAATACAAACATAATTCTGATTTTTCTCAGGTTTCAAACAAATTGAGCACTTGGGACCTTCCCTGGGGACACCCAGAGGATGAGAATTCCTGAAAGACTGGGAATTGTCACCCTGGCTCAGGCACACCCGTGCTGGGAGCTGTGGGGACCAGCACAGCTCTGTGCATGCAGCTGCACCTCAAACTGCGGGAATGGGACAGCAGTGACAGACACCTCCTCTCATCCCTCAGCCAGAATGTGGCATTCCCAAATGGGAGAGCAGCAGAGAGGGCTTGGGAGAAGGAGTTGGAGGTTTCTCAGTTCTCTCCACTCCAGCAGACAAGGGCTGGTATTTTCTGAGTGTCCCCATGAGCACAGAGTGATTCCAGGATGAGCAGAAGGAAGGAAATTTTGGGTGCACTCACTGCAAACAAGAGCATTGGAGGTTAAAACAACCCCCTAAAGCCATCCTTGCCTTCTTCCCACCTTCCCTTTACTGCCTTGATAACAGTCACAGCTTGGTTTGTAGCAATGCTCATGAGCAAATTTATGACCAAAAAGATTTTCAGGAAAAAATATTGATTCATTGACACCAAGATGTTTTAACCTCTAATGCTCGTTTGCCATGAGTGCACCCAAAATTTCCCGGAATTCCTGGGATTCCACTGGAATCACGGCTCTGTGCTCATGGGAGCACTCAGAAAATACCAACCCTTGTCTGTGGCAGTGGAGGGAACTGAGAAACCTCCAACCCTGACACAGCACTGCCACCCCCAGAACAGGAGGAGGTGCACTCAGGCCACCCAGACTCAAACAAACCTCTAAATAAACTCAAATAAACCTCTAAATAAACTCAAATAAACCTTTAAATAAACTCAAATAAAACGTTCAGACCTTCAGAGCTCAGCAGAGACAGCCCCTGCCTCACTCATCTGCCACCCTGCACATCTTGAGCACTTTGCCAAGGTCACTTAGAGTGGCACCCACCTGGCCCTTTTTGGCCACTGAGGGGCATTTTGGTGTCCTGGGCTTTACAACAGAGAGGAGAGAGAGCTGCTCACACCTCCATAAAGCACAGTTTGCTTTTTTAAAGATGTCCAGTGTAAAATCACCCACAGGGGTTTTCCTGCTTTCACCAGAAGCTTCTCTGTTTTATAAGCTCCATTACTGCGGTGCTATTAAAAGGTTTAATGATTTAAATAGCACTCCTGAGTTAAGCCAGATGCTTTCACTCTCCGAGTATCAGGTCTATAGGCTACTAACACAAACATGAGAAATCTTCTTTGAAATCTTCTAAGGCTGATAGTGCTCAATTTAGTATTTTTATTGTAGCCAGAAAATCCTCTGGAAACATTCCGACTTTCACAATATTAAAAAAATAACCCACTTAGTGAGTTCTAAATAATATTTATTTTAGCTTACGGCAGTATTTTAAAAATCCTTGCCTCTCTAAGCCTATTAACATCTAATGCTACCAAGTTGAGCTACAGAAAAAAAAATATAAAGCTTCCTCTTGCAGCCTTATTGACACTGGGTGTCATCTAAATGGCTAAACTGCAGTTCTGTTCCCAGAATTAATAGTGCAGGAGAGAAAAATGATAAAAAGGGACTCAGAGAAGGAGCCTCACTCACAGCCCAGGCTGCACAAAGCTAAGCCATGTGGGCAAACATCTCCTCTAATTTCATTGTATTTATAGGTCAGCTGGTTTTATTCTGAAGCACGAGAGATTTACTAGGAAAATTCATTACTGCCACTTGCTCTGATTTTCTTTCTCAATATAATTAAGCTTTGCTAATTGTCTATCATGATTAAAATCATGCCAATAACAACCTTGTTTCCCCATTTGGCTGCGCTCCAGGCTCTTCAGAGCTCTTGTTTAAGGGCACTTCCTCCTGTAGCAGTTATGGGAAGGTTTTTTACCCAACGTGAGAGGTGAGCCCTTGGCCTGTTTGCCAATAAATTCACAGAAATCAGGATTCCACCCGTGGATTTTCGGAGGCAAAGAAGGCAGTCAAAATGGAAAGACACAACAATTGTATTTTAAGCAAGGGGTGAGATTCAGTAAAGATTCAGAATCCATTCTTGCAGGCTGGAAAATGACTTCAAACTAGAGACAGATAGGAAGGTGTTGAAATGAGTGATTACTTCAAGGCTGTGTTATCCCCCCAGCGATACAAAAGCTGAAGTAAGACACTGAAATTCAGTCAGGACACAGAAAGGGGAGAAAAGGGGAGAGAAAAGGGGTTTGGTGTGGGTGGGAAAGAAAAAAGAAGCCAGAAAGAAATCAGTGCTGTAGTTCTGTCACAAATTGCTGTTTTTTAGCTTCATCCCCTCAGTGGAAGGCAGATCAGGGGTGCAGAGGGCAGGACCAGGAGCTGAAGGCAGCTCTGCTTTGCTTTGGGGCTCCAGGCAGTCCCCTAAAGCCAACCCTGCCTTCTTCCCACCTTCCCACCTTCCCTTTACTGCCTGCTGGGAACTTCATTTGATAACAGTCACAGCTTGGTTTGTAGCAATGCTCATGAGCAAATTTATGACCAAAAAGATTTTCAGGAAAAAATATTGATTCATTGACACCAAGATGTTTTAACCTCTGATGCTCTTGTTTCCCAGCAGCTCCTTTGCCTGGGAATCAGAATTCCCAGTGTCCACTGCCATGGGCAGTTCCAAGGGACATTAAATTCTCCCTGTGCCAGGACAGCAGTGCAGGGCTACCTAACCCATGACCACAGACCTGGAGGTTTTGGGGCTCTGTGCTTCCCAGCAAGGGGCACAGAGACAGAAGAGCAGTGTTTTATCCTGTTTAAATGTTTTTCAAGCATTGCAGCCACGCAGAAACCCAAACAACTTCCAAATGAGAGTGTATACATCCACATCACTCAAATATCCCAGAGTCCCAGTTCCAGAAGTAAAATACCCAGAGCACTGTGTGCATCCCTTTTTGGCAGTGTGAGACAGATATCTGGGCTTGGGCAGCTCATTCTCAGTTAACTCTGTGCACTTCTGCAGTGTAAAACACTCTGTGCCTCATTTCCCCACAGGAAATGAATGAAAGCCACTGCCTTTCTCTCCACTTCTGTCTAATTTACACTGTAACCTCTTTGGGCCAGGACCTATTTCTTGCTACTTGTTCATACAGTGCCGAACACAAAGGCAACCTAATCTCAGCCCCTTTTTTAATGCAAATGTAATAGAGAACTGGGCTGTTTTAACAGAAAGGGTAATTTTGGTTCCCCCTCGGTAATGGACTCTGGGAACGGATAATTGGGCTGTTTTGTCATTATTCTTTTTAACTGAGGTTAAGGTCCTATTGGTGGCAAAGTGAAATATGTATTGCAGGCTAATCAGCACTCCAAACCCAAATGTGTCGGGGCAGAGCTCACCCTGAGTTTAGTGCACTCAACAGATGGGTTGTACTGACACAATTAAAGGCAGAATTTGGCTGTGTATACATGCACATCATTACACTCACACATCTTTTGCTGAGGATCATGCAGAGAAGGGTTTGAAGGCTAAAACAGAACAATTATGGGTCTAGACAGAGCCTGCCTGAAGGCATGAGCTGCAGCTAGAGCAGTGTGAGGAGGCCATCAGAGGGCAGTGGCACTCACACTCCTGGTCTAGCACAAACCCAGAGCTCAGCCCCTGGCAGGGTGAGCTGAGCTGGGCTTTGCACAGGACTGGGGGGACACACAGAACCAGCCAAACCCCTCAGCTGGGGACAGGAGCTCTGGGAGCCACAGAAGGAGCTGCTGGCAGCTGGTGGTGCCCTCTGCTCCAGAGTCAACAAGGTCAGCAAAGATGGAACTTGGTGACTCCAGCCCAAGGGACAGATTTGATTCTATGTCCTCACATGGCACTGGCTGGCAAACAGCTGCTTCTCCTCACGCAGGGAAATGTGTTTTTCATGGTGCCAGAATGAATAAAAAACAAATTGTCATCGCTTCTTTGTCCACTTAGTTTTCAAATACATTTCAAATGCAGCAACTTTTATCTTGGTGCTGTTTGTTTCAGTCCAAGAGAAAGCAAAGGAGATGCCAACCTTCCATCATCTCTGAGCATGAAGGGCAACTTATCAGAAAATAACATCAGTGACAGACACTTAAAATACCTTTATCCCAGGGTTTCTCCCCTGATTTCCCATGGATAGCACATTTAAACCACTGCTAGACAGTCCAAACCAATAATGGGCTGTTCTGGTCAGTCTTTTAATAAATCCATTTTTGTTACAGTGAAACCCATTTGCTTCTGAGTGCAAGTCAGGGTGTTGATACAAATCACAAAGCCCTCTATGAAATACACTTTGGATCTATCAGAAACTTTCTTTCCCTGCCACATCCACATAACCATGACTTAAATCAAACAGGTCTTCTCTACTGGCATGCAGAAAGAAAAATCCTTATCCCCAGGATTTACACCTTTAGTCAGATGGATCCTGTTTCTGACAATGTCCTTCAGACATTGCAAAGAAATCCTGCTCATTCCAGCTGTTACCTGAGTCTCAGAATTCCTTTTACACTTAGATTTTAATCCCCTAATTACACGACTTGTAAGCCACTGAATTCTCTGTTCATGAGCAATTGTCTAGGATATCTTGCAGCAAGAAAACAGTGTACATTTGTGTTATATTTAATTCTCACCTAATGAAGAAATATTGGACCAGACCTGCAACAGCCAATCCGAGGGAGAAAATAATCAGCATACTCTCATTTCTTTAAATGCCAAGGAAAAATCATCCAATATATTTGAAATTTCAGTGCCTTTTCCCTCCAACACCTTAGGCATTAATGGCTTTTTAACAGGACACAGTCTGTAATTTTCTTGAGGCAATTTTCCCTGTTTTTTCCCCTTCAGGAAAAAAAAAACCATACTGGGTTAATCTTTCCCTGCTGACATCATAAGGATGACTTCTGCAGTCAAAAAGGTCTTCAAAACAAAAGGAATATAAACAAAGGAGTTCATTTACAGTTCCTTTGTGAGCACACAAACCATCCTGGAGGGCTCTTCAATGGCAGCCAGTGGGACAATTGTCCATTCTAACAATTATCATATTGCATCCAGCAGCCCCTGCAGAAATCCCTGCATTAGAGCCCAGCCTCTGCTGTGTTCAGGCTTTAACCACATCTCATTTGTGACTCAGGAGACCTGGATTATGCTCCTGGATTTGCTGCTGCCCTCTGGTATGGTCCCCTGCAAAAACCTCTGTCTGTCTGTCTGTTCCTCCACTTCTGGGATTGGGGTATCCTTTAAAAGCCCCTCCTGAGGAGAGAGCAATGGGAATTGTTACATTTCACCCCTTTGAGTGACTCTCTTGGAAAGCAGAGTTTCAGTCCTCATTCAAGCACAGAGCTGGTGTGTCTGTGGTGTTTTGAAAGGCACTTTCACACCAAGCCCTGAGAATGCTCTAAAATGAAAACACCTGCAAAACAAATTCTGTTTGTTTTTCATCCATTGTCTGCACACGCTGACATGCAGTTCATCTTCTCTTCAAGGGGAAAGAAAAAGTTAGCACTTAAGCACTTATTTCTGCTGCAGAACCATTCATATAAATAAAAGAGAGACAGAGAGAGACAAAGTGCTCTGTATGGATCCTTTAAGCTGACAGAGAAAATGCTCCTTGCACAACAAACTGGGAGGACAGCTCTGCTCCTGATTTCCATCTCTGAGAGAAAATGAAGAAGGATGAACAGCTATGCCTCACTTACTCTTGAAGCAAATCAAAAGGAATATTCTGGTATCTATTTTTTATCCTCCTGTTCTGGTTAATGAAAACAAAAGGCCTAAATATTTGATTACTTCCCCTCTGTGTCAAAAAAAAAATAGTTCATGTCCTTTCTAGTTTGACAGAATGGAGACTTGTTAGATCTCAGGCCTTTCATCTGAAACAGCATCACACAGGTTTGCACCAGCCTAACCTAGTAAAATAAAGCTGAGCTCTCAAAAGCTGCTTTTTAAATTTTTTCCCCTTTTTTGCCCCTTTTGGAACTGCACTGCAAGCAATGATTAGATTGCATTTGCCAATAAATCTATAGGGCTTAGTGGACCAAAAGAGCTGCTCCATCTCCAACCCATCAATTAACAGGTTTCCTCTGTAAATAATGTTACCATTTCATGATTTACCTTAAAACTTACTCAGCTCTGTGTCCTGAGCCTTCCAGAGTAAATATGACCCATGCTAAAGGCTGTGAAAACACATTCAGGAAATCCATACTTGTGAATTAATATTTTAGCAATTTCAGCAGAATTCACAAGTTTAGCTATGTGGAATCTAACATACACAGGATCCTTCAAAGCTCTGTGCTTCAGGTGGAAACACATCTCAGCAAAACCACCCTGTGGTAGTGCAGGAAGAAATTAAAGTGATCAGAAACTGATTTGAGCTAATGGAGACATAAGATGGCAAGGGAGGATAATTTTAAGACCTATGTATGTTGTGGTGAGGAGTTGTATTTCAGAAAATCACATGTAGCATACAAAGAATCATGGAAGTCATGGGAAGAGTGACCTTATTCCACTGAGGTCATTCAAATTCTTCTAATAGCAGCTCCTGCTATTTGGGATTACCAGAAATATGGGTGGCTTGATTTGCTTGTGGTCTGGTTTTTCCCTGGTGTACTGAATAGCACATTTTGCTACAACACAGCTTCCATTCCATTCCCACAATTTCCCCTCCAACTGCATGTCCAGTTCCATTTTTCAGATCCCAGGAACTCAGTTTCTGCCACAGATGTCCCCCAGTTCTGTCACTGCCCCACTCTGCATTTCTCCATTTACAGTGGATTTGCTTCATATACTGAAAATGAATGCTTAGTGTGATCCATGAGTCTAAACAGAACTTTTATTTCCAGTAATCACTGGTGCAGCAGTGATTTTCTGGCTGCTGTTTTAAGTAACCTGAAGAGAGAGAAGGAGATAAAAGAGCAGTTTAAAGGGCTCCAACCTTTTAGCAGAGTTGTGCCAGTCTGAAGCTGAATTAGATCATCTGGGGTGTTCTTTCCAAATCACTGTGTAACCAAAAAGAAAGGGGAGCAAATGAGGGCATGATTGGTTTCTGTAGCAAGAACTAGGTAAGAGAACAAATCAAATTTAACACTAGGAAAGCAATAATGGAAAATGCCTGTCTCCCCAGCAGTTCCCTTGAGACAAACAACCTGACAGTGCCGAGCTGAGCCAGGCTGGGCTTCTCACAGAAACCACAAAAGAGAACTTGGTAGAGCAAAATACCAGCCTTAGCCTGTCCCTGGTTACCATAATGGATCTCTCTGTTTGGCAAAGATAAGCAATTTAACAACATGTAGTAGTCCAGAAAGGTACTGGCACCCTCTGAGATACTCAACTAACATTTTTTTAACTCCAAGAAAAGGAGACAAAAACTCCCAAGTACTTCTGAAATTCCATAAAGATCACAGTAATTTTTTCCCCTCACTATTTACCTTTCTAACCTCACCATGTAACATTCTTGCTGATATTTCCAGCCCTCACTCTGATCATCCCTACATTAAACATTTCCTACCACACACTGAACAAAAAGTACTCCCAGGGCTCAGGGAGCCCTGAATACAGACAGAACTGGTGATGTAAGACAGCAGATATGGAAACCACAGAAGCTTTTGTTCCCTGTGATGAAAGCCAACACCAGTGTGGATTAGAGCACTCCAGGAGCAGCTAATGGAGCCCTCACACATCTTAATTCGCCCATTTTGCTCTCAGAATTCATCTCCTGTTAATTTTGGAGGAGTAACACAGCCCTGCCTCAGGCACTGCCACGTTCTCCAGATAACCCAGACATGCACCTCTCACAGATTATCAGCTGCTGATGTGAAATCACATCCATGAAATGACCACAGAACCTCATCTTGCATTCCAAGCTCCCTCCCCTGGCCATTCCATGGACTCCCAATTCCCACTCCCGTGGCAGCAGCAAGTCCCAGCCCCTCTGGCTCAGCCCCACAAACAAAAAAGTAAAATAAGATTCATATGTAATTTGAGACTAAATATTAATTTTAAAATACTAATAATTGAAATATTGGCTAACAAAAAAGAAAGTACCAAATTTAAAATTTTGTAACCCATAAAACTACAGCTTAACTATAAACCAAATTGTTAAATAACAATAAGTTATTGACACAATCACAATTATCAACAAAAGCGAGAATTTTTTCAAAGTAACTATTTTTCTTTTTTAAATATGATTTTACAGGGGGAGATGTAGTGGTGCATTTCTGAACCCGAGCAGGTGTTTCTATATAAGGAAGTTAAACTGGAATTTTCTAGAGCCTGCTCATTGCCATTGGCTCAGTACCAGCACAGACACAGTGATGGGGCTTTGGGAGTGCAGCTCAAAGCCTCAGTCTCATTGGGCAAAGAGCCAAATAGCCCACCTAGACCATAGAGTATTAAAGAGCCTGCACAAGAGGTGCAAAGGGCTTTTTGGGGATGCCTTAGCCAGTGTAACTGTGCTTGGTACACTGTGCTCAGCTTATCTCTTTTCATTTTGTAACATTTGTTATTTTTGCTGTTATTAAAACCTTTATTTTACAAAGCATATCCTGAGAAGCCATCTCGCTATTTTATTGAGCCATTTCTCTGCTGGCTGGACCCTCGGAGGTATTGAGGAGAAACCTCAAAGCTCTCCCCATCACCTTCCCACCCATCAGAATGGCATTTAATCCCTGCCTTCCACCAGCCAGGGAAAATGAGACGGTGAGGAATTTATTAGGCTTTATAATCATGCATAACAATCTGCTGTACATCACGACTTAAACTGGAAAATACGCCTGACAGGAGAATTTCACCCTTGTTAGATAAAATGAGGAAAGGTGATTGTGTGTGATCCTTGCCCCTTGCCTCCACTGGGAGAGAGAGGAGGCAACTGGCAACAGCATTTCTTAATAATTACACATTATCTCTTGGAAGAGACAGGGGTATAGAGACCTGTTTTCTTCTCACTGCCCTCACTGGTGCAATGTAAAGAAATTCTTTGATTAATTGGGCAACAATCCTTTGGGCTGTGAGGTGCTTAAACTGCTAAACCCCACGGAGAATCCAGAGATAAGATTGAGGAATTTCACTTCTCGATACAGATCAAGGCGAACCAACAGTGAATTTTAACATAACTGAAATTATTAAGGGAAAAAAGCCCCACTCAGCACAACCATGGGGGGGACACTTGTGCCTTGTGTCACAGCTCTGGGGCTTTCACACCATTCTTATTAAAAATGGATAAACAAGGAGAGATGATTGTTTCAAAACCAACCTAACAAAAGTGCCCTCTCTGTGTTGCTTGGCAGCCAAAGCAGTTTGTGTGTCAGAAACACAAATTCTGCCATGGGGACCTTCCCCATTTTGTGCAAGAGGTCCTGCCTGCCACAAATTCCAGATGAACTGAACACAAACATCCTCTGCTCCGTTTCCCCACCCTGACAAGGTTCCTGTCCCTCCTGGAGGCTCCCAGCACTTTCCAAAAATGCCATGACCCTGAGACAAGGCCTCCCCATGGCTCCCTCCAGCCTTTCCTCAGAATGAGCAAAGATCATGGATTTTAAGACAAATGAACCTGAGTGTTTATATTTACACTTCTGCTTTGCAGACAGGGCTTTGAGTATTTCAAGCCCACATTTTGAAAGTTTCTCTCCAGCAACTCTAAGCCCTGGAAACTTAAAAGCAGAACAAGGTGAGGGATCAAGACCTGCTGCCCTGAGAAAAGGACCAGACACCTGAGAGCTGACAAAACTCATTCAAACATCGACAAGATTGCACTGAACACAGCCAGAAGTGACTGGGTTTTTTTTTTTAAGTATTTACACTGTGATATCACAGGGTTTCAGACACCTTCAGCACTGGAGATTAGTGCTTATTTAAACCCTAACCTGACCTAAAGGCTGCTGATGGTTTGTCAGGGCTCTGGTTTGCCTCACTCCTGCCCTGCTCTGGCTCTGCCTGATGGGTGAAGCCAGGGCAGCTTCCAGTGTGGGTCAGTCAGGGTGCTCTGAACACCTTGGCTGCACTCATTTGTAAAGTTTTCCTTCCTCTGTTGCATTAATTAGTGCCCCTTGATTAATTAGTGCCATTAAAGCCCCTGCCCAGTGAGCACAACAACTAGCCTTGCTTGAACAGTAGGAAGAGAGAGCAAGTCCTTCTGAATTCAGGGAAAAGTCCCTGAAGTGTAAATAGACAAAGATAATCAAATTCAGACGAGATTAAAATTAACAGACTATCAACCAAGTGACACTATTAATAAATGTCCACACCAAGGCAGGACAGAAAGGACTCTGGAAAGACCAAATGTAATTTAATTAAACAAATGAGAACATACAAAAGAAACCATAGCAGATAACTGCATGGAAAGACAAATAAAGATTTCAGCCATAATTGCTGTTATATTACTGTATCAAATGAACCATACTGGTGTTCCTCTCTATTTACATAGCCAGGTGGAAAACCTTGGGATTTTACCTGTAACCTTGTGCACTGCAGAAACTTGTCCTTCACATGAATAAATGAAGTTTTGCTCTGAAATTTTTAGTGCAGAATATACATGTGTACTTACAGCAATCTTGTGATGCAAGGGAATACTATTATTCTGATTTTATGGATAGAGTTTTACAACCTCATTAGTCTTGAGGCAACAAAGCTTTCTTGGTAGGGTTTGCCTTGATATTACAGAGCGTGAAAAATCACATCCCATAATCTACACGAGTAAAATAGGCAAAGTTTCTGATGTAAATGCAATGAGGTTGCCAAGGCCCTGCCCATCAGCTGTTTATGATTTATGAAATCTCTTTTTTCCATGTTAACACTCAAAGGAAGAGCACCCTGTGACCCAAAACTCAAGAACCACTCACCTGCAGGTGCTGAATTTCCCCTGAAATCCCTGTCCTGGTTTAATTCCTGATTAATGAATTAATGGATTAATGGTGTCTCCCCATCCTTAAAGGACATCACAAACTGCTACAGACACAGGAGACATCATCACACCAGAATTCCCCATTTCTCTGAGGAACCTCCCATTGCTGGTGCAGCTCAGCTCCTGAGGGGAATCCCTGTTCCCTCAAGGGACAAACAAAGCCAAAATAAAAGAAACTGCAGTGAACCACAGCCTTTTAAAAATCACAGCACTGTCCACACTGAAGCTTCTCCCAATATAAAAATTCTGCCTTAAAAAGTCACAGCCCAGAACAACTGAATAACCCAGAGGTTATTTTCTCTCTCTTTGGGTTTGTAAAAATTCTTTTAAAACAAAATGCACTGCGTGGTTCAGCCTTGAATTTACCAGCACAGCACTGTTTAATGTGGCAGTTCCCTAATTGTCACTGTTTCCTATAGCACTTCACTAATCAATTCATTTGATTTTACTGTGTTTCAGTCACTCCACAGAGGAATCACAGAGTGGTGGGTGTTTCTAATGAGATCCTGCAAGGACCCTGACTAATTGACCCTCAGCTATACAACATTTTTATCAACAGGCTGGAAGAAAATACCAAAACATTATTTGATAAAAATGTCAAATGACTGACAAAGATTAGGAGAATGGTAAATAATGAAGTGGAGAAGGTATTGATTCAAAGCAACCTGATAAGATCAACACAAGCAAGCATTATGTGCTCCACAGTACTGCTACTGAATGAGCCCTAAACCCTAATTAGGAAACAGGATAAGCTGAATCCTACAGACAAAGCAAGTACAGCACTTTTGCAGTTGGAAGTGTCTATTTGAGGGAGAAAGGGGCTAAAATACAGAAAAACCTTGGAAATCAAGAGCAGGCATTGCCATGGTAGTGAAGGGTGTAATGCATTCCCTGAGAGTGTCAGCAGAAAAAAGCCACATGGGAATAGAAAGATTCTATCTCACTGTTAATGTGAATTGGTACAACCACAACAGCAAATAGCAGTGCTGTCCCCACGTTTGATTTTGCACCAAACAGCCACAGGAATGATTAAAGGAATGGTAAATATGAATATGTGGTCAGTGCAAAAATTAAGGAACTCAGTCTGTTCAGGTTGTCAGAAGAAAGGAGAAGGCACAAGCTGATGACAGCTGATTAATGCCTACACAGGACACTCAAGTTCCATAATTGCAGCCTCTTTATTAAATAAACGGAGCTATGACACGAGCCAGGAGCTGGGAATTGAGCTAGGCAAGCTTGGCTTGAAATGAGATGCTGCATTTTAATATCCAGAGTAAATAACAGCTGGAAATGATTTATTGAGAGTTGAGGTGCACTGCTCAACGTTGTAAACCTGCATTGCACAAGTGGATGTTCCCTGAGATACTCCCAGCTCAGCTGGATTGATCCAGGGTGGCCTTTAGGAGGTCAGAGGAGGTCCCTGCACTGGTCCTGATGCCTTGGGAAGGCTGACCTGGAACAGAGACTGGACAGAGCTGGAGAATGAAGTGGGGATTTATTGAGAGCCCTTTAGGGTACACCTTGGGCAGGACAGGGCCTGGCCAGGGCTACACCCAAGGTGGACTTAGAATGGCCACAAAATGGATGACTGGGCCAAAGATCTTACATTTTTATAAGTTTTGGTCCATTTGCATATTGGCGTTAATTGTCCAATTACAGCTTCAGGTTGTGAGGTCCCATCCTTCTTGTTTCTCCCTTCAGCCCACCATTGTTTGTGCTTTTGGGCCTGAAAATTGTCCCTGGTCTTCAGCAGGAAAAGGATTTGGTTTGTCTCCCTGCTCTGTGAAGAGAGCTGACTAACATTTAATATGAGGTTCAGAACCACCCCTAGGCAGCAGAGAATCTGAAAATATGAAAGCCAAAGCTTAAGGCATCAGTCCCTTCTGGCTTTACAAACCACGGGTCTCCAGATCAACCCCTGCTCCTGCACCTTCAGTGTTTCCTCCAGGTCATTAAGCTTAACATCCACTCTCCCTTCATTTGGAATGTGCAATTTAAAACTGTAAGTGCTGCCTTAATTTAATGCTAATTAACCCTGAGCCAGCCCCGGTGTTTTCTGTAACCATCTCCTGCTGCAAGGGGAGATTTGGGCAGAACCTTCTGGAGCCACCATCGGCTGCCAGGAGGGGACAGGGACAGAGCACAACTCCCCCACAGCTCAGTCCCAGCCTGGAGTTTAATTAAGGAATTGTGTCATGAGACAGCCTTGCTGGCATGCAGGAGCACAGGAACAGGGTGTCAGCTGAGGAGCAGGGATACAGGATGCCAGCACAGAGTCCTGGCAGAGGACAAAGATGATTCTGCCACTGACATAAGCTTCCCTCAGCCTGGGTCCTGTGGTAATGCAGGAATTGCCCTTCTCTCCATCCATTTTCCCATCAGTGGAATGTGATTTCATGTCCCATGTGGACAACATTCCTCTTCCTGAAAACTTTTTTCCCAGTGCTCCCCCTCCTGTCCCTCAGCCCAAGCCTCACACAGGCTCAGTTAAACACCACACAAAAATAAACCAGCCCCAAAATTCAACCCACACCATATCTGGAAGTACTTCTCACTGGCACTCCATGGAAAGAGACAAGGTTTAATTTCAAGTGGATTTTGAAATGTTTTCACTGATAGCTCGTTGAGTTGGTCAAGAAATTATGGGACAAGAAGCAGGAGCCCTTCCCTCCTGCTGCCTTGCACAAGCCTTGCAGAATTTGATTTTAAAGTATTAATCATGTGGTGACTGCCACCATTTTGCACTTTTTCACTTGCAAAGCACTTTCCCTACTAAGTTATCTATCTACCACTCAACAACAAACTCCCCCAAAACACAAAAACCAGAAACTGGTGTGCATTGGTGATGGGGGACATCAAATCTGGCAGGTGTGCTCTAAAATCTAGAAAGGAATTTGCTTATATCATCATGCACATTGCTAATAAAGAACTTGAGAAATTGTTAGGGGGAATGAGATTTATTTAACTCCACTGTTTAGCAGAGATGAGACAATCTATAGACTCATCACTGAAATAAGAAAGCCTTAAAGCAATGTATGGATTGCTGCCACTACCACCATGTGCCACTTCAGGTGACAAAATACGTAAGCAAAATATTTTTAGATAATCTCAGATGAAAAATATTGCATTGACGTCTTTGGATTTTGGTCTGGTCTTAAAATACAACTCAGTTTTGATATAAAAGTGACTGTGCTTAAGAATAAAAACTGATGCTTGTGTACCAATCTATTTGCAGTGCTATGGATCTAAGAACCAGCCCCAAACACACCCTGGGGTTTGATCTCACTGCTTTTATTAGTGAGGGTAATTTATTCAATGCTGCAAAGAAATGCAGCTCTTGGAAAATCTGGGAGTGGGGAGGACTTGGGTGAAGGCAGCTTTGCTTTTACTGAGCTGTCAGCAGGGAGGTCAGCACTAAAAACCTCAATGTCTGATCTCAACTGGAATCCTTCAAACCTTCTGAAATGAATTCCACTCTCCCCATGCCCACATGGGAATTTCCAGGGAGATCCAGAAGAGAGGAGCAGAGATGCTGAACACTTTTAGCTGCAGAAGTGAGAACCTCCTCTGGCTCCTCCAGCTCTCTCCTGCTGATCCACAGAGGAGATGCTGGGATCACGTAGGTTTCTCACTTGAGATGAGGCTGCTGGCACAGCAGGGCTCTCTCACAAGTTTCAGTAACACAATAAAAGTCTCTGTATTCTCAAATAAAAATTAGGAGACTAATGGGACTCGGGGCTTCTCAACAGAGCGGAGCCTTGTTGGTTTATTGCACACAATTTAGTGATAGTCATACCTTTCACAGGGTGCAAAAGTCCCTTTTTTTTTAATAACAGCTACAGAAAATCAATAGATTTCATGAGTTCAATTAATCCCTGCAGCTGCTGTGCCAGAGTCAGAAGGAAACAAAGAAATTTTCCATTTCTAAGCTGTTGGACTAAGCTGTTGTCTGTAGAGGAGGATGGTCCTTGAGTACCTTTAGCTGTGGTTCCCATTAAAGCAGGATTTCCTGTAATTTGTGATTTTTTTAGGGTAAGCCTTTGTAATTTTAGAGGCAAGCCAGTGCTAGACTATGCTCTGAACTAACAGAGTTGTGCAGTTATTTATATTTAAATGTCTTGGACCTCCCTTAGCTACAAAGCCACCAGGATTTAGGTCTGGATAATGGATCAAGGTCCTCAGGCCAGCCTGTTCTTGCTGAATTACAAGGAGGTTCTTGCTAGAAGACTTCTTTCCTACTGCTGGTACTGATTCTGCAGTAATTAGAGGAACATTGACTACCTGAAAATCCATTTTTAGATCTTTTTCCCCGAGGTGCTGTCTTTTGTGGCAGTGGATACCCAGCAGAGCTTGGAGAACCTTTGCAGGCAACTTTCCATTTGCCCCTTGTGTCTTCTGCAGGGACAACTGTGCCTGTTTGTGACTCCAGATTAACCCTGTGCCCTGCATGGCTGAAACCTGTAAAATGCCTGTTTTTTGGTTTTTTTTCATGTCCAAACTCTGACCAGCCTGGACTCCCAGCTGTTTAACAGGGGCTGGGCACCTCTGGCACTGAGGGACCTCACTGAGACTGTGACACTCCACCCACACCTTCCCCAAGGAAAGGTTCATGTCCCATTTCCCCTTCTAAAGAGCCAGTCTGGGTCCTGCAAAGGGCACATAAAGCTGGGTTTAGCTAATTATTTTGTGGTAAAATCACTGACCTGAACTAGCTCATTGTCCCTTATTGCTGGCAGATTTTACTCCAGGATGATTATTTTGGTGTAAGGCGCCTTTTCATGTCACAGGAAAAGTAACATCCTCTGCATTTCCAGCTCTCATGTGGGATTTTTTTTTTTTGCCAGTGGCAAATCTGAGTTAAATTTGGAATGTTTATTGAGCAATTCACCTTCTGCACAGCCCAGAGCAGCTGCCTTGTGACAATGTCACTCCCCAAAAAAAAAAACCAGTTTGTACAAAGGCAGGACACGGTGACAAAGTGAGGACAAGGGACACACCAGGGGGGCAGAGGGACAGTGGAGAGCCTCAGTTGAGTGCTGAGGTTCTGAACAGGTGACTTGGAGCCCTCAAGGCAGAGGGAGCATCCTTTGAGCAAACTCAGGTGAGGGATTTTTCAGCAATAGAATCACTGAATGTTTTGGGCTGGAAGGGACCTTAAAGATCATCTCATTCCACCCCCTGCCATGGACAGGGACACCTCCCAGATTGCTTCAAACCCTTCCAGGCTTTGGACACTTCCAGGGATGGGGCACCCACAGCTTCTCTGGAAAACCTGTGCCAGAGCCTCACCACCTTCATATATCTGATATCTCTTATATATATATGATATCTCTTCCATATATTTACCCTGAATTTCCTCTTTTAGTTTGTTCCCATCACTCCTTGTCTCCTCTCTCCAGCTCCTTATACAGAGTCCCTCTCCAACTTCAGAGAAGTCTCCAATTTCTCTGTATCCCCTTCAGATGCTGGAAGGTGCTGGGAGGTCTCCACACCACCTTCTCTTCTCCAGCCTGACCAGCCCCAAACATCCCCAGCCTGAAGGAAAACCCCTCCACTCTTCTGCAGCCATCAAAGCAGGGCAGGGAAGGGCAGCACTGAGATCCCTGAGCTCAGCTGGTTCCCTGCCCCGTGTCCCCAGCGGGCTCTGGCACAGCCCTGGGAGCTGCTGGCTCCTCCCTGTTGGGAGCGTGGATCAGTTTGTATTTTTCAACACGAGGACTGCGCCTGCCAAACCTGATAATGAAAAATTGAAAGTCAAATAACCCCTATTAGTCTGTCAAAGGTTGATGGAGCTGGTATTCTATTTTCCCATTGTGAACGACTCCCATTGTTAGGGGCTGACAGGCGAATCTCCGCAGAAATATGGACTCGTTGGGAGAGCTATTTATAGAACATATGACAATGCAGGGCTGGAATATGCATGCTGAGGCATTGCCTGGCATGTGCAACAGCCCCCAGTACAATCCCCGGGTTTCAAGCAAAAATTCCATTAAGATAAGAACATCTGAGGGACCTGGAGACAGATGAGATATGGAGAAGTGGGGAGGAAGGAGCTGGGGGTTGCTGTGGCATGGCACAGCAGCCTTTAAGGGATGAGGAGAGAGCACATTTATCAACAGTACATGAGCAAGGAATGACAAGTTTGTGTTTATTTTGCTCTGCTTTGGGTTTTTTTGGTGGGTTTTTGTTTGTTTCATTTTGTGATCAGTTAAAGAGCAAACCAGGTCTGTGCATGGATGATCAATAGGAGGAGCAGCAGGATGGATGGCTGCAGGAGGCAGCCAGAGGCTCTCTGACAAATATTGAGAGTTAGTGAGACTGGGAGCCCAGAACACTCCATGGACACAGAGACAGATCCAGCAGAGTCAATACAGCCAGGACAGAGCCCAGAGATGAGGATCAAAGGAAGGATTTTAGCAGGGTCTGGGGGACTGCACGACACATTGGGAAGACAGGATGAAAGAGCCAGCTCAGCTGAGCATGCACTGGTGCAATTAAACCTCATGCACACGGCCTTTCCCCCCTCCTGGGGTGCCAAAATTAATTCGGGAGAGTGGAGTCCTCAGTGTCACCACTCCACAGCACCTTTCTCTGGGCATCCTCTCCAAAACCAACGAGCAGCTCCTGCTGCTTTTGCCAGATGTGTTCTGATGCACATGGCTTTGAAAAGAGGGCAAGAGGAAGGGGAAAAGAAGGGAAGGGGAAGGGGAAGGGTAAGAAGAAGCAGTACCAGGATGGTGCTTTTTATGGTAATGTTTGCTCCACAGATTTGAAGCTCCTGCACATTGAAATCCTCTGCTCTGTCCTGTCTGCTTTACCCACAGATAAAGAGGCAAAGCAAGCCAGCAGTTCTCTGGCACTTGGGTACCCAGATTTCTGAATTTGCACTCTTACTTCTCATTTTTAACTGCCAGACCCTTCAGGAGCTGGTGAACAGCAGCATTTTGAATTGTTGGCGGGAGGTACAAGCACAACAATTTGCACATTGCCCACTCTGCAGGTCGGGGCTCGCTGCTGCTCTCGTGGCTCTGGAGGATTCTCACTCTGCCTGGGCTGCTGCCACAGAGCCTTGATGCTTTTGAACCCTTTGGTGGATCAATTAAAAGAGTAAAAAATCAGAGTTCACAGGGCAAGAACCCTTCAGAGATGACTCAGAATGTGGTAAAGCGTAAGCAGTGGAAATGCAGCCAAGTCCCTTCTTACCCCCAACCCAGCATCAGTTTTACAAAGCCCCTGCAGTTTCCATTCCCTCACCTGATAGAAAACTTCTGAGCATACAGATAACACATTTATAAGCATCAAATAGTTACCCAGCCTGCCAGATACTGTTATTGTGCACAGATAAGGTACAACAGACACCCATGTAAAGGAAAGGCTGAGACTGATAAAACTCCTGAGCACAAAGAGCAGCTTAACACTCACCAGCCCCTTTGGCTCTTGTTACCAACACTTCAAACTAAAAAAGAAACACCAAATATTGGAGGAAATCTTTAAAATCCTTAAATAGTTACAGCAAGGTCGCCAAATTGCACCCAAACCACCAGTGCCTCACAGTCAGACACAAAAGTTTGGGTTTCCTCTCATCTCACCAGTTTGGTATTTTCTTCCTTTTCTTGCCTGATTTTCCACTTATCAGAGGGGCAGCGTGCATAGGAGGCAGTCTGTATGTACAACTATTTATATATGATTTAAAATAATTAAAACCTTGAACAGTGTGATTTCAGGGGCAAAGCTATTCTTAGGGAAGGATTTCAGTTCTGATCCTGGGTGAGCAATTAGCTGATTCAGACATTTATTTATTTCCCCATGTATTTATGGGGACAACAGAGTTCCACTGGGCAGAAAGACACCAAAACAATGACAAATGAATTAAAGTGTGTCCTCCTTGACATCCCAAATGTTGTGGGATGTCTCCCAGCTCTCCACAGGCACAGCAGAGCCCCCCAGAGCAGTCACCCCTCTGGGAAGTGCAGCTGCAATGACACTGCTCAGAGAAAAAAAGTCAACATTTGGTTCTAAAACCATTTCTCAAAGGTTCAGAAAACACAAACACAGTTGAATGCTGGTTGATTCAGGTGCAGACCTGCCAAACTTGCCAGCCACAAGGAGGAGAACACACTTACAACTCTCTGTGCAGAATATGAATGACTGGTTTAGTTCCTTAAGTTCATCAAACAAGAGAGTTTTGACTTGGAATCAATAGGAAAGCTCATAAAGTTAAATACAGAACACAACAGATTATGCAGAAAATGATCCTTGGAAATTTTTGTACTTATGCAATCCTGGAAAGTTGATTTTCTCTAGGACTGGACCTCATTAAATATCAATATTTTGGTCTATTACTGCATTTTATACAGCAGTGCTGAGCCCATAAGTGTGACAGGGGGTCTGGGCAGCAGCACTGGGGGGTGGCAATAAAAAATACACAGCAGGGCACTGTGCCTTCAGCAAGGAGGAAAGTTGTTGTTCTTTACACAAATCTCAGGAGATTAAGCAATGGAAAAGTGTGTCAGACAGCAGGATTTCACGGTCCAGAAACTCAAAAATAAGATAAAACTCCAAAATCGAATTACCACTCCTGCCAATAAGCTATTACTGTGCAGTTATTAAATACACACAGACATTCCCATGACCACGTTGCACTGTAAATCACACTTGCAGACAGTTCATTTAATGAACAGGGTTTGAGTAGACAATCTGTTTGGGATTCTATTAAATATATAACTCCACTTGCTAAGAAATGCATTCATACTTAAACTTTCTTCCCTTTAAAAGAGGAGGAGAGGAGGAGAACATATCATTGCCAAGTGGCAATTTTCAGTTTCAAAAAGCAGCAGGTGGGAAGCAAAGCTTAATTTAATTTAATAATAATAATAATTTACCTTTAAAGAATTCATCCTGTAAAGCTGGATGATAGCCCAGAAGAAAAAAACACGCAGAATTTAGCCTGAAGTTTTTAGTAATTAAAATATTACATTGTTGATTTAATTTACTCTTGTTGCAGGAAATGCTCTTGCCTTGGTGTGCACTTTGAGGATGTAAACCTGACATGCAGTGTCCTCCTGAGCTGCCCCTGTGTCACAGACATCTGGCACTCAGATGGGTCCTGCCTCATCCCCAAGCATCCTGCTGGGTTTTCCAGGGAGCCAGAACCTTCTTGGGGGTTTTCCCTCCCTTTCTGCAGCCCAAGGCTTTGGGGTTACATCTCACCCTGTGCCCAGCAGCAACTGGGAATGGTGCCTGGCCCAAACAGGGATGCAATCCCAATTCCCTGTTTTATGGGAAAGCTTGGCCACCCTGTCCCTGGATTGGTGCAAAACCAGGAGCAGAGGGTGGGAAAAGCTCTTTCCTCAGGGACTGAACTGTGCTGGAGGTGGTGCCCCCTGGAAACAGGGATAAGGTGGATCCTGGAGCTGTAATTTGTGTTTTATGAGCAGAGGAGATTTAAGGGCAGAGCACAACCTCACGCTGCAGGGGATTAGCCAGACTCCATCAGGATTTGGAGCAGATTCTGCTGGAGAAAAGGAGGGTTCTTATCAGGAATCTGCTGCCTGGGGGCTTCTTTGCATTCTCCTTGGAGCACCCCTGGCCCCTCAGCCTCACCTGCAACCTCAGATTTAAATTCAGAGTGGAGTCAGCCTTTCCTGGCAGAGCTGTGATGGCACCAGGCCTGTCCCTGCCAGGAACTGAAGGTCACCAGCCCTGTCCCTGCACAGTGGGACAGGGACAGCCCCCACTGGCCCAGGAGCTTCAAGGACACCACTTCTGGGCCAGATAAATCAAGTTAAGGAGCATCTCTGAATGTTCAGCCAGATGGATCACTTGAATGACTAAATACCCTAATACATCTTTTTGAGAAAAGATATTGGCTTGTGCAATGAAACAGATAATTGACTATTCCATGGAAACTGTTAGGGCTTTACCTCTGGGAGCAGCAGGAACCCATCTCTTGCTGCAGAGGAAAGCCTGCAAGCCTTTGGGGTTGATTTTATTCTCCTTATTTTTTCCTGAGGAAGATTTGGAAGAGAAACCAAACCCAGGCTGCTCTTCCCACATCAATCCTTGCTGAGGTACCACAATAATCTGGGACTGAGCACGAGTGCAGCAGCCCCATCAGGCAATGCAAATAATATAAATTTTAAAAAAAAATGGATAAAGGGTAACCTGTCCTCCATCCAGGCTGGTCATTTGGAAAGGACCTCTTCAAACGCCCCCATCAATCTCATCTCATCTCATCCCATCAACAACCTGATCCCAGTGTTTTCTCTCTGATCAGCTGCTACACTGATGGATATGCAAAAAACCTGGTTTTCCCTGGGCTGGGGTAGAAGGAGGTGAAAGGAAATCATTCCAACCCCACCCCTTTTCCAGCTACAACATCAGCTCCACGATTTATAAAATTGTGGCTTTTTTCTTTTTCTTTTTTTTNTTTTTTGGTTTAAAAAACAAAAAAAAAAAAAAAAAAAAAAAAAGAATCAAATCCAGGTTATGGAGCTGTAATTCCACCAAACCCACGGGCCCCTTAACGCCTCATCCCTGTGGTTTCTCAGGACACAGCTCCTTGATGGAATTACAGCGCTGTCATTCAAGTCGCTCGTTATTTGTTCTGTATGTAAATAAAGGGAATGCATTTAAAGGGCTGCACTAATGTATTCAAATATTTGTAGATAATCCACTGTAAATCTCCAGACTGGAGGATTTTGCATAAATGCTTGAATCTGTAACTGCTAGGAGGGAATTCCAACTCCCTGATCGAGTAAATTACACTAAAAAATAGCTGGATGATTAGAGCAGGCACATTAATATTCGCAGTAAGTTTTGTCTGTCAGCATTCAGGACTGAATTCAGGGGTTTCATCCCTCTCAGTGTTTGTGTGGCAGGAGGAGAAGCCAGCCACAATTAGGGTGTGACAATACCACCAATACACATAATTTCATTGCCACAGAGCACTCCAAAACATGGGCTGCTTACTGTGTTTACAAATATTTTTCGTACAAATTTTAATGAAGTTGATCAGATGAGAATTTCTGCTGTCCAAATATCCCTTCCCTTCACATTTTGGAAAGTTAGAGAGGTTCTGCCAGCCCTGAGCCACTCAGATCTCCCACAAATCGCTCCAACATTTATCTACCAGGAAAAGGGCCCTCTCCATCAGTAAAGGTGTTAATAATATATACACGTATTATTAACTGCACTTATTTTCATTTCTTGCCCTGGAGTCATCATTAGTGAAGATTAAACATGCATAAATCAGTCTCTCCTAAATTAGGGAACATCAGCAAATGTCACCTTGTTGAAACGAAAAGTTATTTATTTATTTATTTGCCTATTTATTTATTTATTTTCCCAAAAAACTGGATGGTGTTGAAAGACACAAAATTGTGTCCCTCCCCTTTTTTCAGCCAGGTCACTGGGCTGAATCCCATTTGTCTCTCATTCCAAAACAGAGGAAATCAAGGCCAGGTCTGGAATTTTTTTTGGCCACGTGTGTTATTTTAATTTTCCTAAAAAATCCTGTGTGGTTCGGAAATCTAATGTGGAGAGGACCAAATAATATCTTCAGCTGCTTCTCTACTGTACTGTGCCAATCTCTGGAAGTTGTGCAGGTATAATGGAGAGAAGAGAATAGCTGTCAATATTGCAAATAAAAACTAATTAAGAGCGAATGGCTTAATGAGAGAGTCTCATATTTCAACACTGCCAGTTCCTGCTATTTTATCATGAGTCTCTTGGAGTTTATTTGAAAGTCTTTCTCCTGAAATAAGGTGATTACATGAGTATCTCACCATCATTAACCAGGAGTAATTTCCCAGCCTTTCAGAGGAAGATGTTAGCTAAGCACACCTCCAAGGCTCAGAAATTAAAACATTCAACATTTATTAATCTCACTAATTTTTGAGGGCCTGCTCACGTTATTAAATGTTCAGGGTTGGCTACACCGAGATAACAAAAGTACCAGAGACATCCCAAACACCAGGGAGCTCTTTGTCCTTTCAAGGAGGGGATTGCTGCTGCTGTTTATTCATCACTGCTAAGTTTAGCACAGCTCCAGGCACGAAGAATTAAAAAATGTTCTTGTGTTGATTTGCATTTGTGATAATTATTTCCACGGAGCTGTCACCTCCAACACTGCCAGACAGAATCAGCTCCCCCAAAGGGCACTGGGCAGACAGGCATGGAGGGGTTGGATCTGGGATCAGGCAAACAGAGGGGTTCTGAACACCCTACCTTGGGAAAAAACACGGGAATTCAACATCATTGCAGGTTACAGCTGCCCAAATGAGTTGTGCACTTGTTGGGATAATCTAGGGATAGAAATGCACACATCTGTTCCCTGTATTGCCTCTGCAGCCTCCTCTTGTCCACATTCCCTTGCTGCTTTTTCCTACACACAGATAATTAATTTGGGTTAGTTCTGAAGGCTGTCTGAGCTTGGACTCTGCCAAGTCCATTTTTATGGGAATATTTCCCCACCTGCAGCCACCTGGGGACCTTGTAATTCCAATTTTCTCTGCTGAGATCCTTGGCCATCAGCAACACACATTTCCTTAGGGACTTTGGCTGGTTTTTTTTTTAATGGGAACTCCCTGGACCCACAGGAAACAACAGCGGCACCAGGAGAGTCACCTCGTTCCTTCCAGCAGTGAGAGGGTGGCAGAGCAAGGGACTGTCACCTGTGTCACCAAGAGCCTGGGCTTGCTGCTATCCCAGCACTGTAATTTGGGACTGTCCATGCAGTGGGGATGAGCTCTAAAATCCCTGGATCCCCTCCCTTCACCCTGGTGATAAAATTCAGCACATTCAGTGCTGTGCTGACACAGGGCATTAATCCTGACGCCCTCACTGGCTTTGTAGTGTTGATGCAGAACAACAGGAATACTGCAAAATTCACCAACAGCAAAAGCAAAGTATCATCTTTTAAATAATGCTTTAAAAGTTAATTTGAAATATTTCTATCGAGTTTGAGAGAAGCACCTTTGGGAGCACCACTGAATCACCCCAGAACCGGAGCTAAAAGCGGTTTTGTTTTTGAACAGATCAATCCTCTTTCCCAGCCAGCACTGCCACAAACATTTGCTGTGGACCTAGGAAATGTTGTTCCCATGATCAGCCTGACAATATCCTGTGAACACATGAGATCTCCTGTGCACAGGAGATTTTTTTGTGTGCTGTTACCCTTGAGCACCATTTGGGGGAACACACCCATAGACCGAGGCTGGGGTAAACAAACACGTGGTGGACACAGAGTATAAATAATGAGAGGAGTTCAGTTCACCTTGTCCCCCCATTCCCTGCTGGGATTTAGGGCTGGGATAAGGAGTCTGCTCTTAGCCCCATCCAGCAGAGCCCTTCTCTCCATAGCAATGATTAAAAATTAACTAGGCGAGGAAGACAGATCGACTTTATCGGGTACGGCTGAGATCAGATTAACATTCCACTGACACGGGGGAGTTCAGAGTTCAGGTTCCTGCATTACTGGAAGTTTAATTTTTAATCTTTCTTTAATAGTTAAGGTCTAGAGGAGTGCCCTAGATAGGTCCTGCCCTGACATGAAGGAACCTCAGCCCATAAACTTCAAAAGCATGGATGATGGGCATCTGATGTTCCCCGAAAAAAGAGAGAGCAGCTCTTGCCTGCTGACCTAGAGGTGCTCCTGGAATTAATCACATCTCCATGGCTCCTGTTTTGACTGAGCACATCATCCTGTCCCAAAGGATAAATTCTAGAGATGAGAGACAAGGAGAGAGGCCTCAAGAGACTGCTGGGACTCTTCTGTCCACACTGGTGGCCACTGCCACAGGAAGGAGCAGCTCCTGGAGCTCCTTTCCCCAGCTCCATGGCCACAGGGGCACATCCCCAGTGGAGCCAGGCTGGAGAGCTGGGGGTGCCCAGCCTGGAAGCAGAAGGCTCTGGAGACACCTTCCAGTGCCCAGAGGGGCTGCAAGAGGGCTGGAGAGGGACTTTGTGTGTGTGTGGAATGACAGGACAGGGGGAATGGCTTCAGAGTGACAGAGGGCAGGGTTAGATGGACACTGGGAAGGAATTCTGTCCTGTGAGGGTGGAGAGGCCCTGGCACAGGGTGCCCAGAGCAGCTGTGGCTTCCCCATCCCTGGAAGTGTCCAAGGCCAGGTTGGACAGGGCTTGGAGGAACCTGGGACAGTGGAAGATGTCCCTGTCCATGGCAGGGGTGGGACTGGATGAGTTTTAAGGTTCCTTCCAATCCAAACCACGATTCCATGACAAAGTCAGCAAATATTTGTGACCTACACTCACTTTTACCAACACTGCTGTGTCTGGCCCTTCACTCCACACAGACACTCCCAGCACCAGAAGAGACAGGCTCTTAAAAAACTTGGGATGCTCCACATTTCTGCCACTCTTTTTTGTCTGCCTTTGCTGTGCTTCTAACAGTTGCTCAGAATCACTTAACATCAGCAAATATTAAGCAACAAATGTTTTACACATGACAAATCCTTTGCCTCTGGCTTTTTCAGAAGTGCACATTTTTTCCTCCCGCAGCAGAGCCCGGGTTAGACTCTCACATCAGCTGCTGCAAAGGTTACAGGAGAAATAAGGGAAATGAGGGACCCTGTCTCCCACTGAGCCTCACTCTCCTTTCACAACCAAATTGATTGCTCTTGGATGGGGATGGGGGACATTCCATGCTTTTCCATATGGAGAGCAGACTCCATGTGTTGAGCATGCCTGTGAGGTAATATTTCAGCTGAATCTACTGTCTGTCACATCTGGTATTTTGAATAATCGGTTAAGTGAACCGTAAATTAAATTAAGCCAAGCCAGTGTCATAAACCTAAAGTGCATTTCCAAAGGTTCTCTCATGTGAAGGAGGGAGTTGGCTTCAGAAGGTTTTAACATCCTGGCTCTGAGGCCCTTAACTGCAAATAAATCAACAGCCTGTGTGCTTGTACCAGTGCAACAGCCCCCCAGAGTGGGTTAAAATTAAATATTTGTGAGGAAGTGACAGTGTGGATGGATTCTCCTTCATGGACACCTGCCATGAATGAAGAGCTTCTGATGGTGACAATCAGAGCAAAGAGACTAAAGAGGAGATGTCAGGGGAGGCAGGATCCTGGTGGTGCTGAAGGAGCAGGAGAGCCTGGCTGCCCTCTCCAGCTCTGCTAGGAAAGGATGTGCAGGAAGGGTGAGGATGTTTTACCTGCCTGACATTGGGATGAGTGACTGATGTCCAGAGCAGCTGCCCCAGAGGGCTTTTGGACCTGCCCCAAGCTTTCCTCCTATCACAGTGGACACGGAAAGAACCACACGAGGACACGCTGGTGAGCGAAGCAGGAAAAGGGGTGAGTTTATTTGCAAAACTCAATTTTATACATTTCCTATGTGGCCTGTGGATTGGAGGGTGGAATTCTACTTCTCAACCCACATTGATCAAGCCAACTGTCAATCACCTTTTTCCTCCCACCTAGAAATAGTTAAACAATGAAAGACAGCAAAACATGGCCAGTGTTTATAGTGGAAAGTGTGATAAGGTAAAATTTCTGACTCCAATATGAAGAACCTTACAGAAGGCTTAAAAAAGTCTTCAAAACTAAGGTAACATCCTCCCATCTCCTGGAGCTGAATCACTCCCCTTTCACCCAAAAAAACCCCAACTTCTCAGTCAGGGACCAAAAAGCAGCAGCCCCTTTGTGAGCCTGTCCTTGGGAATGCTCCCCACAGCCTGAGGAATGCAAGGATTTCAGCCAAAGGATTGTCTCTCCCTGCACCTCTCCCAGCCCTGAGCACCACGTTTTACCAATAAAGGGCTAATGAACCACAACAGTTGTTCATATGTTTTCTTACTCCTTCTCTGAAATGTCACAATAAATCTATATTGCTGGGTAACAGTGAGCAGATGGATACTGTAGCTGGTAATTTGGCATAGGTGTTCTCAATCAAGGCACAGATTAATTCTCCCCAATGATACCCAGCTCTATCATTTGTTAGGAGCCCATTATCATTCTCTAAAAGGGTTTTCTTGGGACAAGGGTAAAACCAGCTCTCTTTGTCCTATTGCTTTATCCATTAAAAGGAATGAGGGGTGGATTTCTGGAGACAAGGTGAGTTAACAACAGAAAATGACATCACAAATAAGCACAGAAACAACAACAGAAAATTCCTAGAAACACTATTCGATGGATTCATGGAATGTATCTCCTGTTGCTTTGGGAGCAGCTCAGGAATACTTTTGTTAGCATTATTTCCTCAATGAGACTGAAAATATATTAAAAACCAGATCAAAACAAATGAAAAAGTTATTTTCAGAGATACATCTTACCATAGCAAAAGGAATGTGTCCTTTTTTCCTAAAACCTTCAAACTAAATAACAGAATAGAAAACCAATATGGATTTTACTAGCTGGGAAAAATAAAATGGGGACACAGTGACATTTCTCTTGACACAGAAAAGAACTAAAATTTGTAAATGAATGTAAAATCTGACAAATAAAGTGAGTCCAGACCCTGCCTGGTCCCTGGTCCTGCAGGAGGTGTGCAGCATCTCTGAGAATTTACATTTCCTCACTGATCTTCCTCTGATCTCATTATTTCATTAAATACTCCTAAAAACATCCCCTTGAGGTATTTGTTACCCTTGAATTTTGTTTGCTAATGAGCTCCTAATTGTGCCATAGCAAGTTCATCAACTATTGCACTTCTACAAAACAAAGAGGTACCGCAGCTAATTATTTTTAAACTCATTATCAGAGCCCTGCTGCTGCAAAATTTCATAGATCTTGAATTTTCCAGCTGACATCCTGCTGCAGGACAGGGGGTGGGGACTTGAGCAGAGGTTTTGAAGTGATAAAATAGCAGCAAGAGGGGTTTTTAGGGTTCCTGCTTTTCCTGCATCTCTCTCCACCTCCAATGGGGCATTCCAGGCACTTCAACCCTCCCTGAAATCCAGGGAAACCTCTGCACTGACCCTGCTGGGCCCTGGCTAGGATCAGCAAAGGTAAATCGACGAGTTTTCACTCCCTGCACACTAAAGAAGAATATATTAGTGGAAAATTATTGGCTGGGTTGGTTATTGATCAACAGAAATGCTACAGCGCTCTTACGATTTCAAATTGCTCCTGATTAATGGGAGAGGGAAGGGATTTAAAGGGTGATCTCAGAGCAGGGGGCTGCAGCAGGGACTGCAGCATCCTAGGAACTGGGGACCACCCAAACCTGACTCAACAGGGAGCCTGAACCTCAAAATACATTTCTGTATCAATCCTGGGGCCAAGACACTGCAACAGACAATTGTAATTCTTTAATCTGTTGGGCAAATGTTTCATTCCCTTTCCTGCCTTGCAGGAGCCCAGGTGTCTGATGTGAGCCTCCTCTTTGGGAGGATCCATCCCAAAACCATCATTTTATCCACTGTGGTGAATAAAAAGTCACTCCTGTCCATTCCCACCCTTTCTTTCTACTCCCTCTTCCAGTGTATCAAGGTTAAGGAATAATGAATAATCAATAAGGCCACGTCTCCACCAGAGAAAAATGCTTCAGTCTGAACATGAGAGCTGAAGAGGATTTAAATACAGTTTTGTGCCATCCACTCCAGCTCTGCTAATGTGAGCTGTGAGTCAGCATCCTCTTTAAATCACTGCCACTGCCACCACGTCCTCCAACAATCCCTGCCACGCTTTCCACAGCCCCTGGGAACTCAGGCTCCTGGGAAGAGGCAGGACTGAAGGACAGGAATTTCTGACACTGCTCGAGCACTCCCCCAGCAGTGGCACCCCCTAAAATCATGGAGATTGAATCAGCAGTCCCTGCCAGGGAATGCCTGCATGCAGAGGACCAAGCAGAGCACCTTCCAACACTTTAGTGTTATAAATGTTTATTTATTCTATATAAGCCACTAGAACTGTCTGTTTGGAAAAACTGTCTCTTTCCAAAGCTGCACATTGTGCTTTAGACTAAAATGTTTTAAAAAGAGGGATTGTGTTTCCAGTTCTGCCACTGCCCAGGGTCTGGGCTCACTGAGCAACACGTAACAAATCTGGCCTGCAGTGAGGCAAAGGGACTGAAAAAAACTTGTGAATCTCCAAGATAAAACTATTTATTACAAAATCACATTGCTATGCAGCACTCACTCCTCTGCCTATTTAAGCTGAATGTGAATTCAGGCTGCTGTAATCTTGTATTATAAAGAAAACACTAAAAAACCCACCCCAAAAAGACATACCAACCTCTACTACAGATACAATCAAAACAGGTTTTAATTATTTGCAGGCAGTGCTTTGCCGTGTACCACAGTTATTCATTTCTACTTAAAAAAATAATAACCCTACTCTATTTAATAGTTGGTGATACTGAATTAATAATTTGAGCAAGTCAGGAGGAAGTTAATGTAATCCTCAATTTGCTTTACATCTTCAGAGTCACCTAGGGCACTTCACAAGGCAGGTAATATTATCACAGCTGGACACCTTGGTAATCTTCTGAGCCCTTTTTCCTTTTCAAAATAAATGTTACAGATTTACCGAGATACTGCTAAAATAGCTGTTAATTTACTTCAAAAGATGAAAGAAAACAGGGGAATTAACAGGACTGCATCACACTGAACACAAATTCCAGCAGGGCACAACACAAGTGAGAGGTCCAAGGCTGGGGATGGCCCAGCCACGAGAATTTCCAGCCAAACCTCCCTTTTTGGGGGAGGTTTGCATCCAGCTCCCCCATCCTGGCTTTTTGTTGGCCAAACACACAAATCCAAAGTTGTGGGATTTGCAGATGGCAGATGCTCCATAAGAGCAAACTGGATATTTGGAAATCTCAGCTTGGCTCTTTGAGGCTGAAACTGAAAAGAGAGGTGACCAGTACCCCAAAATTTAACCATTCCTCTCCTCAGTGTGGTGTCCACACTCTGGAAACCACTCAGGAAGTTTAATGCATCCAAAATCCCAACACCAGGATGGACTGCAGGAAACCCCTGCCAACTTTCTGTGTCCAAGGAGCCAAATCTTGATTTAAAGTACAAATTATGCTTTTTTTCTACAGGACAGATGTAAGATTTGCTGTCAGCTGGGAGAAATCCTGCAGCCCTGGAGTGCCTGAGCAACCCCTGCTGCAGCTGCCCAGGTGGGGCTGCAGCACCTTCAGCTCCTCATGACCCAGCTGGGCTTTCTTGTGGGCACCAGGAACAAAAAAAATCCCAGTGCACCCCACAGAAAAACACTACTAAAATAAATCTCAAGGCATTTGGGGATCCTATTTATCCCTGTGTTGCCTCCCAGCACCGTTCAGGACATCTCAAAGTCAGACAAAGTCACCCAAAGTCAACCTCACATGAACATTCCTCTCAGGCTCACTCTGATTTCTATGGGATACTGCTGCCTGCTCTTTAAATAGAACTTTAAAAAAAATAATATATATATAAAACTCATTTACACCCATTTACATATCAGAAAAGCCTAATCAAAACCTCCCTGATTTCCATGTCAGCTGTCAGAGATGTTTTAGCAATCAGCAAGCTTATATAAAAAATAAAACCAAAACATATTTGTCTTCTTACATAAACTGTTATAGCAATATAATGTAAAAAGTCAGATATCTAAATGACACTGTAAAAGCTGTAAAAGCTGGAATGATTGATTTCATAATGTTTCCAGAAATTATAAATAACCTTTAAGTGTCTCCACTGCTTTGATTTGCATGAGCAATTGAGAAATCATTAAGCAGGGATTAAAACAAAGCTGAGCAGTGTTGGGGTCTTGGTCTGAGCAAGGACCTGGGTCAGTCAGGGCTGTCCCAGCCTCAGCTCTCCCAAAAATCTGCTGCAGATCCTGTTGGGTTTGGGTGGTGAGGGTTTGGTGATGATGGGGAGCCAGTGCCAGCCTGCATCAACCCAGCAGAGATTCCCCAGGATCAGCTCTGGGGTTACACTGAGCTGTGGAAAAAGCTGTGAAAATTCTGTATAAACCAGCTGGAAACACTGTGGGAGCTCCATAGGAACTTCAGAGGACCTCATTTGGAATTTGGAATGAAGGAATATAATCACAGCACCACTAAAGCTGGAAAAGACTTCCAGGACCATTGACCTCCAAAATCCTCGAGTCCAACTGCTAAAACTTCACAGGACCTTCACAAGAAACCCACAGGGCTGCCACAGAGAATTCCTCCAGACATTCCAAGCATTCCCCACCACTGCCAAGGCTGGAATTGCCCTCAGTGAGCACCCACACAGCACCACAAACACTCACAGGAGATTTTGTGGCCTTTCCTGCCCGTGTAAGGAATGAGAGGCTTTTGCTCCTTTGGCTCCAGGTAGTGGTGATGGGGCATGGAAAGGGAGATGGGAGCACAGGGGAAGGAATGAAGACAAGGGAAGATAATTGAGAGTACCAGTGCACTAGTTATGTTGCATATATCTAATGTAATTAGTATTAATAAGCTGTCAGTCAGAAGATGTAGTTGTTAAAAGGCAACTTGTTGTTAAAAGGCAAGTTGTTAAAAGGGGGAAAATGATAATTGAACTCCTCCATGTATTTTTCGGTATTATTTATTCTGTTGTTTCCTCAGTTCACTGCCACAGGTTCGTGTTTAGCAGAAGTGAAATTGAAGAAGTAAATGGAGTTTTTTTGTTTATTAATTAGGAAAAAAACCCAGCCTCTGTTGCCCTGAGCAGGGCCAGCCATGGGAGGGAAGCTCAGGGAAGGTCACTGGGTCAGTTCTGCACCTGGTTCTCACTCAAACCACAATAATTCAAGTTAAAACCTTGCATTAATTCTGTTTTGATCTACACACTTGTTCCTGTGGTACCTGGCACGGCACTGCTGCTCCTTTATTCTCTACTAATTCTCTACTCACTCCAGATGCTCATGATTTAACACTGCAGTTCCTAAAGCTGGTCAAACCACGTGCACTGAATAACACATTCAATAATTCCCTTCCTTTTTTTTTTAATTTTTCAATTGTCTGAGAGCAGTTTACAGCGTTTCCCAAAGCATCTGTAATGAGAAATTAGTCGCTAAATATTTTATACAAACAGTTATTTGGGCTGTGTCTTGATCACAAGCACTTAGCTGTGGATTCAGCTGGGACAGAAGGATTTGGATTGGGTTTGTACTTCTGACTGAAAATTGGCCACGTGGACAGAGCTCCCTTCCTGTGCTTTGCAAAGCAGCCCTGATAACAACACTGGGGCATTCCAGGCTCCAGCATTCCCAGTTAAAGTTCCATTAGCCAGGACTGCTCTGGGATATCCCCAGTACTTCACCTGCACTGGAAGCACTTAAAGCTCAGAGCTGCATAAAAATATCCCATCCCTCTTTTACAGAGTCTGATGTGACTTTGGCTGAGTGGAGGAGATCCTGACCCATGGAGAAATCCTGAATTTTATGCCCAATGTTAAGAACCCTGGACAGGAGCCAGAATCCTGGACAGAGCCTCACTCAGGACAATTTTTATGAGGAAGCTTTGGTGACACTGCCCAGAGAGGTGGGAGCCCCATCCCTGGAACATTCCCAGTCTGCAGGGAGCTCTGAGTGAGCTGATCCAGTTAAGATCCTGCTCATAAGGGTTGGACCAGAAGGCCTTTGGATGTTCCTCCCAACCCATTCTGGGATTCCACGTCCAAGGTTCCTCTCAGGAGCTCCTCCAGCACAGTCCCCTGCCCCCCATCCCTCCTCACATCCCAGTGGAGCACTGGGAGAATGTTAAACACCAGGAATTTCTCTCCTGTGTGCCACAGAAATAAGAAATGCTGCTTTTTTTTGGTCACCTGCTGAACTGAAGGAATCTGTGAGTCCCAAACCCTTGGCAGCTTGGCACAAAGGCAGCTCTGACTACTGCAACCCTTTTTCCATTCTGACTTTGTACAATCCCAGAGGAAGCAACTGAAGGCCTTGTTGGGCTGGAATAACTCTCATCAGCTCCTGGTGTCAAAATGAAACATTCCTGAACTGGTATTCCAAACGAGGGACAGGAAGCATTTCTGACTCAGGCCACTAAAGGAAAAAACAGATCTGAGAAGACATCAGGAAGAAAAATGAGAACTGGGACGCTCCCAGAGCCTGCTCCTGTGTCCAGCACCCTCTGGCCTGGGCATGTCCCAGCAGTGCAGTGGCTGCAGGTGACTGATGTGGGTTGCTGTGGCAGGAGGAGGTCTGGAGGATGCTGATTGTTCCCTAACTGGAATTTTCTGTGATGTTTTGTTGCCGTGGTTCAGGGCTCAGCAGGATGGGAGGATCAGAGGGGCTCAATCCCTCTGTGCCTCCCTGGAATGCCTCAGACCCTGCCAGCCCAGAGCCACACACTGGAAATGGGCTGGAGCTGGGACCTCCCTCTGCTGCCTCCTCCCTTCCCTCCTCCTCCTCCTCCTCCTGCCAGGCTCCAAGGATAACATCACCATTCTGTTGGGTTAAATGATAAAGAGGATGGAAGAGGAACCATTGTCCTTCCAAGGCTTTTCACCTTTTCAGGATGGAATATTTGCTGGGAGCTTTGGATGGGGAGAGTTTGTGGTCATTAAATAGTTTGTCCCAAAATTACCAAAAGAAGGATCCAGCTGAGGCACAGCTCAGCTCATTTCCAGGATTCATGGCTGCTCCTCATCCTCCCCATCCCTGGGGAAACCCCTCACCACCCCTGAGAGAGCAAGGGACTCCCCAAAAACTGCTGGGGCTCCCCTTGATGCAGGAGCTGGCCCCACCCCTGGAGCCACAAATCCAACCCATTTTCCAAATGGATTATTTACACAGGGACAAAAATGATTTTCTCCCAGCCAGGTTTTCCTGTGTCAGTCGTTCAACATGTTCCTGTGGTTTATTTTTCCTCCCTTTCTTATTACCTTTTCTGATAGTAAAGACGTTGCAGATGGGCATCAAACTGTGCAAAATGTAAATTATGATTGGGTAGAGTCAGAACATAAAAAATAAGTTATTTGGATGCTTTTTTTTTTTTTTCCTTAGGACCACAGCACATATGGCATGCTAAAAAAATGTCTCGTGTTCATTAAGGCTAAATGAGACAGGTTAGAGAATCATGGGCACCAAATGGAAAACTTGGGGGAAAAAATGCTGGCTGGCAACTCATTCTGCTGATAATATTTTTTGGATGTTTCCCTCCTGCCCTCTCTCCCTCATTTTTTTTTAAACTGCAAGGACATTTTTGCAAATATTTCACAAATATCTGATGGCTGTTGCTTGGGAATCTGTCCTCCCCGCTGTGCCTTCCTCATTTGAAGGTCATAATCCTCAGTTTGTGAAATCATAATTATCTGGCTAGCCAGTAACTCTGATGTCACAAATGGAGGATTATGATGACTTCAATGAAAAAAGCAGCAGCAGGAGAAAATGAACTCAGTCACAGAGAGCCTGTTTGCCTCCCCACCCCTCCAAAAAAAAAAAAAA